>JAOTOM010004207.1:2500-241433 GCA_034440615.1 Ashinkailepas kermadecensis
TTGGACAGAGATATCCATGGACTCGCTACCATGCAGCTAAAGTACAGGCACAATTCGGCAATGCATAAGTAGTTCCATTTATGCTACCGTGATTCACCATCAACATTCCGACCACTACCTCACCAAACGGTTTCCTGCCCGATTGTGAATTCTAAATAATTTTCTTCTGCGTACAATCACCCATTCGATATAACCGAAATCTCTTCCAAAGCACCCCAAGGGTCCATTCTTCATCCGCTTATCTATCCGCTCGTATGGCAACATCTGGCAATGCTAGACAATCCCATATGCTAAATACTCTGTCTATCTCTATCTCAATTCGTGGCAATGATAGACGTGACAATGATAGCGCCAATGGCGGTGGTCGGCCGGTCGGCAGGGCTTCAGGTGGACGGAAGACAGAATGGGGGGGTGGGGGGGGATTTCTGGGCATGCTGGGGCTGCCATTGGAAAATAAAGATACAGCAACATGGCACCCGGAGGAGGGGGAGGGGGGGGAGACATAGGCCTCTCTCATGGTTGGACAAAAATGAAGACACTCAGAGGCACAGTCAGGGGGGGAGGGGGGTCTCGAGGGCGACGTCTCTTAGCAACCCAATATACACTAGATTAAACAAGACATTTGGAGATTTTCACAGGCAAAACCAGAAACTTTCGGCTTGCTTCGGGCGTAGAAACCGGTCTCCGTTTCGTCACATTTTTATTTCGTCGAGTCCTCGCTTAGGGGAAAATCCTGGCTGCGCCCCTGAATACACCCAAAATATCGATTCACGCTTGGTCAGTCGTTAAGTGGCGAACATGGTGATGCAGTTTTCACCAATGCAGACCTGCAAATTGAGCAGTGATTGCAAGCGAGGGCGAAGCCCGAGCGAGTCTGCTGCCGTGTATATGGTGCAAATGATATGTATACCATTTGCACCATGTACTGTTGTACCATATTCACGGTACCATATACATAATATAGTATATGAAACATGGTATATTGTTCATCTAATCCGCCCGGCCCGGGCTCGACCGTAACGCTTTTGAAACCATAATAACTTGTTTGTTTTAGCGTTTCGCGTTCGAATTTCTTCACTCAGTACCAGATGTGCTTTTATAATTTTGATTTTGTCTGATTTTATAACCATGTTTTCGTGAAGTGCTCTTAATTTGTGCTGAAAGGAAATTTCACAATACAGGAAACATCACATGGCATTTTCACCAACAGAAAATTCTCAACAAGGATTCCCGATGTAATACAGCAGTTGAAGTTCTAATTTTAGCATTCCGAGCCAGATGCGGTGCTTTTGTTGTTGACATTTTGGGGTTTATCAACTTTTATCACAATATTTTTCCTGAGGTACCCGTAACCTGTATTCCAGAATGACGTTTGCGGCGACATTATCGCACGCGGCAGTTAACTATAGATATCGCACCGCAGTCGGCGACATTATCGCACGCGGACAGTTAACTATAGATATCGCACCGCAGTCGGCGACATTATCGCACGCGGCAGTTAACTATAGATATCGCACCGCAGTCGGCGACATTATCGCACGCGCCAGTTCACTATAGATATCGCACCGCAGTCGACGACATTATCGCACGCGGCAGTTAACTATAGATATCGCACCGCAGTCGGCGACATTATCGCACGCGGACAGTTAACTATAGATATCGCACCGCAGTCGGCGACATTATCGCACACGACAGTTAACTATATATATCGCACCGCAGTCGGCGACATTATCGCACGCGGCAGTTAACTATAGATATCGCACCGCAGTCGGCGACATTATCGCACGCGACAGTTAACTATAGATATCGCACCGCAGTCGGCGACATTATCGCACACGGCAGTTAACTATATATATCGCACCGCAGTCGGCGACATTATCGCACGCGGCAGTTAACTATATATATCGCACCCCAGTCGGCGACATTATCGCACGCGGACAGTTAACTATAGATATCGCACCGCAGTCGGCGACATTATCGCACGCGACAGTTAACTATAGATATCGCACCGCAGTCGGCGACATTATCGCACGCGCCAGTTCACTATAGATATCGCACCGCAGTCGACGACATTATCGCATGCGGCAGTTCACTATAGATATCGCACCGCAGTCGGCGACATTATCGCACGCGGCAGTTAACTATACATCTCGCACCGCAGTCGGCGCTCGCCATTCGTCGTGTGTGACAAACGAATACAGTGTGGTTTGTATTTCGAGGCATTGAGTTCAGGCCCAGACGCTATTTAGTTATGCTTTTAGTCATCCAATTTGGTGAATGTGCCGTATACGAAATTACTAGTTCTGCATTCATGCCTGAAGGTGCATGACGGTCGGGAATACCAGAATTTATTGGATTCGCTCTCCCGGAAACAAAGGTAGCCGGATTATCACTTCTTGCGTGCTCCCATGCGACCGGCCTGCTGATACGAGGTCAAGGAACCGTGTCACCACCGGTCAAGGTCACTTGATTGACCGAACCAATTGCGCAAGAACAGCTTATGTGCTGACCCGTCCTATTCGGAACTCAAGTGTGGGAACGCCAGGTATTTCCAACGCCGACCATGTCTGATATGCTCGGAAATTCTACTTCGCCCTCGCTTTTATCACCGGCCGTTGCTCGTCCAGCGCTACTTTTGGCCCCTTTTCCTGGTGCTAAGATATTTTGGGTGTCCGCTTTGTGCAGCTTGCAATCGGACTCTTCTAAACTGAAAAAAATCTGCTAGAATTTGATATCCTGAAAGGACTGTTGCTTCGCACCGCTGCCGCTGCCCAGCAAACACCACCTGCTGCTGCTATGGCGTCCACCGCTGCCGCTGCCCAGCAAACACCACCTGCTGCTGCTATGGCGTCCACCGCTGCCACTGCCCAGCAAACACCACCTGCTGCTGCTATGGCGTCCACCGCTGCCGCTGCCCAGCAAACACCACCTGCTGCTGCTATGGCGTCCACCGCTGCCGCTGCCCAGCAAACACCACCTGCTGCTGCTATGGCGTCCACCGCTGCCGCTGCCCAGCAAACACCACCTGCTGCTGCTATGGCGTCCACCGCTGCCGCTGCCCAGCAAACACCACCTGCTGCTGCTATGGCGTCCACCGCTGCCGCTGCCCAGCAAACACCACCTGCTGCTGCTATGGCGTCCACCGCTGCCACTGCCCAGCAAACACCACCTGCTGCTGCTATGGCGTCCACCGCTGCCACTGCCCAGCAAACACCACCTGCTGCTGCTATGGCGTCCACCGCTGCCACTGCCCAGCAAACACCACCTGCTGCTGCTATGGCGTCCACCGCTGCCACTGCCCAGCAAACACCACCTGCTGCTGCTATGGCGTCCACCGCTGCCGCTGCCCAGCAAACACCACCTGCTGCTGCTATGGCGTCCACCGCTGCCGCTGCCCAGCAAACACCACCTGCTGCTGCTATGGCGTCCACCGCTGGCAACCCCTCACCGGCCGCTGAGCTGCCGGCCCCTGCAGTTCGGGCCGCCCGCCTCTCAGTACCGCCGGCGGCTTGGCACTGCCAGCCGCTCGTCATCTCTGGCGGCCGCCGCTCATCCTGTTGTCAGCTGGATGACGGGCGGTCATCCTTCCGCCTGGCGTCGCTGGGCTGCTCCGTTCTCCGGAGCGGCGACGCCCGGCGACGCCCGGCGCAACTGGACCGCAGAATCTCCCCAGGTGACAGGGCGAGTGCCCAGTGACCTCCGTGCATGTAGTACACGGCAAGTGAGGAGTGACAGACTCCCTTGCCGCTGTAGCAGGAGGCACTGACCGCTTGCGCCGTTCCGCCGCCCATGGGCGTCATCGCGATGGCGGCCTGCCACGCTGCTGACGTCACAGCGCCGCCGCCGACAGCCGCCACGGCATATATCATGTAGATAGCTCCCGACAGAATGGGCGGCCTGGGTGACGACACGGCGCCCGGGCCATCATCCCCCCCTCCCCCCCCGGCTCTGGGGGACCGGGGCAGCGGTGACGGCCAACATTGATGGCACTGGGGCCGGTGAGAAACACTGCTAGTATTGGAGACGGTGAGAAACACTACTGGCACTGGAGACGGTGAGAAGCACTGCTGGCAGGTCACCGACCCCGCCGACCACTGATCCCGCCGTCCTGTGTGCCGACTCCGCGCCCAACTCCGCCCAGTCATCATAGGCTGTCCCAGTGCTGGTCAAAGTCGGACTGGCGACTGCTTTTGCGCGCTGTCTTTTGCACAAGGCCAATTCGGCTGGGAATCATCGATTGGCTCCAGTATAAACCATCACTGTTGCCGTCCAGGACGGCGTTTGAGCGCTGGATGGGTGGACTGTCATGACGGGCAAGGGCAGGAGGCGGGCTATGCCAACAGAGGAATTTCAATGTCAAGAGGCAATCATTTCATAAATAAGTAAAGCCGATTTCGACAGTTCAGCACATAGCATCTGAAGTTTGGATGCCTATATTTGGCAGAGAAGTCCGATAGCAAAAATATTTCCTCCAATTTCAGTATATGCACATTAGCAAATAATAAGCCGAAATTGGCTGTTCTGCCGAAATCTGGCTCATCTGCCGAATGTGGCGTGCACATCTCAAACTGAAACGCACTACGCCCAGTTGTGGAATTAGCATAGTGGAAGTCGTATCATGATCGTTTTGTCTCGCAGCCTTCCCGCTCAGTTTATACCGCGTACAACCGCTCAGCGCGGCTACCTCCACCGGACTGATGCAGGCCGTGCAGTCGCCCGACCTCGAAGCATGACTTAAGTCCCGTGGCATAGTGAGATAACCACGCTATCGGCTGCTGATTCAGCACGGCTACGCGTGCGAATATGATAAGTGCAGCCGCACCCTGAAGTGCGGCCCAGTCTTGAACACAGATTTGAGTACCTCGGAGGAAACATTGACGTGGAAACTGCTAGAAATGAAAATTATAAGAACTGGTACCTTTCTGAGTAGGACAGTTGCTCTTGAAATTCGGCAGCACACAAAGCTGGTAGGATTCCAAAAGCGCACCGATCGGCCGTGGCCGAGCCGGGCGGAGTGTGGTGGGGGCGGGTGGCCCAGATGTTGGGCGTGGCCCAGATGTTTGGCGGGGCCCAGATGTTAGGCGGGGCCCAGATGTGGGGCGGTGCCCAGATGTTGGGCGGGGCCCAGATGTTGGGCGGGACCCAGATGTCGGGCGGGACCCAGATGTTTGGCGGTGCCCAGATGTCAGGCGGGGCCCAGATGTTTGGCGGTGCCCAGATGTTTGGCGGGACCCAGATGTCGGGCGGGACCCAGATGTTTTGCGGGGCCCAGATGTCGGGCGGGGGCCAGATGTGGGGCGGGACCGAGATGTCGGGCGGGGCCCAGATGTGGGGCGGGGCCCAGATGTGGGGCGCGCCGGTCGGGCGGGGCCGAGCCGGGCGGAGTGTGGTGGGGGCGGGTGGCCCAGATGTTGGGCGTGGCCCAGATGTCGGGCGGGGCCCAGATGCTGGGCGGGACCCAGATGTGGGGCGGGGCCCAGATGTGGGGCGCGCCGGTCGGGCGGAGTGTGGTGGGGTCGGGTGGTCCAGATGAACTTACGTTGTATGCACATGCATGCATGGGAATCGACTCGCTCGGGTTCCGTCGTCGCTCGTGACGAGCGGTGGCGGCGCCCGAGCGGTGAAGCCACTCGCGTTTACACGCGGGAGCTCATGTGGACGAGCTGATCCGACCGCGGCTGCCCGGACTCACTGCTTAAGCGAATTGCTTCTAATTACATCCGTCATTTAAATTTGCTTTTGCCAGCTTTCATAACAATACTTCCCTCGATGTGCTGCTCTCCACCCTTGTTCAAAGGAACGGCTTGGTGGCGGCGCAGACGGCGCGGCAGGCCGCCCATCCGATCTTCACGAGCTGAGACGGAAGGGCATATGTGGTCGGCTCACAAGCTCTGTCGACAGCGATGTAGGTTCGGCGCCGTACCTGTAGCACGGAAGCCCCACGGGAGCGCAGCCAGGTCTCAAGCGGGTGGGAAAGGCCGATGTTGAAGGATGGGAGAGGGCGGGATAGAGTGTCGCCCGGATGCTTTCATTGAGACATAATAATTATCCTCGTATGTATCATTTTCTCATTTGCCCTCCGCCCCACTATGTTGGTAGCCTGGCGGAGGCCTGTAGCCATCCCATGGGCCTCTCACCCAGCGCTCCTAATGGTGTCCTGTTGCGGCATAAGCGACCTGACTCGATCCGAACGCTGCGCTTTTCAAACCGAATGTCTGTTTTTTTGTCTCGCTACAGTATTGGACTTCCTGCTTTTCACCCATAACCAGACTGGCTCTGGAAAATCTTATTTTGTTTTTAGCCATGTCTCACCATAGTCCTTCCTCTGGTTATAGGGAGCACCTCGTTATCTTTTGGGGCGGGGATGGCCGAGTGGTTAAGGTGTTGAGCTCTGGGTACCAAAGGTCTCGAGTTCAACACTCGCACACTCAGGACATTTGCAGATCCCGCGGCCCACCGGCGAAACAGTGTGGGCGGCGCCATTAGCCGTGATCGTGCATAAAGTGCGTCGTGAAACAAGCAAAACAAACAAAGAAACAGACGTCTCGCTATCCTTATTCAAGCTCAGGCTTTTTTCGGCGGATTTCCCTCGTCCGCATAGGTCGCCATAGGTTTTGCACGGCAGTCAGCTGCGGCAGATCGCGTTATTGCAGTTGGCAGTGCGTCGGAACTAAGGTCCGGCGGCCTGGTGTTCGCACCTGGCAGGCGACGTGTTTTCCCGATGGTTTTGGTGATGTGGCGCAGTGAATGTGTGCCTGGGACCACGGTTTACATCTGATTGTGCATCCCAGAGATACACGTCCGAGGTACACGTCCGAGGTACACATCCGAGGTAGATGGTCTTGAGCTCTTCATGCCTGTGTGAGGATATGTGACTGGAAATAGTAAAGGCTGTCATGGCATGTTGGAGGTGATGAAGTGAAATAAATGACATGACTTACAGGAAGCTATGTCGAGAATACGGTGGTTTCGGTAGCTTCAATGTCAGATGGGAGGTGCAATGCCCGCGCCGATGAGACGGTGGTTTCGATGGTTCCCATTTGAGGGAGGGGTGGCGACGACCGTGCCGCGGTGACAGTGATGGGAGGGCGGTGGTGGTGGTAGGGAGGGCGGCTGAGGCTGAGGCTGAGGCTGAGGCTGTGCCCGCCGCAGAGACAGCTGCTGAGACAGCGGGTAAATAACGGCGGTTGTCGTCTGGCGCCGGCTCGTTCGTCGGCAGTGCTCCGACGAGCCGGGCGTCGATCGATGCCCTGGTGATGGGTCCGCCAGTGCCACCACAGCCGGGCGAACCGAAGCCGTGACCCTACCGCATCCACACTGAACAACCCGCCGGCAGCCATGCCCACCGCCTGACCCGTGGCAACACGCTGACGTCACGTTCCTCCGTGCTGGACACCTCAGTAATGCCGAGCCATGCCCAGCCATGCCGAGCCATGCAGGAGTCTGTGATCAACATTGGCATCACGGTGTATGGAGAGCGTTCTCACGTGACCCTCTCGGGTACCGATGGGTGTAATGTGAAACATTGGCATCACGGTGTATGGAGAGCGTCCTCACGTGATCCCCTCGTGTACCGATGGGTGTAATGTGAAACATTGGCATCACGGTGTATGGAGAGCGTCCTCACGTGACTCTATCGTGTACCGACGGGTGTAATGTGAAACATCGGCATCACAGTGTATGGAGAGCGTTATCATGTAACCCCCTCATGCACTCACGGGTGTAATGTGAAACATTGGCATCACGGTGTATGGAGAGCGTTCTCATGTGACCCTCTCGGGTACCGATGGGTGTAATGTGAAACATTGGCATCACGGTGTATGGAGAGCGTCCTCCGTGACCCCTTGTACCGATGGGTGTATGTGAAACATCGGCATACGGTGTATGGAGAGCGTTATCATGTAACCCCCTGCACTCACGGGTGTAATGTGAAACATTGGCATCACGGTGTATGGAGAGCGTTATCATGTAACCCCCTCATGCACTCACGGGTGTAATGTGAAACATTGGCATCACGGTGTATGGAGAGCGTCCTCACGTGACCCTCTCGCGTACCGATGGGTGTAATGTGAAGCTGAAGGGTGTCAATGTAGACATAAGAGGTGCTCGGGCGGTGACGTAAGGATCATCATACTATTTAGCCCAAAAGCCTCTTGGCTCAAATATA
Source organism: Ashinkailepas kermadecensis (assembly GCA_034440615.1). Lineage (NCBI taxonomy): Eukaryota > Metazoa > Arthropoda > Thecostraca > Neolepadidae > Ashinkailepas > Ashinkailepas kermadecensis. The sequence continues at coordinate 10,668 of JAOTOM010004207.1, forward strand.
CCAGTGCTATCTGATAGATCTGGGGATAGCTTTCGATAGATTTAACCCTCGCCTAGCGAGAGTATTTCACTCTTCCCCTACCGAGGGGATGTGGGGGTGGGAGGAGTTGCCCACTCGCCATTTCACCCCTAATAATACATGAAAAACCGGCGCATTATTTGACACCGGTTCTAACTAATGATACCCAACATGGCATAGTGAGTTCAACCGTGGACCTCCTTGTCAGGTCAAGAATACATATTTTGAGAAAGTCTGATATTTTCGGCCGAAGCACGCCATCAAATCAGGGCAATCGCGCATAGACCGCAAAACCAGACGTGCTCGTGTAGATGTGGACTTGATCTGTCGGTTGGTCTTCCACACATCATGATCGGACACTTAACACGCGCCCTGGAGGGCCTCTGAAAATTACGCGCACTGGAGGGGGGGGGGGCGGATTCCGCCCCCCTAAGATCTTGGCTCCTATGAAAGCTGGAGTAACGAAATTCTCAGGGTGGATAGGTACGGTAGTACACTCTATTGTGTGCAGTGCAAATTGCATGACCTTAGGTCAATATCTTCAAGGTCAAATGAGGTCACATATGTCAAAATTGTCTTGTTTTGCGTGGCTTGGCTTGTCATTGTTATGGATCGCTGTGATTGTGTTTAAATGCTCCAAAATTGGCATCAATGATGTTTTGGACATTACTAATGATGCAATACAGATGCTAGACCCGGAATTTGACCTCAGGTCACCTATATAGCAGCACTTTATCAGGTCAGTTACCTGTTTCAGTTACCGGAACCGGGTCGCCCGCCCGACTGCTCCGTCGGGCGGCTCGGCGCAATCGGCTTCGCGAAGAAAGGAGTGAAGTACATGAATAAAGTATGGAAACGCTTAGGTACACAATGACAAACAGTAGTTTTCAGGATGTGTAGGGAGTAACATGCAAAGTGACATCAATCGCATGACAGTCATTTGCATTTATGACAACATTCCAGTTGACCAAGTTTGGTTCCATTAACCTGCCATGAACTTGACCTTACTTGACCTCGGTGACCTAACATGACCTTGAAACTATATAGCATAACAATATACATCAAACAAGTCGCTAGTGTTGCCAAGAATACTTCCCTTTTGCCAATATACGGGAAGCGCATCAGCGCCGATTTTTGTGGTCTGGCGCTACGAAATGTTTTGACTTTAACGGCCTCTAACTCGAAAAATTTTCGGCCGATTTCCGTTTTTCTTACTTTAAACGACGCGCCGGACATTTCTAAGCAGGTACGCAAAAATGGCGTATATCGACCGGTAAAATCTGGAGTTATGTACGAAAAACCGGAGGGGTGGGCGGATTTCGCCCCCCCCCCCCCACCCTCCAGTGCGCGTGTTAAAGAAGCTCACAGGTCAGGTTGGAGGTGTCCCGGGCCATGTGGATTTTAAGCATTCGGCGAAATGTGAGGCAGCAGTTCCGATCACTGAAGGATAAAAGTGAACGCTGAGCTGAAATTCCTGCTGTATCGAAAAGCGTCATTCAAGGTCATCCAGACCTAACATTACCTCGAATAACCGTTTTTCGATTTTGGGACCACTCTAGGATGATTCTGGGTTTGGGATGAAAAGGCAGCGCCCATTTTTACCAGACGAAGACAAAAACATTTTTTTTTGCCACGATTTCGAAACTTGGTCCGTATCCTTGTCTCTATATCCTTCGCTGTGGGTCATAACGCCATGCGCTGCGCGTCATTAGACGGGCGAGGAGGAACACTTTGTGTGCATTTCGTACGCATGTGGACAGATGTGTCACAATTTGCGAAGACAACTCGCAAGATTCCTCGACTTTTCTCAACGTCTGACCTTTCACCTCACCTCTGAGATCAATAAATGACCCTACGGGGGCGACCTTGGTGTCAGTCGTGAGATCTTGCAAGTTGCACGATGGCTTTTATTTTGTTTATCTTGCCTGCTCTGTTTGAAATTGCCAAGAGATCAAACCAACCCGCTCTTGTGCCATTCGAAAGTGACAAACTGCTCAATGCTGGCGATGGTTAGTCACTTTACATAACCAGAACTATATGTTGTGCTCTCGTGAGCATGAAAGGGACATCCGTGTATTTCCTTTTGGTTACTTAAAACAATAGTACGTGTATATACAAAGCCTAAGATTGGAATACAGCTCAATGACTTTGTGTGGCCTTGAAAAAGTTAATAACATTATGTCACAGGGGCGGGGGTTGTATGCCACTCCCACGCAGTTAAAAAAAAAAAATCGGAGTATGACTTTTTAAAGGATTAAAAAAATAATTGTACTTTTGTTTGTTCTGCTTCAGTGAATATGATCAGATGTGAATATTTGCCCAGAAGAATATTTATTGTAGCTAAATGTCCTCAGACCATACCGCTCCAGCAGTGACCTCAAGGTGAAGCCATGTCACTGACATCGATTGACCTTTGATTCACTTTTTCCACTGAAAATGCAGCTTAGGACATTTTCACGGCCTAAGTTTGAATTCAGGTAGCGCTTTTACGTTTGGAAATTATAAAAGAGTCGTTTGTGTTTATTTGCCAGCTGCTGCATTTCACACAAGCTGCAAATAGTCCTTGTTGGACCCGACATTGCCCGGTAGCTATGCTAAAACGTTCAATGGGATGTTGGTTTTTGTTTCGAACCAAGCGACCATCTGGCGTTGGCGTTGCGGCTCTGTCTCATGACGCTCGGCACAAGGCGCTCTGGACGCAGCTCTGAATCTCGACGCATCGGCAAATGTTAACGTTCGATCTGCCCCGGACGATTGCGGGTTGACCGAAAGTACAGCAACGCTGGCAAGCATTTCATTCGTGTCGTAACGCGCAGCACCTAGTTGTTGTTGTTGTTTGTTCCGTAGTTCTGTCTCAAGTGGCTATGCTGGCGAGGCGGTTGGCGACCACCAGCCCTCGGACGGCAAGGCCCGTGAGATGCACTCTGTGGGCGAGTTACCCGCCGGGGACGGAGGCTCGGGCACCTCTGTTGCTGCCAAATGCGCTCTGTGGGCGAGTTATCCGCCTCGGACGGAGGCTCGGGCACCTCTGCTGCTGCCAAATGCGCTCTGTGGGCGAGTTATCCGCCGGGGACGGAGGCTCGGGCACCTCTGCTGCTGCCAAATGCGCTCTGTGGGCGAGTTATCCGCCTCGGACGGAGGCTCGGGCACCTCTGCTGCTGCCAAATGCGCTCTGTGGACGAGTTATCCGCCTCGGACGGAGGCTCGGGCACCTCTGCTGCTGCCAAATGCGCTCTGTGGACGAGTTATCCGCCTCGGACGGAGGCTCGGGCACCTCTGCTGCTGCCAAATGCGCTCTGTGGACGAGTTATCCACCGGGGACGTAGGTTCGGGCACCTCTGTTGCTGCCAAATGCGCTCTGTGGGCGAGTTATCCGCCTCGGACGGAGGCTCGGACACCTCTGCTGCTGCCAAATCGACAAGGATCAATGCCTGCCATGCAACAGCTGTAACTACTGTGGGCTTTTCACGAGCAAGCCGACTGCTTCTAACGACAGGAGGAGCATGTATAGAATGTGGCGGCCTCGTTAGCTCAGTTATTAGAACGCCGGCCTCGAATCTTCCACGCCCTATGGGGATTCGGGAAGGAACGTGGAGTCGCTGCATTCGCTCGATGTACTGCACGGCCAGGAGGGACAGGGCGCCAACCCGACGTGGTCGTGGACGTGACAGCGGGGTGGCCGGGTCAGAGCGGTGGCGCCAGCTACACGCCTGGTGAGAAAATGTACCGTTCAGTGTAGCTAATTGGCAGTGGTTTCAGGATGTATGCAACAGACCTGTGCGTGGTTATCTTCCACATACAATCAGCCAACTATCTTACAAATAACGCTTAGTTCCTGTGATCTCTTTTCGTGCATTTTATACACATCGCGTTGTATCAAACCAAATAACAAGCCATTTTCATGCATATATTAACGCCATGTTAGCTCACGCATCAGCTCATTAACTATCAAGTTTTTTTTATAAGATAGCTTCGAACAATTAAAGGTTCGATGTCGATGTCCTTTGTCACTCGAGTGAAAAAGGAATCGCACGCCCTGTAGCAGCAGCATTGACTCGGTTTCGACAATACGATCCAACAGTGATCCGTGTTGATGCAGTGGGCGTTATGGCGACGGGCTTCAAGTGCACGTCGTCACAGGTGCACCAAGCAGCTATACATAATGCTAAGCTCCTGACTTGTGCAGTGAAAGCAATCACAGTTCAGGTTACCGAGCATGCGGATAGAGTGGCAGGATCTAGGACATATGTCATTTGACCTCTGAGATGGTCTTAGTCGGACGACAACAGCACGGGGACGTTTGTCACTCCCACCACCGTGACGCTGACCTGCGCCGTGGCTCAGCCACCGACCGTTCAGCCGTGATCACGTGGTGGCCACATCGAGCCGCTCGGTGCATGACCCAGCCCTCCTCTCGCCCCACCCTGCGGTCTTGTCTTACTGTTGTGTGGTCCGGCGACGCAAGACAATTGTCATTTGATTTGATTTGACAATTGTCATTTGATTTGATTTGACAATTGTCCTTTGGTCATTGTCAATTGACAATTGGCGCTCGGCTTCACTCGGACACGCGTGGGACGTCAATGGTCTTACGATTCACGCTGTCTATGGCATCGTCACTGGATGGAAAAGGGAGCGTGAATTGAGGCTCGCCATCTTCAGAGTCCGGTGCACCGCAGTAGGCGCTCGGCCTGCCGCAAGCCGGCGTGTCTCGCTCGGGTCTCTCAGTCATCCATGGCGGCCCAGAACAGCAGTCCTGACGGCCGGCCGCCGCCGTCTGGCCACTGCCGTCCGGCTACCGCGCTCCGACAGGGCTCCGACAGGGCTCCGACCGACCCGGACGGGCGCCGGTCCACCAGGCGGACCTGAACCTCGGTGGGAATGTCCACCGGCAGTGCCGGCTGCCCGTGCCGCACACCCGACTCGATCCGTCTCAGGGGGCTCCACCGCCGGCCGATGGCCGCGTGCACGCCTGATCGGCCGACTGGGGCGCAGCAGTGGCCGCTCCCACTGACCCGGTGCCAGGTCACGGTCACGTGATCGCTGTAGGATCGGGTGGAGTGGAGTAGAGTGGCGGCGGTGTGGCGCTGATAGGTGGCCCAGCACGGTAGAACGCTGCTGTCTGTCTGCAGAGCGGCCGACTGTCGGCCGTCGGTCGGTCGACTTTGCACCCCCGCAGTTCCTATATCTACCAAAGGATTTCGATTGTTATTGCATAGGATGCGCTTATCAATTTTTAACCAAGTCACAACATTTCATTACAATATCGCAGCCCGTTTATAAGATATCGTCGAAAACAGGAAAGGGGTGGGGAAGCGAATTGCGCCCCTCCGGTGCGCGTGTTAAGGGACGAGAAGTGTGAACGTGTTCGCACATGTGCGATTTGTTTTGTTCTTGTGCCTGCATTTTAAGTCATGATGTTCACTAGTGAAAAGCCAGTGGCAGGCTGGAAACCCCCCCCCCAAAAAAAAAAAAATTGAAAAGCCGAATGCTTCGGATATCATGGTAAATAAATATGCATGTATGTATGCACAGAGGTGAGGTGTACTATGCTTTTGGTGGGGCCTAGGCCCCACCATCATTACCTTGGCCCCACTAACTTTTTGCTCTCTTAATTCTCTCATGGGACGCCATGAGATGGACCCCTCGAACCAGCCAACCTCACTGCCTCCATGCATTGGGTCCCACAAATAAATTTAGAACTTCTCCACCCATACGTATGCATGTATGTATGCACATCCATGTACATATGCATGTATCCATATGTAATGTACCGGATGTGTATGTAATGTCCCAGATGTGTATGTATTGTGCCGGATGTGTATGCAGTGTGCCGGATGTGTATGTATTGTGCCGAATGTGTATGCAATGTGCCGGATGTGTATGCAGTGTGCCGGATGTGTATGTACTGTACTGTATGTGTGTCAGGGGCCGTGCCGTTGTTGGTGCTGTGTATGTATTGTACTGTATGTGTGTCAGGGGTGTAAAAAAGGTTTTTCTGTCCCCTCTGCTTATGGGGTAAACCTTCATTTTCGGCTCGTAGAATAATCTAGGGTAACCTCGGCGTTTGCGATATTTAAAAACCCCGGTTATAAATTCAATGGCTCGAATCCTTCATCTCCGTGCTCTGATCTCCCATCTCTTGATACGCACTTCCAAAGCCAGCACTTCTATATTGTGCATATTAGTCAACAGATAAATGGCCACGAAGATCAGACATTAATGCGCAGCGTGATATAGCGTTAACAATGTAGCTTCATTTTTGATAGACAGGTGCAACAGTTTCTATCAGAGAACTACATCTCGACAGACAGCGACTCTCAGTCAGAGTCCGACGTACCTCTGTGGGACCAGGGCTGGCTAGGCGGCGGCGAGCCGCCTGAGGGGCGACCGCCCCCGACGACCGTTCGTCCAAGATCGCCAGAGAATGACTGAGGCCCTTGCGGCGCGTTCGAGGTAACTCACAATACATCACTATCACGTGATCAAAGTCACCTGACTGACTGACTACGCATTGTCAGGGCGTCGGCCCGAACAAAGGCTCGCTCTGAACTGGCGTCTAGAGAGCACAATGGCTCTCTGAACCCCGTGCACTGTACTGCAGACAGGCGCGACATCACTCTGAAATATCAGAGACAGACTCTGATCTCAGCACAACGGTCCCTCCGTGGGAAACGGTGCTGTGTGTGCACATCGGCAGCCTCGCTCGGTCTGGCGTCGCACACGTGGGCTGTATCAGCATTTCACCGGACGCTGGCGAACCACAACAATCGGCTCGGTAAGGCGTACTGTTCAGACAGCCGACCGGCTCAGGGCGCTGCAGCCCAAATTACATTTCATCATCCAAGACACCCACATTCACATCACCCGGCATTTAACGGTGGGGGGTAGGGGGCTGAATGACTGGGATTTAGATGCCCCAAAATCTAACTTTGTTACAACACACCGCGCAGGTCCTAAATCGCGAATTGAATTCACAGATCAATTCTGGGATCCACTAGACAGATCACGGCCATTACACAATCACACGATGTGTCAATACCTAAAGTCCTACGAGTGTCATTCGATGCACATTCTAAATTAATATAATTAAAGCCAATCCAAAGTTAAAGTTCCGCCGAAGATCGAAGATGAAGAAGTGCTGAATCACCATAGCGTTCGTTGTTCACTGAAGATTCTACCAACAGTGTGGCAGGGAAGGCGAGGCGTCGGCCTGCCCACCTGTGTGTGCCTCTCGGGCACACTCGAGCATATGCCGCTCAAGTTCTCGAGAGCGCCATTCGGTCAGGCGCAGGTAGCCTGGTCCTCAGGGCGGCATGGCAGCGCACCTCTGGATGGCGCCAGCTGTGAGCGAGTAAGCGTCGCCATGAAGCGCAGCTCCGTTGAGAGCGCCGGCAGTGCTGTAACAGCACCTGTCTGGATCGCGGTCATCTATCTGTGGCAGATTAGTGAGTGGTGACGATATGAACTGCTCTGACTCAAGTTAGTCGAGCACTATCTCCTATTGATCAGATGAAGTCAGCTTTCTCTTCACCGGGTGTAAAGGTAGGAATGGTTAACTTGCTGTGAAGGTCGGAGACAAGACTCGGTTCGCAGGGGCGGATTCCCAGGATTAAGTATTCATTTTAGCCACTAGCCAAAAATTAATACAACTCTTAACAAGCTATATCTCTCAATCCAGACTAGCCTTCATATAGGTGGCGTCACTGTTAACTAGACAAAAATGTACTCTCCAAACAAAACTCACTATATGACCTGGACAGTCAATGTTCAGCGAAAATGCAAAGATTTGAGCAATGGGAACGATTTCTACCAAACATACTCCACAAATATTCGCGTGTCTCACTAGACACCAGGGATCAGCATGAATCGTTGCTCTGCCATTGGACTCTCTAAGTCTTGACAGTGCTGAGAGGCTATTCAAGCTTCAGTCAGAGCTCTTTCAGGAGCTCAAGCAAACGGCTTAATCCAAGCTAAGTGGCATACCAACCAAATAACTTCTTAGTGCTCAGGCTTATCAACCATCTTGCACCGTATCCATATAGGCTGTGACATACTAGTCCAGAAGCCTCTTGATGCTTAAGTAATTCAAACTCGTCTTGCACCGTATCCAACATACATACACACAAACATACATGTTCCCAATAATTTTCTGTCATCTGGCCACAAGTGTTAACCAAATAAAATAATAAGCCCTTACTGGCAATAAGATCATTTTCCTCAAATAAAAATACTTCAAATAATTAATCTCTGAAAGCTAAATCAATTCTGTAATATTAAATTCCCTTAAAGGCGAATTATTCAAGTCCCAAAATATTTCTATTTGACTGTCCTATTTAATTATCAACTATTCCTATCATTAAATTATTTTTCTAGGTAAGTACCATCTATTTTTAGAGTGCATTGGAGTTCCGTATAATACTACAGTTGAATGTAAGCTCTATTTCAACAATGTTTCATTACTCTAAGTTAACCTATGTTTCCATCTTAAATAATTGAGCAACTCATAAAATTAATTAAACTCATTCAAGAATAGTTTGATATTTTCCTCAAACCATGAGCTCATATCTCGAGCCGTATTTAAATAATAATGTTGGCTGTCGTTTCAACTAATTTAATCAAGTAATAATTTTCCCAAATTATTCATATTTAATCAAGCTACCATTTTCCAAAATCATTCTCACAAATATTTGGCTTCACTAAGTATATGTTTCAATTTCGTATCAGAGTCCACACAATAATTTACTTTGGTATAAGAGTCCACACAATAATTTCCTTTGGTATCAGATCCACACAATAATTTATAAGTATCGCATACAACAAACAGTAGGCAAAAAGCGATATTATAAAATTATACAACACTGTTCTAGTAGTGGCCAAAATTCATACAGGTGTTTTGGCAGGAATTCGGGAATGCCCGGACTCACTGTTTTACTGGCTTCAGATGTGAAGACGGCTGCAGCTGTTAATTTTCATTGAAGCCTCTGGCTTCCTCTGGTACAGCAGATGCTCCTCTGTGACGATGGCTTCCTCTGACGACTCAACTCAGGCACCATGATTAGATTCAATCCTGAATTATTGGCAATTTCAGGCAGAGCTTCCATCTCAGTCAAGAACACATCAATTGTAGAAATTGACCTGGTTTACCAGTTTAAATTATCCCGAGTCACGGCATCATTGTAAAAAAGGTTTTTCTGTCCCCTCTGCTTATGGGGTAAACCTTCATTTTCGGCTCGTAGAATAATCTAGGGTAACCTCGGCGTTTGCGATATTTAAAACCCCGGTTATAAATTCAATGGCTCGAATCCTTCATCTCCGTGCTCTGATCTCCCATCTCTTGACACGCACTTCCAAAGCCAGCACTTCTATATTGTGCATATTAGTCAACAGATAAATGGCCACGAAGATCAGACATTAATGCGCAGCGTGATATAGCGTTAACAATGTAGCTTCATTTTTGATAGACAGGTGCAACAGTTTCTATCAGAGAACTACATCTCGACAGACAGCGACTCTCAGGCAGAGTCCGACGTACCTCTGTGGGACCAGGACTGGCTAGGCGGCGGCGAGCCGCCTGAGGGGCGACCGCCCCCGACGACCGTTCGTCCAAGATCGCCAGAGAATGACTGAGGCCCTTGCGGCGCGTTCGAGGTAACTCACAGTACATCACTATCACGTGATCAAAGTCACCTGACTGACTGACTGCGCATTGCCAGGGCGTCGGCCCGAACAAAGGCTCGCTCTGAACTGGCGTCTAGAGAGCACAATGGCTCTCTCTGAACCCCGTGCACTGTACTGCAGACAGGCGCGACATCACTCTGAAATATCAGAGACAGACTCTGATCTCAGCACAACGGTCCCTCCGTGGGAAACGGTGCTGTGTGTGCACATCGGCAGCCTCGCTCGGTCTGGCGTCGCACACGTGGGCTGTATCAGCATTTCACCGGACGCTGGCGAACCACAACAATCGGCTCGGTAAGGCGTACTGTTCAGACAGCCGACCGGCTCAGGGCACTGCAGCCCAAATTACATTTCATCATCCAAGACACCCACATTCACATCACCCGGCATTTAACGGTGGGGGGTAGGGGGCTGAATGACTGGGATTTAGATGCCCCAAAACCTAACTTTGTTACAGGGGCCGTGCCACTGCTGGTGCTGTGTATGTATTCTACTGTATGCGTGTCAGGGGCCGTGCCGTTGTTGGTGCTGTGTATGTATTGTACTGTATGTGTGTCAGGGGCCGTGCCGCTGCTGGTGCTGTGTATGTATTGTACTGTATGTGTGTCAGGGGCCGTGCCGTTGTTGGTGCTGTGTATGTACTGTACTGTATGTGTGTCAGGGGCCGTGCCGCTGCTGGTGCTGTGTATGTATTGTACTGTATGTGTGTCAGGGGCCGTGCCGCTGCTGGTGCTGTGCATCAAGGAGCCGGAGATCGGCGTCAAGCGCGTGGCGGCTTCGGCGCTGAGCGACATCTGCAAGCACTCGGAGGAGCTGACGCACGTGGTGGTCGAGAACGGCGCCATCTCTAACTTCGCCGCCCTCATCACTTCACCCGACACCAAGCTCAAGGTAAGCGTCAGCCGGGCGGCTGGATCTCAGTGTGCATTGGTATCCGTTGTAGCATGGCACTGGCTGTGAGATGGAGAGGAGGGAGCATGCACCCGCCTCACGCTAGTCTCAGAGTGACTGGTGGCGCTCGACTCAGATGCGTTCGTGCGCTGCGAAGTTCACGAGGAAAATTGGCCAGCACTGACAACGAGTCCCAAAGATACGCTCATCAGGAATGATTTTGCTGATGATGCGTTCCGCCGAGGGGGCGGACGGAAATGCGCCCTCCGCCGACCGGGCGAAGGACGATCTGAGGTCGGCCGGGGAGCAAGTTCAGAGGTGTGACGTCATGTGGCCTGAGTGCTGCTGCGCGCGGCCGCGTCTCTTCTGGACCGGACGCGGCAGCGCGCTGTCCCGGATGGCGAAAGGTGGAACATAATCATTGGGGTTTGCTGTCTTGCATGGTGTTTTCTGGAAAGACATTTAATGGTTTGACATTTTAATCCACCTTTATTTTTGGACGGGGGCGTATTGGTAGCTGGTGGCGCTTGGACGATGAAAGCTGGGTCGGTTGCTGTGTAATGGGGTCGGATTATTGTGCGCTTGTCGTACAAGTGCCGCACTCGTCCACCGCACATACGTACCAGGACCAGACAGCACATTAAACACAACCGCCGATTTCAGTCTGGGGTTTCAGTGCTTCGAGGTGGAGCCGGTGAGGTCATTTTCGTCTGGATGCACAGCAATGTAACCAGGGGCTGAACTTCACCCAAGTTGTTAGGTGGGGGTGGGGAGCTGGCAATGCATGGAGGAAGTCGGAGGATCCAAATCGGTTTGGGGGCACTCCATATGGTTCCATGCTACAAACTGAGGTTTGGGAGCTCACACTAGCTTTGAGAGGGTCCGGACCCCCAGACGTATACAAAACTCGTTCTCATGAATGTAGCGGGCCCCGGGCCCCAACGCGCAGGAATAGCTGATGCTGGCTGATCAAGAGTTGGCTAAGGTAGCTTCTCGATTGGGTATTGCTGCCTGTCGCCTCAGCTGGGGTCGATCAGAGCTGCCGTGCCTGTGTCAAGTCTGCCACACCGTCACGGCTTAGCGTCTTGATTTAATTTCTGTCGGCCGGATGTGTATGACGTGCGCCGAGATCCCGGCCTGATCCCTGTCGACCGAATGTGAATTATGGACGCCGAGGCTCCGGTGTGCTTCCCCGTCAGCCGGACGTGGGTTATGGACGCCGACAGCCCGGTCTGATTCCCATCAGCAGGATGTGCGTTATGGCGTACCTAGGATTTGCGTGAGGGGGCGACGGAGCAGATGGATTTAGATGGTGCCCAACCTACCACCATTTTTTAGTCAACAGGTTTCGACCACTATTTTTCAAAGGGGCTCATGAAACACAAATTAATGACAACTTAATTTTCCCGTGGAGGGGGCCCAACCTACCACCATCGTTTCCAAGTCGCCGGATTTTAACTCTCCCCATGTCCAAAGTTTTCTGCTATCTCTTGAGAAGTCATCTCGCACTGCTAAAATTAAGTACAAATCACTTACAAATGCAACATTTTACAATTTCACGCATTGCAGTCAATAACGCCCGGTCGTCACCACGTCAACTTTCGTGCACGTATACACTCGCCTTGCGCTTTCGTCGCGTTCGCCATGCTTTGTGCGTTTCTATGGTTTCTGCGGTTTCTGCTATGCCCCCACGTTTTGACAATTGATGCCATATTATAGTCTTGTGCCATACATGACGCCATGTAATGCTTCGAATTGGTGTTCGGTGGGACAATTCGATGAATTCGATTCCAGATTATTTCTCTTCCCACATTTTCTGGTGGCAAAGGAATCTCGATGCCAGTGGACTTTGTTGTACCTCATCTTTTTGTTTACAAGAACCGAGACGCTCGCTGGTTCAGTGTCCTGTTTAGGACCTGTTGCGTTTTTCGTCTACTGATGTGTTTCAGGGCCCAGCGCATTTCTCTTAGCCCCCCAGCACTTTTTTTGAGACCTGACGCGTTTATTTACTTGTTTATTTTGTGGACACACGGTGTTTTTAAGGGACCGTATAACATATAGCATGATATCAGATCAGATAGCATCAGATAACATTTTAACATGGTATTTAGGAGCAGGCGCGCACCCAGGATTTTTCCATGGGGGGGACCGGACCGAAAAGGGCACAGGGCGGGACACAGGGCAGGCCACAGGTCAGGGCACAGGGCAGGGCACAGGGCAGGGCATAGGGCAGGGCATAGGGCAGGGCATAGGTAGCAGGACACAGGGCAGGGCATAGTTCACGGTACAGCACAAGGCACAGGGCAGGGTACAGGGCAGGGCACAGGGCACTTTTAGATCAAAAGGGCACCTAATTGGGACAGGCATAGGACAGGAAAGGGCACAGGGGAATGCCATTTTTAGGCCAAAAGGACAGTTTTGGGCCCAAAGGGCACCTTTGGCACAAGCGGGGCACATAAGGCAGGTGATTTTAGGGCTAAATTTGGGACATTCCGGCCAAGAGTGCACTTTTCGGTCAAAAGGGCACTTTTGGCCAAAAGGGCACTTTGGTCTCATGGGGGGGGCCGGGCCCCCTGGGCCCCCTCCCTCCGGTGCGCCTATGTTTAGGAGGACCCATGGTGATACGCAAATGTGTTCATTTTAGGAGTAAATTGGTTTATCTCAACCAAATTCTTCATTTGCGTGCATATTTTGTCACCGCCGTCCCACTTAGACCCACTAGTGGGTAGTAACTTGATAATTAAGTTGTGCTAAGTAGTCAAACTTGTCAGCCTATTTTTTCACATTATTTTCGTTGTGTAAATGCGCTTCGAAATCTCCAATCAGATCTCTGGACGCGGGTACGTAGTTGTGTTCTAAGTGCACTCTTTTGGCTATGTGGCTTTTGGAATCGCATCTGCACGGGATGTTGGCAATCTCCTCAGTTAGGTCGGCCGTTATTCTCTGGTTGACATTTGCACCGACATCAGCTAACGCGGGCGTCTGGTGGACCACTAACGAGCGTCGGTGTCGTTGGACTGTGTTGAGCAGTGGGCACTGACGGGCGTCGGTGTCGTTGGACTGTGTTGAGCAGTGGACACTGACGGACGTCGGTGTCGTTGGACTGTGTTGCGCAGTGGGCACTGACGGACGTCGGTGTCGTTGGGCTGTGTTGCGCAGTGGGCACTGACGGGCGTCGGTGTCGTTTGACTGTGTTGAGCAGTGGACACTGACGGACGTCGGTGTCGTTGGACTGTGTTGCGCAGTGGGCACTGACGGACGTCGGTGTCGTTGGACTGTGTTGCGCAGTGGGCACTGACGGACGTCGGTGTCGTTGGACTGTGTTGCGCAGTGGGCACTGACGGACGTCGGTGTCGTTGGACTGTGTTGCGCAGTGGGCACTGACGGACGTCGGCGTCGTTGGACTGTGTTGGGCAGTGGACACACTGGGGCGTGATGGGGCGGCGGCGGTGCGGTCGCCGCCGCAGCAATACTCGCGGCGGCTGTGCAGCGTGCAGTGTGCAGCCTGTCCTCTGGGTGGGATGTCTGTCCGCGGCGGAGGGGCGGGGGCCCCCCACTCCGGCGGCTGTGGGCAGCCCGTCTGGGTGGGATGTCTGTCCGCGGAGGAGGGGGCGGTGCGGTCGCCACCGCAGCAATACTCGCGGCGGCTGTGCAGCGTGCAGTGTGCAGCCCGTCCTCTGGGTGGGATGTCTGTCCGCGGAGGAGGGGCGGCGCGGCACCGCGACAACTCGGCCGTTCCTGGCATACCGGCGGCGCAATATCACCGCAGATATAGCCGGACCGGACATTCTCGCGTGGCGGACAGACCGGCCGCGCCGCACGCCCCTCGTTTGCCGGTGCCATCGGTATTTGTTCCGCAGAGAGGAGGGCGGCGCGGCCCCGCCCGGTAACAGCGCCCGGCAGCTCTTCGTGTGACGCCGTAGCGTCGGTCCGACCGCACGCGACGAATTGCGCCTCCGGGCGGCGAAGCGATCCGTTGGCAAATCTTGCAGCCTTGGCGTGCGTGTCTCTGCTGGTTTTCCATTTCCCCTGTACAGTTGTGATGTGTGCGTGGTTTTTATTGTCACCGGCTGTTTAAGCTGTCTGCATTGTAGGTGGCGTGGCGATTGTGACACCACGACTTCTGCGCTGCCTTCTGACAGCCGCGCGTCTGTTGGTTTTGTTCACCGGCTGCTTGCTTCACCACAACGTCGCCAGCCTAGGTCCTGTGTGCTGTGTAGTTGAGCCAACAGATGAAGTTGTGTCGTTGGTGAGCGTCAGGTTCTGTCACTAGTCCAGGCACTGTGTGCCTGATAGCTGAGTTAACAGACACCGTTGTGAGGTTGGTCAACGTCAGGTTCTGTCACTAGTCCAGGCACTGTGTGCCGTATAGCTGAGTTAACAGACACCGTTGTGAGGTTGGTCAACGTCAGGTTCTGTCACTAGTCCAGGCACTGTGTGCCTATGCTGTTAACAGACACCGTTGTGAGATTGGTCAACGTCAGGTTCTGTCACTAGTCCAGGTACTGTGTGCCTGATAGCTGAGTTAACAGACACCGTTGTGAGGCTGGTCAGTATCAGGTTCTGTCACTAGTCCAGGTATTGTGTGCCGTATAGCTGAGCTAACAGACACCGTTGTGAGGTTGGTCAACGTCAGGTTCTGTCACTAGTCCAGGTATTGTGTGCCGTATAGCTGAGCTAACAGACACCGTTGTGAGGTTGGTCAACGTCAGGTTCTGTCACTAGTCCAGGCACTGTGTGCCGTATAGCTGAGTTAACAGACACCGTTGTAAGTTTGGTCAACGTCAGGTTCTGTCACTAGTCCAGGTATTGTGTGCCGTATAGCTGAGCTAACAGACGCCGTTGTGAGGTTGGTCAGTATCAGGTTCTGTCACTAGGCCAGGTACTGTGCGCCGTATAGCTGAGCTAACAGACACCGTTGTGCCGTTGGTCAGCGTCAGATTCTGTCTGCACTCTCCAACATCGCCAAGCACACGCTGGCGCTGGCCGAGCTGGTGGTGGAGGCGGAGGTCTTTCCGGACGTGTTCTCCGGTCTCCAGGACGACGACGACCTCATCAGGAAGAACACGGCCGGCCTTATCAAGGAGATCGTCAAGCACACCCCGGAGGTGGGTGCGGTCGACTGGCCGACCAGGGGCCAGCACGCTGCTGGGCAACTGGTTTCAGGGTGCCTTCACGAAGCGACATTTTGGATTGTTCTCATGCCAGTAACGCGACTGGTCGCACTGAGCCATACCGTTCTCAGTTGTAGTGCACCCTGTCCAGATTGCATGTAAATGGAAATGGAGGTCTACTGAATATCCAGGTGAGTTCTTCTCAAAAACAAGTGCAACGACTGACTGGGATCACTTGCTAATTATGCGTTAGCATTTCGGGCATGTACTTTCTTCTATCTGGGTTTACGTTGTGCCATTTTGACTCCCGCCCAGCGATGCCTTTTTAACTATGCAGTGTCTGTGGTGATGAAGACGTGCATCGCCCGCCATGTTTTGCGTCAATTCACCTGGAATGAAGCACTATGTGATCAGGTGTGATTTAATGATGAGTGTTGTGATTTAATGATGAGTGCATGTGTTGTGCAATGTCTCGAACAGCCTCGCGTCAATGGCCAGTTATTGCATTGAGTGGGAAGTTTCGCGAGGCAAGCTGATGTACCGCGAAACATTTCGAAGTTCTCCGAACGTGAAGAGATTCATCTCACTCATCGCCACTCGTGATCCGTCCAACAAGGCATGTCTACTGGCATCTATACTAGGTGCCCCCCTGGGGATGAATGGGAGGGGTAAAATTGTACACGTTTTTTCTTGCCATTTCTCAGAACTTGTTCCGCCCCTCGCCCTGCTGCTTGGGTAAGGTTCGCTCAGCCCCTCGCCGGTGCAAATGAAATGTCGAGTGTACGGCTACGGAATGCCGGCGTTTTGATCACCTGTCCTTATCTACTGCGGTACTTTGACGAGCAAAGTAATGGACCGCGACACGAACCGCATGCCTCCTGATATAATCGATGCTACACCACCTCATTTCCACACAATCAATACCTTAGCAGCGTACCTCGCTCTTGGTGTCAGCTCAATACATACTGCGCCGCCGTACCTCAACTTCATACTTGCTGGGCCACGGGCGGTGTGTTGGGGACAGAAGGGGGAGGGGCTGGCTGGCTGGCAGGCTGTCCCAGAAATTTGTGAACTTTAGTGTTAACCCTTTTGTGGTTTTGTGTGGTAAATAATGAGACAAACATGAGTGTCCCCCCCGGCAAGCGACGTGCCTCTGCCCTTGTTGGGCCGCCACGAGTGTTTCTCCGTCCCCGCCAAGAGAGGTGCCGCCGCCCTTGTTGGGCCGCCATCCCTCCCGGCATGACCTCAATGTAAGACGTTTTGCAACAAAATTGTATTACTGTCTAGAAACAGTACTGTAAATAATATGAATGATGCAAGTTAGGATCACGCCACTGAAAAGCAATTGAAGCATGCGAGATAATCATCTTAGAGTTGATGACTAGTTCTTAGGTAGTTATATTTTAAAGTAGTAAATCAAATGAATCTAACTTACCTGCGTACCATCACGCGTCCGAGGGATACGCCCGACGGGAGGCTTTCACACAGACAGATTCATTCACATGTTGTGGAGAAACGACCGACACTCTGACAAAAACCCATGGAAAACGAGCGTATGCAAGTGGATACTGGACAGCCAGACATACACACGTAAAAGCACATCAAGCGGAGAAGATGCACGTTCATAAATAAGCATCTATGCGGACGACACAGCAAACACGCAGGCGTCTCAGGCGTGCAGGCTAGCGTTCATTGAGGCGGCGACAGCACGGAAGGGCGGCAGGGCAGGCGTGGCGAAAGGAGACCTACGCTCACTCACCACAGCCGGACGTAGGAGGGATTCCCTCGAGGACTTGGATGTAGAGCGTTTTAAGGTGCCCGGACAAAAATAGAATGTGCGTGCAGTGAGCGCTTGAAGTTTTCCACGACCACCACCATTGTGTCAGTTTGTTGTGTCACATTCAGATGTATGCATAGGCGTAGGAAAAGGTTGGTGGCGTGGGGAGTGGCGGGAGAGTGGTGTGGTCGACATTTTGCCGGCATTCATCTGCCATAGCTGGGCTAGGTAAGGCCACCTCCAGTATTTTCGTTCGAGGAAGACCTGAGTAAGTTCATGTTCTTGTGAAGCGCGTAATGGGAGAATACAGAAAGTTTTTTTTCTTCAGAATCTCGTTGGGAACGAACAGGCGTTTACCGCTATACCACAACTATAAATGGAGCTCAGTGCTACGGCTAGCATATAAAGATTGCATGGAAACATATTGCTAGAATATGTCGATTCTGTCTCCTGGAAATTTTATAAATAGACTCCTGGTGAACCTGGTACAATCCTTAGCGGGCTCGTGGACTTGCTATTCGAGCAGAATTGCCGGTAATTGTGTTTTTTTTTGTGTGCTTCGAATCCCTCTCAGTCCAGCTTCAACATCCATTATTCGAGGCTTAAGTATTTTTTGAAATGTCATCTCCATTATCAATCAGTCGATAATATCAGGCTATGACGGTTTAGTATAGTCTCCAGAAACAGCTCATTTCGGTGCCTTTTCTCCTCCGCGTTGCTGGGTGAGTTTACAGCAAATATTTGCTCTCGTTTCATCAAGGACAAATACGCCAGAGATAAGTGCGGGGGCTTTAGGGCGCATCGACCATGTTGATCATATTGCCTAGAGATAAGTGCAATTGAGATACGAGACGGGCACGCTAAACTGTACATGCCGATGTTTGTGGACGGAATTCTTCCGAGTTCAGCAACATCGCCGGTAAAAAGTTTTTTGCATCTCAACATTGTTACGAATGAAATTATTTGTCGGTGATATCCCATATATTTGATAGTGTGACATATCTGCTCGCCCAATCTTGCTGGGCCTAACGCGAGTCCTTGGAGCAAATTTCCGCTGCACACCGTGTGCGCTCTGCCCCTGGGACTGTGCATCTGTCAGGTGGCGATGGGTGATGTGCACACATGCCCTGTCACGGGCGCGTGGTGTGCTTCCCTGTATTCTGGTGTCATGATTGCTGGCTATCCACGTTCGGCATATTTTGGCTGCTGTTCTTCTCTAGATGTACGCAGGGTTCCGTTGTTACCACGAGGCTTACATTGTCAATGAGATGAAGAGGTGATCTGACTGTGGGTGCTTGTCGCTCATGAGATGTTGCCAGTCGAAAGAGTTTTGCAGTTTTGCTTGCCATGGCCGACAGTGACGAGTGGATGTCTGTGCTGGTGATGGTGCGCGCAGTGCGTCCGGATGCGTTCCGAAGGCAGTGTGGCATTGCACGGGTATTGATATTCAGGTATTGCATCTTTGGCGCGGGCTGTGATACGCCAGGTGGCGGTGGGTGCTGTGTTCTGGTCGTGTCCGTGGTCGTGCTGCTGTAGCTGTGTGGTGTCCGGGTGTCACGCTTGTTGGCTGTCCATGTTTCGTGTGTTGAATGCATTGCGTGCGCACGAGTTCGTGCTGTGTCCCGTTCTGTTCCTGCGCGCCTGTGAATTGCTGTGCTGGTCAAGGCGCAGTGGTCGGCTTGGGTGGGTGAGAGAGTAGGGCCGTGGAGGTAACGGCCTGGATGGGTGGGGAGTAACGTCGTGCAAGTGATGGTAGCTTGGGTGGGTGGAGGAGGAGGGCCGTGGAGGGGATGGTGGCTTGGATTGGTGCGGGAGTAGCACCGTGGAGGGGATTGTGGCTTGTGGGGGGGGGAGTAGCGCTGTGGAGGGGACGGTGGCTTGGATTGGTGTGGGAGTAGCACCGTGGAGGGGATTGTGGCTTGTGGGGGGGGGAGTAGCGCCATGGAGGGGATGGTCGCTTGGATGGGTGGGGAGTGGCGCCGTGAAGGCGATGATGGCTTGGGTGGGTTGGGGGATGATGGCATTGTTGCCTTCAGTGTTGACACTAGTGTTATCTGGTATGATGGCGTTGCCATCCAAAGAAGTCTGGGATGATACTGCAATGTGGACAGTGCTATAGGTCCATTATTTGATTGCTGAGTGTGTGTTTTTCAGCACGGTGAGAAAAATTACCTAGAACTGCTGCGTTGGAATCGACAGCTATTGCAACATGTGATGAGTGTGCATCTTTGAGCAGTGCTGTGTAGGCTGATGCACCTGGAGGCTGTTACAACATGGGATGGGTGTACATATCTGAGTTGTGCTGTGTAGGCTGGTGCACCTGGAGGCTGTTACAACATGGGATGAGTGTGCATCTTTGAGCAGTGCTGTGTAGGCTGATGCATCTGGAGGCTGTTACAACATGGGATGGGTGTACATCTTTGAGTTGTGCTGTGTTGGTTGATGTGCCTGGGAGGCGTACGCGGAGCGTTATTTGTGGTGGAGCAGAGGGCGTGCGGAGAATGACTGCCACTTGTGTCTGGGGGTGGCGGTGTGAAGTCGATGGCGATAGGGTGTGGCCACGGGTGAACGCAGACTGGCGTGGGATGCTGTGGTTGGGTGTGTGTACAGCCGATGATAGGGTATACGCACTGTGCGGTGATTGAGCGCCAGTCGCTACTGTGGGTGCCGTAGTGACGTGCCAAAGTGCGGTCTCCTTCCCCTTGCAAGGTGTCCCTCCTTGCGAACGAAAAGCCTGGATTCGTTGCACTCGTGCATCAGGCTCTCGCCCGTCGCCCAGGACGGAGGCACCGTCGCTGTATGGGTACCCTCCGTGGTAGGATTGGAATGTGTGGTGTGGGAGGCAGAGAGAAGGGTTGGGAATCAAGCGATAACAAGCCTCCTCAGGTCGCGTCCGACACTCTGATCTGACCTGCGAGGCTCTGGTCCGGCTTTCCAGACGTCACCGAAACGCTCCGGGTGCGCTCTCTTGACGGTGCCTGGAGCTCTTCTGACTTGCTTCCGTCGCTCTTCTGTGTGCGTTCCGTTGAAACAGTTCGTGCACGCGATCGCCGGATCTTTCATTTCCGTAGCCGGCTCTC
Source organism: Ashinkailepas kermadecensis (assembly GCA_034440615.1). NCBI lineage: Eukaryota > Metazoa > Arthropoda > Thecostraca > Neolepadidae > Ashinkailepas > Ashinkailepas kermadecensis. The sequence continues at coordinate 31,229 of JAOTOM010004207.1, forward strand.
CGGCTGTTGCGTCTGACGTGCGCTGTGTAGCGATGCCGCGAGCCGCGTCCGTCGCAAGTGGTCAAGCCAGCTCAAAACGGCCGGTGCGTCCGGCACCGGTCTGTGTCACGTCACGCCACGTCACGCAGACTCGCGATCGTCCGTGTGGCATCGAACGACCAACGACCGACAATACTGCCGGCTGTCTGTGTGTGCTCACATAATCTGCGTCGTTATGGTGGCTTCGAACGCATCCTTAGTCGAACGCCCACCCACATACGCACCTCGTCAGCTTGGGAACCGCACAATTGGCCAACGCGGATAAACTGGACCAGCGCCAACAGATGCCACATACACACATACGCAGGCAAACATCGGCCGCGCATCACGATAAGCGGGGGCTTCACCGCCTCCACATGTGAGGTCCAACTTCGCAGCTGCGGGAACTCTATTATTCTGCCAAGAGTAAGGTTGTGACATTCTCCTGTCCCAGGTGGGATCAGGACCCAGGGACCCCAGTAGCGGCGACGCCCTTGACGATAAGCGTACCCATGCGCACAATCAGATTAGCTCCGAGTGACATGGTTATTAGGTGCACAATGTATACCGTATGTGTGTGTGTATGGATGTATGCGTGCGTGCGTGCGTGCGTGGGTGCGTGCGTGCGTGCGTGCGTGTGTGCCTGCGTGCGTGCGTGGGTGTGCGTGTGCGTGCGCGTGTGTGTATGCATTTGTGACGGTGTGGTGGCTGTTGCGGCACACCAGGACGGTGTTGTGGCTGTTGCGGCACAATTGTGACGGTGTGGTGGCTGTTGCGGCACAATTGTGACGGTGTGGTAGCTGTCGTGGCACAATTGTGACGGTGTGGTGCCTGTTGCGGCACAATAGTGACGTGTGGTGGCTGTTGCGGCACAATTGTGACGGTGTGTTGGCTGTTGCGGCACAATAGTGACGGTGTGGTGGCTGTTGCGGCACAATAGTGACGATGTGGTGGCTGTTGCGGCACAATAGTGACGGTGTTGTGGCTGTTGTGGAACAATAGTGACGGTGTGGTGGCTGTTGCGGCATAATTGTGACGGTGTGGTGGCTGTTGTGGCACAATTGTGACGGTGTGGTGGCTGTTGTGGCACAATTGGACTGTGTGGTGGCTGTTGTGGCACAATTGTGACGGTGTGGTGGCTGTTGCGGCACATTAATGACGGTGTGGTGGCTGTTGCGGCACAATTGTGACGGTGTGGTGGCTGTTGTGGCACAATTGTGACGGTGTGGTGGCTGTTGTGGCACAATTGTGACGGTGTGGTGGCTGTTGCGGCACAATTGTGACGGTGTGGTGGCTGTTGTGGCACAATTGTGACGGTGTGGTGGCTGTTGCGGCACAATTGTGACGGTGTGGTGGCTGTTGTGGCACAATTATGACGGTGTGGTGGCTGTTGTGGCACAATTGTGACGGTGTGGTGGCTGTTGTGGCACAATTGTGACGGTGTGGTGGCTGTTGTGGCACAATTGTGACGGTGTGGTGGCTGTTGTGGCACAATTGTGACGGTGTGGTGGCTGTTGTGGCACAATTGTGACGGTGTGGTGGCTGTTGTGGCGCAGCTGGCGCAGCTGATCGTCAACGCCGGCGGCATGGCGTCCATGGTCGACTACCTGGGCCGCTCCGAGGGCCACGTGGCGCTGCCGGGCATCATGGCGCTGGGCTTCACGGCGGCGCACTCTCAGCAGCTGGCCATGGCCGTCATCGTGTCACGGGTCAGTGTCACAGCACGCTGCTGGGTCATCGGGTCACGGCGCTGCTGAGTCATCGGATCACGGGTCAGTGTCACGGCGCCGCTGAGTCATCGGGTCACGGGTCAGTGTCGCAGGTCAGTGTCACGGGTCAGTGACACGGCGCTGCTGAGGTGGGCGTGGCCGGTGCAGAGCGTGGTCGATGCTGCGGGCTGCACGGTGAATGTGATGGATGCCGTCGATCTGTGCCACACGGATGGTGTCGACATTTGTGACGGCCTTTAAGTACATCACGATTGCCGCAGGGTGGAAACTTGTTTTCCTAGGCTGTTCATAAAAACAGAGGAAGTGTGACAAAGCCCAATGTATTTAGTACCAAATTGCGCTTAGTACCCCCGCTTGGTCATTCATTTGCGGACTTAGTCTGATCACGAGTGAAGGTGAAGCCCGAGTGGAGCTGCTCGCATGTATGTGGTACGCGGTTACCTGAGCCGTTCTTCCCGACCCGACTGCCACGCCTTTAACACCTTAAGAACTATTTTCTCGCAGTGCTTCAAGTCCTAATTACTTGACGCCGAATTAGACGTGGTATTTTATTAGACGTGGTATTTTATTAGACGTGGTATTTTATTTTCGATTTTATTTTAAACAGCCACCATGTTATCTATGAAAGGTACGCGCATTTGTCTTCCAAGAGGTTTGATGGCAGAACTGAGCCAGAGCCGATCCAGTCGGCGCTGACCAACGGCCAGCCAGCCGGCCGCCGGTCACGTGGTGTAATCATACCATGTAATCATACCACGGAACCTGCATGCCCTGAGGCGAGGCGAACGGGTGATTGGTGTCAGTCCGATGTCAGATGCTGCACTGACCGCTCCCAACGGGATAAGCAGAGCGGACAGGCCAAGAAGGACCGTGGCACAGCGTGGCGCATGCGAATTGGACAATTCGACACAGTGCATTTAAGTTTGAGGCATGTACACCATATTTGGACGAAAGGCACGATTTCGGCCAGCTTCGGCTAAAGTGTGTTGTTTTTTTAAATCATCATACGCCAAAACTGAGGGTATTATTGACGTATTTGTGCATAAGATTTATGTTTCGTTACGAGCTGCCAAGAGAGTGCAGCTGCGGTCGACCCACACGTTTCCTGTCCCCAAACCGTATCCGATCCTTCCGCAGCAGGGTATCTCCATATCGGGTACCTTGCCGTCACTCGCCCACCGCCTCTAATGATGCCCGACAATGGTTAAACTTATATCACCAAGCTTGTCATTCAGTTGCATGCAATAAGTGTTTTGGTGATTTAGGATGGCATCAATTAAAAGTTGATTTGCGTTGGTTCTGAAATTTGGAGGAACGTAGTGTCGGCGTTGCACCATGTAAATGCAGTGCACAATTGTTGCATTTATTAGCCATGTGCCAAGGGTCTAATCAGCGGGTGACATAGTGAGGCGATTCGAGTGGCTGTCTGATGCATTGTATTTCTATTTGTACGCGCACATTCGGACACACCCATTTTGTTACAGTAGCTGGATTGGATTGTGGCTTTACGACGCACTCAGCAGCTGAGGCCATATGGCGTCGCCTGCCTCTCACCCTGACAGGAAAGGCGAGCACCGTGTGGAATCGAACCCGTACCTCTGTCGTGCCAGACGCTCGGCTTTACCACTGAGCTACCGACGCCCCTTGTTGCAGTAGCTATTAATGTGCTGTCGCAATGAGTTATTTGAGTTTAAGGACTCAATGTTTTGTCGTAATGTTGTCGCAATGACGCAGTGGAACTTAATGTGCTGTCGCAATGAGATGAAGACTGCAAATTGAATCAAGAGATGTTTTCAGCATGATGTAGGTCACGGGTCAGTGTCGCAGGTCAGTGTCACGGGTCAGTGACACGGCGCTGCTGAGGTGGGCGTGGCCGGTGCAGAGCGTGGTCGATGCTGCGGGCTGCACGGTGAATGTGATGGATGCCGTCGATCTGTGCCACACGGATGGTGTCGACATTTGTGACGGCCTTTAAGTACATCACGATTGCCGCAGGGTGGAAACTTGTTTTCCTAGGCTGTTCATAAAAACAGAGGAAGTGTGACAAAGCCCAATGTATTTAGTACCAAATTGCGCTTAGTACCCCCGCTTGGTCATTCATTTGCGGACTTAGTCTGATCACGAGTGAAGGTGAAGCCCGAGTGGAGCTGCTCGCATGTATGTGGTACGCGGTTACCTGAGCCGTTCTTCCCGACCCGACTGCCACGCCTTTAACACCTTAAGAACTATTTTCTCGCAGTGCTTCAAGTCTTAATTACTTGACGCCGAATTAGACGTGGTATTTTATTTTCGATTTTATTTTAAACAGCTTTCACCACCATGTTATCTTTGAAAGGTACGCGCATTTTTCTTCCAAGAGGTTTGATGGCAGAACTGAGCCGGAGCCGGTCCAGTTGGCGCTGACCAACGGCCAGCCAGCCGGCCGCCGGTCACGTGGTGTAATCCCTGTAATCATACCACGGAACCTGCATGCCCTGAGGCGAGGCGAACGGGTGATTGGTGTCAGTCCGATGTCAGATGCTGCACTGACCGCTCCCAACGGGATAAGCAGAGCGGACAGGCCAAGAGGGACCGTGACCGTGGCACAGCGTGGCGCATGCGAATTTGACAATTCGACACAGGGCATTTAAGTTTGAGGCATGTACACCATATTCGGACGAAAGGCACGATTTCGGCCAGCTTCGGCTAAAGTGGGTTTTTTTAAATCATCATACGTCAAAACTGAGGGTATTATTGACGTATTTGTGCATACGATTTATGTTTCGTTACGAGCTGCCAAGAGAGTGCAGCTGCGGTCGACCCACACGTTTCCTGTCCCCAAATGGTATCCGACCCTTCCGCAGCAGGGTATCTCCATATCGGGTACCTTGCCGTCACTCGCCCACCGCCTCTGATGATGCCCGACAATGGTTAAACTTATATCACCAAGCTTGTCATTCAGTTGCATGCAATAAGTGTTTTGGTGATTTAGGATGGCATCAATTAAAAGTTGATTTGCGTTGGTTCTGAAATTTGGAGGAACGTAGTGTCGGCGTTGCACCATGTAAATGCAGTGCACAATTGTTGCATTTATTAGCCATGTGCCAAGGGTCTAATCAGCGGGTGACATAGTGAGGCGATTCGAGTGGCTGTCTGATGCATTGTATTTCTATTTGTACGCGCACATTCGGACACACCCATTTTGTTACAGTAGCTGGATTGGATTGTGGCTTTACGACGCACTCAGCAGCTGAGGCCATATGGCGTCGCCTGCCTCTCACCCTGACAGGAAGGGCGAGCACCGTGTGGAATCGAACCCGTGCCTCTGTCGTGCCAGACGCTCGGCTTTGCCACTGAGCTACCGACGCCCTTTGTTGCAGTAGCTATTAATGTGCTGTCGCAATGAGTTATTTGAGTTTAAGGACTCAATGTTTTGTCGTAATGTTGTCGCAATGACGCAATGGAACTTAATGTGCTGTCGCAATGAGATGAAGACTGCAAATTGAATCAAGAGATGTTTTCAGCATGATGTAGGTTAGTATGAAGGCAGAGCCTATGCTAAGATGACTAAGGACTACCTGTTTAGGTGGGTCCACGTTAGCCGTTAAAACTACAAAGTGAATCAAGAGACATGTCTTTATCATGATGTAAGTTGTATGAAGGCAGAGTTTATGCTTGGAGGGATAGGGCCTACCCATGTAGGTGGGTTCACGTCATCCGTTGAGGTGTTTGCGCTCTAACTTGGGAAAGATCAGGACACAGGCGATGGATGGACGGGCTGAGGAAAGTCAGCCGCAAAATAATAGAATAAAGCACAGCTCGTTGTATCAGTGATGACGGGCTCTGTGATGCTTTGCTGCTAATTCATCCTTTGGTGATAATGATGTGGGTGAAGCAAAGCATTTCTCGGTGAGATTTGGCGTATAGAAACGAAGCCGAAAAAATCGTTTCGTCTTCTCCCCGAGACACCTGCCGCAAAGCGTTGGATGGTTGTCGCGAGTAAAAATCTTACCCGAAAAAAGTTTTCCTCACCAACATTGTTCGCTCGTTCATACGCACCAGGGTGTATATTGTCCTTACCGATTGTAACTAGCGCGACAAACCGTGGAGCCAATGCAACAGTCCTTGTTAGGGCGAAGGCCGACAATCGCCGATCCAAGTGAATCCAAGTCTCGAGAAAAGTCCCTCCACGATAAGGTAACATGGGTCAGGCTAACCATGCTCGTTTCTGGTTGGGGTATTGGATTTCAATCTGATTAGATATAATTATGGCAACTATTTCGGGTTCCGATTGAGCTATAGCGTGCTCTACGAGCTGTACTGATTGCCTTACGAGCTATTTTCATCATGGATTTCGTACAGTCTCCAATTCATGGCTTTTCAGACTATGTATCAATATCACAGGCTCAGGGGTACATAGTCAGTCAATGAATCGAGTGATAAAATAAAATATTTGTTGGTTTGTCTTGCTGACAATTCGGTGTCAGCAAATGCAAACATAATTTATTTATTTATTTATTTCACGAAACATGCCTTTGTAACGAAGTTCTTACATGTCCCTACTTGGTATTTCGATTTATATCGGGGGCAAACTTCTTTGGGCTACGTGAATAGTACTATGGATCTCAACGTTGACGATAAACTCCCGGGTATAGGTTCAATGGCTCTGTATCTCAATCTCAGAGCTCTGATCCAAACATCTTGACAGGCACCACACATCCACCACTTATATTGGCGTATTTCATTAGCAATTAAATGGCGATATTTATTCAAGTTTCAATAGTGCAGCGTGATAGACGAATTATTACAATAGCCTCGTTTAGCACAGACAGCTTCAACTGCTTCACATACGACGCTTCAGTAGGCCGCCACGCATACCAGCACTCGCGTCTTCATACAATGCCTCAGTCACATATTCTCAGCCTCCAATCTCCCAACTAGTTCCAGCGTTCAAACATTCAAAGAGGCAGCAGTGACTACCGATACTTCAACTGACATACTGACCGGTCTTCATACGTGCTACAACTCTCATATCAAAGGACTACATGTCAGCAGTCATAAAGCGATTCTCAGACAGAATCCTCAGACGTACCTCTGACGACTGGCCTGACAGCCAGTCGCCTTCGCTGGAGGGCCAAGCCCCCAACCGCTCGTGTCGACTGCTCGGTGACAAGTGAGAGAGAGCTCTATATCTTCTAACCAACGTAACTGACTGTCGCTCTCGGCTATATATAATGGTCGGCCACTACCTGCTCCCGGTCTGGTGGCTCCGCCCACAACGATCGTCATAGGTCCAGACGGGGGGCGTAAACTGGAATGTCAGCCTTATCTACTCCGGATACAGGGGCACCGTTTGGTCAGCGGCTGTCGGTTCGGGTACCAGCATAACCCATAACATTGATAAGCATTTCTTGCCTGCAGTTGACGGTGGCATTCCTAACCTATCTAGTCCGGATGCAGAGTCAGCGCTGTACGGCTCCGATCGCCAACATAACCCATAACATTGATGTCAGCATTTGTCGCGTTCATCGTCGGTGGCTCAGGTATCGGCCGTAAATCATAACATGCATTAAGACGCGTCCGGCCGGCTGTCAACAGTAGTGCCATGATTCACGCGACACGCGACGTAATATAACTGCGTATTCTAACGATGAGGGCCGAACGGTATAATTATATCTAACATTGTTACACCTTACACGTACAGTGGCTACTACGGAAAGTGTGGGTATAGCTCACAGACAAGTACAAAGAAATGCTAAATTGGGGCCAATAGTGGGAGCAGATGCGCAGCAAACATTCACACACCAACGTAATACAATACCCATATCACTATCTGCACTACACATACCGTACTTGCTACAGAGCTATATACGAGTAGCTTATAGAAGTAATAGGAAAGCGATGGCCTGAAGGTGAGTTCGGAGTGTACACACCTCTATTGTTTAGTCATTTGTATGACTAGTGTTGTTCGTGGAGGCACGTCAGTGCATGTTTCTTGAAGTTTGACAGCCTCGATGTTTTTGTTTCAGTAGGAAGTTTGTTATAGTGGAAGACGACGAGTAGAGAAATCTCCTGCGGCCCGACTCTCTGTGTATGGTTGGCAGGTGCAAGTGGTCGTCAATGCGAAAAATAGTTATCTTGTTGCCAAATACCTTCCTTATTCTGGGACGTTAGTTCGGCATGTGAGGCCGGTCTGCTGTTTTATTTGGACAGGTCCCGTAATAGACTGCAAAGCAAAGTGTGTGCATGCTTGATGCAGGCCTCAGGCCCTCATTGGCTAATGCTGTTTGCGCGATGTGCGTAGTGCGGTATGCTCTGTTCAGCACGGATACTTGCCTCAAAAGCGACCCCAGTACTATTTCAGATTAATCTTATGTGTGTGTGCAAATAGTCAGCGAGCTGGCGAGATTGGTTTGCTTCTGATCCGTACGCCGTGCCCGCGTTGAACTAGCCTGGAGCCATCGTTTGTTCTGATATTGAGCAATCTCTGTGTGATTAGCGATGCGTCGGCTGCTGCTGTCGAATGACTCGGGTATTGACCGTGCCGAGTCCGGCTATGGGGACCAATCCTCGCTCAGTAACAGTTGCCGGAAATGTATTTTCGCATCGGTCGTTAGGGCTACTCCAGCGGTACGTATCGGAAGCGTTCGCGCGCGGGCGCAAACAACGCATGTTGACCAGCGAAGTAATTAATGGATGAGGCCCGAGCGGTCTGGCGTTCCTGCAAATGGTTCAAGTCGACGAGTGGATGGGTGAAAATGACACCCTGCGTAACGGATTTCGGCACAAATGATTCATCGGGCAATCGCATGCGCAGGATCCAGCTGTGCGATTATTATGTATCTCAGATGAGGTGTCAAGAAGTTATAGCTTCGGGTATTTTTGGGAAAGAGGGTCTCCTGAAATGGAAGATATCCTTGCTTGGAGATGCGGGAGCGATGTGCAGCGCTGTGTAGGATGTGCTGCCCGACTGGTTCTCTGAAAGTTTTCCGTTGACTGATGCCGATTAATCGGCCAAATGTCCGCCAAATGTCAAATCGCCAACGCTTGACGATTGTGGCGGTGTTGTGAGTTTGACGATTGTGGAGGTGTCGTGAGTGTGACCATTGTGGCGGTGCTGTGAGTGTGACGATTGTGGCGGTGTTGAAGGTGCGTGTGTGTTGACTACCACTGAAATGCAGTCCTCAATGTTTCTGCTGAAGACGGACATCAGGTGTACTGGTGCCTGCTGCTCGGCTACGTTCTGTCAGTGCAGTACTGCAACAGATGCACTGCAACAACGGGTGTTCATTTATGAGCAGGAGAGCAACCTGTTGGCAGGGAAACCAGTGTGAGTGCAACTGGCCGGAAAGGGTGTGAGCCTGACTGCAATTGGATGGAAGCAAGCGATGAGTGAGGGGAGGGGAGGGGGGAGGGTAAAGTTTGTTGGAATGGATGTAATCGTGATTTAAATGAGCTGGATGGAATGTGCCGAGGAGCGAAGTGTGTCAGAACACACGGTGTGAGAACTGGTTATGATGTGCGTGCCCTAGAACTGAACAAAAGCATAAGTAGAGCTGCTTATTTTTGGAGGCGCCTTGTGCTTTCTTTAGCATTGCACTACTTATATATTTTAATATGGCTCCTATGGACAAAGTCCATCGGAGCTGGTCCATCTCAATCAGAGTCCATCTGAATTGGTGAGCTTATCATAGCTGAGCCATTGCGATTTTGCAGAACCTCATCGAGCACTAATGTCCTGTCGAATTTAGTTGCACTGCTATTAGAACAGGAGTATTGCATTGCGGGATAGGGAAGGCGGGTTCCACCCTTCAGTGCACATCGTGTATTATTTTCGGACTCACCGGTGGATACCTTGTCCAGACTGCAGGGTCCACAGCGGATTTGTTTTCTAGAATACCCAGCGTACCCCAGACACTAACCTACATAATTATAAATACTAACCGGGTAGGTTGTTTAGAGCTCCAGGAGTCAAGAATCGCCGAACCCAGTTATCGTCATGCATGTCAGAAGTAGACGAAGGATATTGCCGATGTATGTCCCATTTTTCTTGAGCTTTTGTTTTCGTTCAACTGGCTTCATTAGCCGTGTAGCCGGCCGGCACCGACGATGGTACACAAGGCACTCCAAAATTGTGTGGAATTACCCAATCCATTCATCTGTATCTGCCCTGATTTACTGCCATCTGTATCTGCCCTGATTTACTGCCATCTGTATCTGCCCTGATTTACTGCCATCTGTATCTGCCCTGATTTACTGCCATCTGTATCTGCCCTGATTTACTGCCATCTGTATCTGCCCTGATTTACTGCCATCTGTATCTGCCCTGATTTACTGCCATCTGTATCTGCCCTGATTTAGTGCCATCTGTATCTGCCCTGATTTACTGCCATCTGTATCTGCCCTGATTTACTGCCATCTGTATCTGCCCTGATTTACTGCCATCTGTATCTGCCCTGATTTACTGCCATCTGTATCTGCCCTGATTTACTGCCATCTGTATCTGCCCTGATTTACTGCCATCTGTATCTGCCCTGATTTACTGCCATCTGTATCTGCCCTGATTTACTGCCATCTGTATCTGCCCTGATTTACTGCCATCTGTATCTGCCCTGATTTACTGCCATCTTGGAGAAATGTCGCCTCAAGTTAATAGTGTGGTGCTAAATTTGGCGTCATCATCTCTCTTGATATTTATTCTCTGCGCTCCGGTTCGTCACATCGTCCACCATAATTAGCCGTCATGCTGTTATTACACCCATCCCAATTGATGCACCGCCGTCTTTGTCGTACCTGTGTGCAAACCTATTCTATCTCAACCTCGCATTCAAGTGAACGTAATCGTAGTGCGTGTTCTCTGTTTAAACATATTGGTGAGAGTGAGCAGTATTAACCCGCCGCGACTTTCCAGTCAGATCTTCACAGTCTCAACATGGTGGTTTTTGAGAAAAAATCGATGTTTCAAGAACATTTTATATCCGCACATTTTGGTAATTCAGGACGTGCAATGCATCTTTGACGCTATTTAGGCCATGAAAACTAGAAATGGACCATACAAACAGCAGTGTCTAAATAGGCTTAGCACACATTGCGTACTTTATCGTGTCCTGACCTGAGATCACTTTACGGAGATGAAACAAATTGGATAAAAAGCTTCTCCTGACTCTTCTGCATGCATACCAAGGTAAAAATTATGTTAGGAAGAACATGAATGTTACAAAAGTAGGAACATTGTCTCAACATGGGCCAAAAATCCCCGTGACCTCAGGGCACTAACCTGACCTCAAACACAAATAAAAGATATACGTTTCGGATGCACTGCTCAATTACACTCGTGTACCAAGTTTCATTTAAATATCCTTTGAGGTGTACGAATTATCGATCCTGAAACATTTTTGGAGGTGGTCATCTTTGACCCGAGGTACGTCGATAATCTTGCATGACCTGAGGTTGAAATTTTCACGTCTGACGAAAAAATGATCCAGGAAAAGGTTCTGAAAATTTTGTGGCGCTCTGCGGCGCAGTTTTTCCGTTTCCGCGGAAAAACATTAGGACAGGCGTAAAAAGACCTTCACCCCGAGACGGATTATGTCTGCTGACCTTAAAAGGGGGCCGGCTGGCCCATCGGGTACCATGTTGAAATCCGTAGCTATTGGGGGGGGTCTCAGGTGACTATTGAGCAGTGGTCTGGCACATGCCCAAACACATGAGTAACTACACGTATATAAGGGTGGGCCAGGCTGTTGAGCGTAGATGCGCTGAAGTGCGGGGCAGCCGTAAAGGGCAGTGTGGAGGTGTCAGGTGGCCGGCGGACCCGTCGGCAAGTCGGCTTGCTCAAATATGGCAGCTGATGTCACTGTCCGGCCCGGCATGTGTCGCGCGATGGCTGTGGCGGCCGGCCCGCTGACGTGGGGCCTGGCCGCCGCGCCGCCTGTCACGCACGGGCACGTCACGAATACGTCACGGACACGTCACGGACACGTCATGGCTCGGCCACGCTCGGCATGGGTCGCTGATGTCACGCGGCACGCGCAGCGTCCGGAAGTTCATTTTCTTGGAGTGGAGAATATGTGGTGAGGACGTCGTCGAAAGAATCACCGATGTAGTAGGTGTACAGTTATCGTACAGTGCTGAGATGCAACTGGAAATGGGGGTTTTAGAGCGCAGTAAGCGTACGAATCTGGTTATAGAACTGCAAAAGCTGGAAATATAAATGGAACGCTATTAATGAAACATAATAAAGCTAGCAACTGTAGACTGAATTTAATATCAATGATTTAAATCAAGATGTGCTTCCATGACATCAGATTAAGTGTTACTTCGGTGTTAGTTTCCACTTAAAGTTTGCAGTTTCAGTACACTGATTGCATGTCTGTCGGCGCGCCTGACAGCACGTCTCACTTCGACACGCTACCATCCGGTTAGGTTGACGCTCGTTCCTGGTGTCTGGTGCACTCGGCCGGCTGGTGAGGCGAATCGTGTGACATTCAGGCGCTGGCGGTTTGCAGAAATGGCGCTCCTCGCTGGCATTTAGCTCTCTTTGAGAGCATCCAGGCTCCATCAGTTGCAGACGTCGCGTCCGTATCCGCCTCGGTATACCGTGTGTTGCGGACGTCGCGACCGTATCCGTCTCGGTGTACCGTGTGTTGCGGACGTCGCGACCGTATCCGTCTCGGTGTACCGTGTGTTGCGGACGTCGCGCCCGTATCCGCCTCGGTGTACTGTGTGTTGCGGACGTCGCGACCGTATCCGTCCTGCGTTGCGGACGTCGCGACCGTATCCCCTCGGTGTACGTAGCGACCGTATCCGTCTCGGTGTACCGTGTGTTGCGGACGTCGCGCCCGTATCCGTCTCGGTGTACCGTGTGTTGCGGACGTCGCGACCGTATCCGCCTCGGTGTACCGTGTGTTGCGGACGTCGCGACCGTATCCGTCTCGGTGTACCGTGTGTTGCGGACGTCGCGACCGTATCCGTCTCGGTGTACCGTGCGTTGTACCGTGTGTTGTGGACGTCGCGACCGTATCCGTCTCGACCGTATTCGTCTCGGTGTACGGACGTCACCGTTCCGTCTCGGGTAGTGTTGCGGACGTCGCGACCGTATCCGTCTCGGTGTACCGTGTGTTGTGGACGTCGCGACCGTATCCGCCTCGGTGTACCGTGTGTTGCGGACGTAGCGACCGTATCCGTCTCGGTGTACCGTGTGTTGTGGACGTCGCGACCGTATCCGTCTCGGTGTACCGTGTGTTGCGGACGTCGCGACCGTATCCGTCTCGGCCGTATCCGTCTCGGCGCCCGTTTCCGTCTAAAACTTATCATGTTTTTATATGCTCTGAGAACAAATCGATGTGTTGTGTTGACATTTACAAAGGAAGGCGTCGCCTTTGTAATGAAGCAACTTGAGTAGCAGTCGGGCACAACACTTTAGTAAGGTGGGCAGCAGTTGAACGGGTCTTCCGGGGCAGTAGTAAAGCCTTATGGAGCAGTCCATGGTCACACAACCAAACGTTTGCCTTTGGTTTTTGCGTAGCGTAATATCTATGTCCACCACGTGGACCAACCTTTTGCAATCGAATTGGAGCTTTTGCTTTCCTAATGTGATGCATTGCCGAATCTAGGAGGGGGGGGGGACACAGAGGTCGTGGACCCCCAAAAGGCTGATTTTTTTCCCGAACTTTGGGACTAAAATGGCATTTTCTCGAAACCTAAAAGCATGTTATGAGTAAAAATATTGTGTTAAACTGATCCACCGATTGTTCGCTAGTTTGTTCAATTCTGGAAGAGTTTTTTTTTCGAAATCGGAGATGAAATTGAGATTCTCCCAGAAACAGTCGAAAACAAACCGTCTGGATCCTTAACTGATGCCATATTCTTTGTGAGGATATATTCCGGCAAAACGTTGATTGGGTTTATATATATATATATATATATATATATATATATATATATATATATATCTATGTATATTTACATCTGCATACATACATGCATACATACATACATACATACATACATACATACATACATACATACGCGCATGCGCATGCGCATGCACTGTAAAAAAAAGATTAGCACCCCTTTGGTGCTGCATCGCAAAATTTCAAGTACTAAATATAAGCATGGTGCTTATAACTAGCACATCTTCATTGGGCTATATTTAGTAGCGGGGTGCTTGAAATGAGCATCCATGGGATGCGTGCGCTTTAGCACCTCCTGGGTGCGGTTCGCCTATGGTGCTGGTATATTTAGCACCCATTGGGTGCTTGAACCGAAATTGGTCTCCTTGATAGTAACGTACGGGTGTTGGTAGGTTACTGTATTTATGCGGACGGATGACTTCTTTTGCTACATGTTAGTTTCTGATACCGATATTAATATTATAGATTAACCTCCCTTTGAAGTAAGTATATCCCTCACCCCAAACACAACACTTGCAAAAATTTCAAACAAGAGAATTGTTCTCATTTCCCAACTTAAAAAAAAACTAACCTACCCTAAGCTAACCTCATCTAACCAAGCGTACTTTAAAAAAATCAATTAATGAAATATTGAAGGGTTTTTATTTCCATCTCAAATTTTGCAACTAAAAAACCTAACATCATTTAGCCTAACCCAGTTGCTTGCTTCATGGAGGAAAATGTGTGCATAACTTGTATCATGCACACCTTAAATGACAATAATGCCTAATATACCAACCCAACCTAACCCAGACAATGTCTTTCATTTGTTATGCAAGCTCCACATTTACCACAGTTCAGTCTTCCATGGCACAGTGCCAGTCATGAAGAAATGTTGATGGGAAGAGCAGATCCAATGGCCCCATGACTACATAATTATCAATAAATCAATGAAATCCATAATAATGTCATAACGTCATAATGTCATACAGTCATGTAAAGACCCATAGTGGCCCATCTAGGTTAAACCTATACAATTATTTGGTAGCAACAATTGGTTGTGATAATCCAGGTTCTTGGAGCATTTTTTTTCAGCTAATAAATTCTGAGCAGCACAATACACCGCCCAAAAACCATTGTCTAAGAAATGATTTTTTTAGCCCACAAAATAAGCTGCAACTGGCATAGCCCACTCAGCTTTTCAGTGTCCATAGCTGAATAATGATGTCATGAAATAACAATTAAGCTTGTTTGTCCCAGAGCAATACCACATATGCCTTGATAAGCATGCCAGGTATTATGTGTTGTGAAGCTCAGATTTGTTGGTTATGGTAGCTTGAGGGTGCATCAACTGCGTAAGTCATACAGCGCCCGCAATTTCAGAGATCTATGCAGCGAGGTTGGCAAGATGCTGACATAATCAGATTGATACCAGGGATGTGGAAAAACATTTGCTGTGAAGACACACCCACCTTGTACAAACTATGACAGGCTTGTGATTCTGGATCCAGAGTTTCTCTTGATCCCAGAGACTTCTCTTCACTGCAATCTTGCCTCACGACTGCACCGATCCGCACGACATCGTATCCCAAACCAAAATGGCCGAATGTTCGCAGTTGTTTCGTTAAGTAGCGTTGAGGTGCTAATGTTCCCGCCATTTTTCCCACGTTGCTTATTTTAACTACCCAATTGCTAACTGTAAGCAGCCATAGAGCGTTCAAACTCCCGCCAAAAACACGAACTGTAACAGTGCTAGATATAAGCAGTTGTATTATTCTGGACTGCTTGGCATAACACTCATGGCTGCTAGGATTAAGTATCCTCATTCTTGCAGTCTAGCACCTGCAGGCTAGACTTAGTCCCTTTCAGCCGAATAGTACATATGGTGCTTGTGTTAGTCACTAGCATCCTTAGGGAACAGCGTTCTTTGAAGCAGCCACTTAGCATGCAATTAGCAGCAAAAGTCCTGTTTTTACAGTGTACGCATACACATACACATACATATACACATACACATACACATACATATACATATACATATATATATATATATATATATATATATATATATATATATATATATATATATAAATTATCAGATATATGAGGTTTGTGAAGCTCGGGCTGGTCGGCTGGGCGATGGGCCAGACGACGGGGGCGGGTCGCCGGTGGAACGGCAGTGCGGCCGGACGGGAGGACGAGGCGAGGAAGCACCGGTCTGGCGCGAGGCGCTGCTGGCGGGAATGGCCAGCTTGGCGCCGGCACCGACGCTCTCCGTCCCGAGTTGCTACAGACCGATTGGAGCCATGCTGACGCTGCTGCTGTGGCAGAGGAGAGATGGAGCGCGCCTGGCTAACTGTGTGGAGCCACGCTGACGCAGCCGCTACGACGGAGGAGAAGTGGAGCCAGGCTGTGTGGAGCCAATTATCGACGCAACATGCTGATGCAGCGCGTCGAACTTCGCCGTCCACCCGGCGTCTGGCTGCGCGATAACGAGGAACCGTGGAGAGCACGAGTGAGAGAGACAGGGCCTGAGTGTCTCGGGACAGAGATGGCCCTGTTCTGAGACCCAACAAGAGTACACCGACGAGATGCAGTAAAGAGTGGTCAGTGCAGGACGTGCCCACAGTACCTTGTCCCGTCCCATCACAAAATTCGAGAAAACCCGCCTGGAAAGATATCCGCCGCTTTTTATCAGCATCTAAAAAGCCGTAACCAGCAACTTCGGTCCGACAATCCGGCTCAGTGACAGCATGGGCTCAGAAGTTTAACAGACGCTTCGTGGCGACAGTCGGGCGGGTGGCTGCTGAGCTGTCCGCCGGGGACCAAGGAACCCCCTGACTCCCCGATCACCGTGGCAGCGTGGTAGGAGAAGAACGCACCGCCGTACCTCGTATGGTCTGCCGTGGATGTGAATGGGAGACTGGAGCCGTTGAGCGTTGAACGTTGAACGTGAGCACTATGATGCTGCGGGTTGGCCTAGGCTCCCGTCTAATATGATGGACGTGAGCAGTTTCCACGACGAGGCGGGTACCTTGACTAATGCAATGCTGTTCAGCTCGGGGAAGCGATGTATACCCGACTGATACTGGAGAGTGCGATGCGGTGTAGATGCGCAGCGCCTGTTGTTGATGTTGGTGGCGAGTAGTATTCATGTATCGGAGCTGCTCGGCGTGCGGATGGTTATGTGGCTGCTGTATCGCGTGATGTTGAAGGTGTTGGTGGCGAGTAGTGTTCGTGTATCGGAGCTGCTCGGCGTGCGGATGGTTATGTGGCTGCTGTATCGCGTGATGTTGAAGGTGTTGGTGGCGAGTAGTGTTCGTGTGTCGGCGCTATTCGGCGTGCGGATGATTATGTGGCTGCCGTATCTCGTGATGTTGAAGTGGCGGGTGCCGAATATGCGGCGCAGATTGTGATCTAATGTGAGCGCATACTCGCGTATGATGTGTTGTGGTTCAGTGTAGGGGCCTACTAGGTAGGTACCGTGCGACACGTGAGCGCCAGACACTACTGTGGGTGCCATAGTGGAAATTGTAGGGTCGGTCCTCACCCCTTGCAAGGTGCCTCTCTTACTGAAAAGAATACCCCGATTTGTTGCACCCGTTGACCGGGCTTTCGCCCATGGTCACAACCCGGGCTACAATGGGCCAAGGCAGTGCGGTTGTCACCGCATAGCTATCCTCGGGGTGTAAGAGCTGGAGTTGGAGGCGCATAGAGGAGTTGGCGGTCAATCGGGGGGAGTCGGGCCTTCTCGGGTCGCGGCGAACGTTTCGTGGATCACAACCGGTCGTGCGTATCTCCAGGGAGCTTCCCGAGGTGTCACCGAGACGACCGCTGTGTCCTTCGGGGGTGCCGCAGCCCTTCCCGCCTGCCGACGACATTCTTCCGACGTGCGTGCCGTGACTGGCGCGTGCGATCGCTCGTGCCCTCGCGCTCCTGCATCGCCATCCGTGTTCGCTGCGTGCTGTCGGCGGTAAAGGTCGCGTACGTCAGCAGCCAATCAATGGCCGGCCGGGGTGGGCGGCCGGCGCACGCGGCTGGTCCTCCTCCCGTCATCCGCCTCCCGGCCGGTCCGCCTCCCGTCATCCAGGCCGGTGGCCGTTCGGTCAACAAATCAATGGCGCACTCGGCCGTTCCCGTCATTGGCTCCGGCTGGGCAAAGTCTGCCGGGAGCCGGCCCGTGGACTGTCTTCAGTCTTCGACGTGCGGCGGACGGAACGGGCATCAGGGCTGGCGCTGTCCGTGCACTCAGTCACTCCACGACGTGACTGCAACGGGTGTAGGAGTGGTTGAATAAGCGTGGGGAGGGCGCTTGTGATGCGAATAAGCGTTGTTGGGGGTGCTGGTCCACATTTGATCGACGTGACGCGAGCAAAAGTTCGGTGGGAAGGGGGGGGGTGGTGGAGGTGCGCTTCGACCCTTCAATGTTAAGTGTTCACCGAGCTAACCTGTGGCCGGCATTCATTTGCGGTATGGCGCATTGCTCCGATGCCGCCTCCACTACCGAAAACAAGGCACTGGGAAGGAAGGTGCACTGTATACCTCTGTCATAGAACAACATAGGGAATGGAAAGGTATGTTGCGTCACCGCTTTAATTTAGTTAGGTAAAACACAAAAACCTCGGCAATTTTGCAACATTCCTTTGGAACTAGCCGGGGTCCAGTGACCATTGCTTTCCTCTCCACCACCAAAAGTGGGCGCCAGACGCTTTGGCGTCATTTCATTTGGCCATGATAACGCGTCGGAGATGTATCATAACCTCCACAGCTCATAACCTCCACAGCTCATAACCTCTACAGCTCATAACCTCTACAGCTCATAACCTCCACAGCTCATAACCTCCACAAATTCAACACACTCGAAGCGGTCGTAACCTCCACAGCTCATAACCTCCACAGCTCACAACCTCCACAACTCCGAAGCGCTCATATCCTCCACAGCTCACAACCTCCACAACTCTGAAGCGCTCATTACCTCCACAACTCCGAAGCGCTCATAACCTCCACAGCTCATAAACTCCACAACTCACAACCTCCACAACACCGAAACGCTCATAACCTACACAGCTCATAACCTCCACAACTCCGAAGTGCTCATAACCTCAACAGCTCACAACCTCCACAGATTCAAGAACCCATAATATTCTAGAAGCATCACTTCAGATAGCTATCGCTAGGTAACAGCACGGTCTAGGCGTTATAGGAACGAATATTGAATGCGATTGAACGTTGAAGTATAGGTCACAACATTTATCGCTAGATGGCAGGATGTATCATTGAATACGAGTGTGTTGTGTGCCGGCATTGTTAGCTTTCCAGACCTCTGGAACCGGCTGTCGTCCTGTGGGAAGCTGATATGCGGCGCAGTGGCGGACGCAGAGCACGAACACATTGCTCAGACCTGTTTGCATCAGATTTCATGGTTAGCTTAACATGTGTATTACATTGTGATTCTCGCGCAATATTTGCATTTTCCGCCCGGAATATGCCGGCTAGTCATACCCTGGTGACGCCATTGACCAGCTGTATGGGGAAGGGACGGAGGAAGCGCAGCGTCTGTGGTGCGAAAGTGGACGGTTTGCGTCGCGACACCGTGACGGTGCCGCTGATGAAAATGTGCATTTAACCTGCGAGAACTGGTTACCCATAGTTCAATTATAATCTGCCTCTTGTCCACCAGAGTTGCACACCAGAGTGTAGTTCGCGTGCATCACGAGTTGGCTCTCTTTTACTTGCACGGTGTCGGGATCTTTTTATCTCGCGATAGCGCTTGCTGGACGAAGTAACTGCTTTTGATAGGTGAGCGACCACCAGGCTAGACCACCTTTCCGAACCCTCAAGGAAAGAATTACTCATGTATTACTCACCATGTACGATTATATTTGCGTACATCTAAAGCTCCTCGGATTAATCAGTTCAGCAGTGGTGAAGTTCTGCAGAATGCAACCACGTTTTATGTCTTGTTACACTTTAGGCGATAAAGTGAAAAGCCCCGGGCTATTTTTATTTCATTTTGTGGTTGGAAATTTGAGCTGAAGTTCAGATTTTTCCTGTCTTAATTTTGTCTTGTAGTTATAGTGTCGGAGCTATGTTTCGGCTTTCATGTAGCAGGGTAATAATCGTAGACAAGCTTACGCATGTACGCTAGATAGTTTTAAACATGGTGCGACAGCCCGGGGAAAGTTTGTTAAGGGTGGATTGCGGTAAAATAGTGCGTGTACACAGGCTCCGGCACGCCATTTTAATTTGGGTGGGGGTAGTAAAGGCGATCCCAAGAAACCTGCCTAAGATGCAGCCTAGAAAAAAATGCAGAAATTCCATTATATTGTCGGTTTTACATTTTCACCTTTGTGGGGCCTACCAGTTTTCATATATTACAGTGAGGCATTGAAACAAATATTAACTTGTGTCAGTTTTTGAAGAAAACTGCATTAAATTTACCTTTTGCGTACAAATCACACATGGTGGCCAAGAGCGGGAGCTGGCCACAGCCGCCCCGTGATTCCGACATCATTGGACACTGAAAGTAAACCAGAGCGCGTAGCCCTCCAGTAGAGGTTGAGATCCCTGGGAGGAGCGTCAGGACGCTCCCTGGGTTCGTTGGACCCTCATTGAACCCTCCGTGGAAAGTTTTGCTCTGCAAGAAGAATCAACCTAAATGCGACGCTCAAGAGGAGGGGCTGATGCAACGCCCGAACCGATGTCTTTTTCATTATAAGTTGGATTTGATGCCTGTGGGAGGGCAATTCTTGCTGCTGCCACCCCCCCCCCCTCGGAATCTCGAGTACTATCCACCTATGTCCTCCAGTATTACATTTTAAGCTTAAATGTATTCTTATATGGATGACTTAAATGAGCTCGCTATGATTCAGGTAATTTGCACGTTCGTCCTGCATCGTCTTTACAACAGAATTTATAGATAATCAAACTCTTGACGTGCGCGCCACGTAGCATCGATTTAGAAAACGACACGTAGCTATTCAAACACTCGTTACTATTTCGTGCCGTTTTTTATTGGAGCTTTCACGACGCACAAACCCATTCCAGGTTACACGGGCAATTGCTCACCTGGATGTTTAGCGGCAGCGAGAAGCGACAGAACTACACACAGCCTTGCGGTTGAAAGACCAGCGCTCTACCCCTGGGCTAACTTGTCTCCTTTTCGGGTCATATTCACTCGTATATTTCCAACACGGTCATGGCACAACCTTGGTGAATACACACGACAGGCCACATTCGTCATGCACGGCCGCCACGCTTCGCGGTGGTGCCTGCTTGGTGCAGCCATGGTGCCTGCTCGGTGCGGCCGTGGTGCCCACTTGGTGCAGCCGTGGTGCCCACTTGGTGCAGCCGTGGTGCCTGCTCGGTGCAGCCGTGTGCCCGCTCGGTGCAGCCGTGGTGCCGCTGGTGCAGCCATGGTGCCTGCTCTGGGCCGTGGTGCCGTCGTGCAGCCGTGTGCCCGCTTGGTGCAGCCATGGTGCCTGCTCGGTGCGGCCGTGGTGCCCGCTCGGTGCGCCGTGTGCCCGCTTGGTGCGCCTGGTGCCTGCTCGGTGCAGCCGTGGTGCCCGCTCGGTGCAGCCGTGTGCCTGCTTGGTGCAGCCATGGTGCCTGCTCGGTGCGGCCGTGGTGCCCACTTGGTGCAGCCGTGGTGCCCACTTGGTGCAGCCGTGGTGCCTGCTCGGTGCAGCCGTGGTGCCTGCTCGGTGCAGCCATGGTGCCCGCTCGGTGCAGCCGTGGTGCCCGCTCGGTGCAGCCGTGATGCCCGCTCGGTGCAGCCATGGTGCCTGCTCGGTGCGGCCGTGGTGCCCCGCTCGGTGCAGCCGTGGTGCCCGCTCGGTGCAGCCGTGATGCCCGCTCGGTGCAGCCATGGTGCCTGCTCGGTGCGGCCGTGGTGCCCGCTCGGTGCAGCCGTGATGCCCGCTCGGTGCAGCCGTGATGCCCGCTCGGTGCAGCCGTGGTGCCTGCTCGGTGCAGCCATGGTGCCCGCTCGGTGCAGTCATGGTGCCCGCTCGGTGCAGCCGTGATGCCCGCTCGGTGCAGCCATGGTGCCTGCTCGGTGCGGCCGTGGTGCCCGCTCGGTGCAGCCGTGGTGCCCGCTTGGTGCGGCACTGCACCCGCTCGGTGCGGCACTTGTGATTAGGTGATCGAGATAATCCCATCAAGCTTTCTGCCCATCTCGCGTCTTTCACACTTTTGTTTTAATGGAAACATTTTGTGCGGCGATGCAGTGAAATTAGCTTTTGTTTTATTAAGGAAAACGAATTATTCAGCTTCTTGTATTTTAGAGGACTGAAGTTGCCGTATGTGCCAAGGTTGATTTTGACATGCTTTCTTGTAGAATCCCTAGTGATTCGTAAACGTATTCGTTCTGTAGGAGAAAACTCCCGAACCCGACCGGTGGGGTGGGGGCAAAAGATAGCTTAGCCCCTTCACTCAAGCCGCTTGGGGAGGGGCCAAGCCCCATAGATCCACCAGTGGCTACAATGGATGCGAGGTATGCAAGTCGCGAACTGGAATGGAGCTGAAATATGACGTTTGGGTTACAATGGGGTCTGGACGGTGTTATAAAAAGTCCGACAATTGAGTGGAAATTGACACCTAATACAACTTTTTATCATATCGCCTCCGATTTCTTGTCATGTCCTTACATTGAGTTACTCGTGACGTATTCAAACGCAAATTTATCCAACTCTATATGATAATAAGCATTAGTAATATCCATTGAGAACGTTTCGTGAAACAGCCCACGAAGTTCCACACCAGATACAGTTGAAATATCATCACAAATTTCATTAACGTCTCAAATGAGCATCGGAACTATTCCAGTGCCGATACAAATTATCCCTCGTGTCATTCCTCCCTCGCTTTCTAATGTTTTGAACATCATTTCGATCAATAGATTGATGGCTTTCCCTCATCACTGACAAACGTTCCTACATTCGACAGACCGCCGAAAAGGAATTGGAGAAGATGGGTGAACCCTCTTAATTTTTTTGGCAGCCGAAGGCCACCCCTGAGCAGAGAAACTCTTGATAACAACGCCCCTGTCGGACGCTCCTCCCCTGCCTTAAAATCGTTATCAACCAACAGCGCCCCTCCAGAGAAATAGCGCATCTCCAGTCGAGTGCCGCCATATAAATTCCTTGATCTGGCTTTGCCGTGGAAGTGGAATTCAATCATCCTGACATCCGAATCGATGGCTTAATGGGATGGTGAGTGGTGCTTGTATGTCATTACACTTCCGTGAAACATTTTTTTGCAGAATATTACGAGGGTAGTTAGCTATAGTCATTAGGTCAGGTGCTCCCTCACAATGTTTGTTTTTTGTTCTGACCTGTAGTCACCACAGCCGTATCACAGCCACATCGAGTGGCGCGATACGGAATTAGGGCACAGTTGGACAGCACTTGTCATAATTTTCCACAACATGCCGTACCAGGCTAGGATTTGTCGCGAATAGCATCGCTGATCTCGAGATCACTGAGCGATTCCATTCCTCATCACGGCGCAACATACCTACCCGAAAACGAAACGGGTCGCGAGGTAAATGTTGTGCTGGACGTTCTGCATGTCTCCCTTGTTTTTCCATTTTCCAACTTCAAAATTTCATCATCGCTCACTCCTGTCCTTTACTTACCTAAAAGAAGATGTTGCGCCAATCCCCGTATCTCTGCGGACCGGCATTGTACCAGAAGGTCTCGCGGCAAATGGGGAACCTGAGGCGCATGGCCCAGAGCTGGTCGCGGCATCCCTCAACTGAGTTTTATGTGACATGAAACATGGTAGCATTAATGGGTGTCGAAGCGTTGAAAAAAATTGTGGGGCAAAGGAGATTCAGACCAAGATACCCCACCTAAATCCAAACCGGACTGGATTTGGGAATCGCAGTATTTTGGTTTCAGAATGTTCATTTTTGTGATACTCTTCATGTATAAATACACGGAACGTTGAGAGCAGAGGCATCGGTCTACCAACTTGAAATTGAGTAGCATAGGGGCCGATGTTAACCCTCGCATTACGACGTTTCTGTGGTAACGCCGTTCACGAAGGGGTCGAGCCCACTCCATGATCCTCGGAACGAAGCGTGCTGGGGTAAAATTCTAACGGCGTTGGAAAGCCTGTTCAACTTAAGGTTCGATGTTTTACAAACATCGACAGGTTCCATATAGGGTTATATTTGTACTTTCTAATTATGGCTGTGGAGAGTACAATTCTTGAATAATCGAACATGGAAAGGATATTTTCTTTCAATTATATATCAGGAGTTAAGTTTGCACTTTTCAATAAATCTAGAGCACTTTGTCACAGATCAATCCATGGTCAAACAGTACCATGCAACCGCCAAATGAGAAAACAAATCAGATCATAATTGTCTGTAGAGGATAAAGTTATCCATGCCAAACATTCGAAAACCGACAGTTATTCCAACCCTGGTCCCATACGTGATCTGCCAGAATTGACACTTGGTTACGGTGACAAGGAAGTCATGTTTAACGGAACAAGTTTTGTGATTTTCGGCGGTATCTGAGATGCCGTTAACTTGTGCAGTATGTATATATGTACATGAAATAAAAGGCTCAGAAGTGTGCCAGTTTGTCAAGCACGATGCCTGCAAGCCGTTGCCGCCCGGTGATATGCCATATCAGCTCATTTTCCGTCCAAGGTATAGTACCTAGCCGTCGGAGTGAAACAATATAGGCACACAAATACAACGAATGAGCCTGGTGAAGGAAATATAGAATATAGCTCACTGCAATTAGATTAGACAGACTGCAATCCAAGCTTTCTTTTCACAAGGGAAAGAAAAGGTTTATTTTCATATTTACAAGTGGAGAACATGAAGCATGATACACAGCATGATGTGGAAGGGAACCGCGAGAGTGACAACCTTCATTTGTCCAGATCCGCGACACCTCGGCATTTATTAAACTGGCTTAGGAAGTCAACACCAACCTTGTACCAGCGAGTCAGATAGCACAGGACAGACTATGGCATGGGACTCACTAATAGCGAATCATGGATTTCTGAATGGGGGAGTGGAAGTACGAACGAAGTGTCATCTTAGGTAAGATATCCAATTGTGAGACACGAAGAATCGTGCATAAATAGGTTGAAGCATTCCTACTTGGGTCGACCAACAAGTAATGGAAGTGTCATTGCAAACATTGTGTCATTTCATATTCACGTGATTCATTAGACTCGTCTGATGCAGTGAAAAGTCATCGGTCTGATGATACCAGCCACAGCTCCCTGGGTCCTCACTGGCCCATTTTATTAGCATTTATTTGCAAGCACTTTTAGGCAAGCGGCGCACGTCTAGCTGTTTAAATTACGTTCAAAGCTGGAAAAAAACAACAGAAAATTGTGCATTTATTTCATTCATTCGGCTTTCCCTAAGCTTAGGTGCCCTGGAGGACTGCGGTGCCACACCTGTAAGTCAGGTTTCACCTGTTGTAAGCTGTGTAGGGCTACATACATCGGGGAAACCAAACGTTCAGTCTGACTCAGATTCAACAAACACATTCGGGACACGCTTAATAGTACAGCCGACAGCCCTTTTGGAGACCACTTCACAACCCCCTCCCCCGCACAGGAATACCATACTTCAATTCCTTTGGACCTTCGGATGCTATTCAATGCTAAAACCATGTGGGTCGGAAAATCGCTGAGTCATTCATCATTAAGGAACATAAGCGTGAATTAAATGTGAACGCCGATATTATGATATGGTTAGTCGATAGGCATCTATCCACAGTGTGTGCATAGCGTGCATGTCGTGTATGTTATGTGTCATGAACGGGGTATGCGCATGCATTTTACGGATAATAGTAGCTTCCGGATTGTTTTTTTCTGTCTTCATCCTGGTGCTGCGATAGGCATGGAAGGAGGCTCAAATTTGACTGACCTTTACTTTAGTGCTTTCGTTTACATAATTTATTTTAGTGCTTTCGATAAGATAAGACAACAGATACCGTTGTGTGTTGACAGGGTAAGCAAATGTGCATAACTGTTTGCCTTGTGCGTAGTATCGCGTAAGGCGTTTCCGGAATTATAAAGGCTTTGCTTATCAAGACCTGACATGGCGCAGCTGAAAAGTATGGCAGGGATAATTCGCCCCATAGATGCAATCGTCTAAATTTCTTTGTGCGGTTTGACGAAGGGTTGCACCCGAATATACACCCAGAGCTAAGTAACTTTTGACTGCATATTCTAATCATCGAGAAACGGTCATCGTATAATATTGATGAAATTAAATGTTGCTCGCAAGAGCGTTAAATGATTTAGATAAGCCGATCTACCCTAAACTCTACTCCAATGACACCAATCCAATAACTTTGACACTGGTAACCGATTGTGCGTTAGTAGACGCATACCAGCAGGTGTTACGCCGCAAGTTCAGTAGCGACACCAACATTGGAGGTTAGCGAGTCCTGAGCAAGGCCTCAGCCGGCGCGCTGTTTTTTTCCCCCATTGTGGCGATATACAGAACCCCAGTGCAATTTTTCCGAACATTGCTTGATATTTCGAGGAACCACTTGGTTTTTATTTGTCCAGTCTGATCCACTCCGGGCCCCGTAGTAATTTGTGAGGTTAAGGTGCAATTTTTGCTGGATCCGGCGCGATTTTTTTCGGGAGCTTGGCGTGATTTGTTTGGGGGTGCAGCACGGTTTGTTCGGGACCCTATCGCGGTCGTTGGGGTAGGGCGCTTGTTAGTTTTGAAACCCAACGTGTTTTTCGGGGACAGGACGAATTTTTCGAGGAATTGGCCACATTTTGTTTGGGCAAAGGCCAAACGTAGATACCCACGTAGATACCAGCTAGGACATGAATGGTCCACTCAACCTAACCACCAGATGCCGTCCCAGTCATGGGCGGAAAATGCGGTATGACAGGTATGGACATGGTCATACCAACTTCAAAGTTCGTGGCATTGCCATACCAATTTTCTGTGACATTTATTTTTAATATGCAATTGGAACAATATTACCAGCAAAAAGGTAAAATTCTAACTGAGCAGGATAGGGACGTCACCAAGAGTTTTGCATGGAGGGTGTCCGGCTCATCCCCACGATTTGAAAACTCACAGGATGTCGAGCAGACTATTTCGAAAAGGTTCGCTTATCGCGTAGACAAATAGGGCAATATTTCTTCATTGTAACCCCGTATGGCGTATGTACCTAACCAAATGTACGTAAGCGCAAAGGTACGTATGCGTAAACATGCGCACATCGGCTGATACGTACATTTACGTTTACGCACATTTGCGTTTACATACTTTTACGTTCACGTACATTTACGCTCATACGCACATTTGCGCTTGCGTACATTTGCGCATGCTTAGAATTGCACATCCGTACAATTGCGCTTACGTACACTTGCGCATACGTGATTTGCGCATACGTAATTTGCGCATACGTACACTTGCGCATACGTACATTTGCGCATACGTACTTTTGCGTGTACGTACATTTGCGCTTACGTACTTTTGCACTTATGTACATTTGCGCATACGCACATTTTCCATACGTACATTTGCGCTTACGTACATTTGCTTACGTACATCTGCGCTTACGTACATTTGTCCGGTTACCTCGCGCTCGGGCAGGACCGGACCGGGCCGCTCAAATCGAAGTCCTCGCTCGTCATCAAAGTACACAGAATATGCACAGGCACAAAATATGTGCCTGTTGGTTAGTGGAATTGTTTTAAAACCCGCTGTACACATCCCCTTGGTAGAATGTGTCGCTCAAAGGGAAAGTTAGGCTGCTTCGTCGGTGCATTTCACTTTTGTGCCTCCTGGTCGGCGATGCCAAGTTTGATATGAAGGCATAGGAGCAGCTTGCATCTCTTTCCCAATAAATCCGCCATCGAAGTCGCCGTGCCCCAACCAAAATTTGCCTGTGGCCCCTGTTGGGCAGATTTTCCCCCATGGCAAACAGGCTGCTGAGGCCTCATTTGTGGACGTGCCGAAGCAGATGGAACGTCCGCCCAGCTAAAATCCAGCATGGCCCCGCAGGCTGGGTGAACATGCGCATCCTCGCTATTGCAATCGGTGCCCGGCGCCTGTCCAGCCCGCGCTGGTTACGATATCTGCTCGGGCGGTGCCCAGCTGGAGTACGATAAAAAAAACCGGCCGTGGCAGTGCCGGAGCCCGTTAAATATATGTTGTACCTGGGGCCCGAATGTGGTTGTACCTGGGGCCCGACGGTGGCCCGACGGATTTATGGTTAGTTACAATGTCGACTGGGCAGCTCCGTCGGCAATGTACGAGGAAATTATCCTGCAATACAGTTCTAAGAAGAGTTATATTATTTACTGTAGGTATGTGTGCTCTCCTCTTGTCATCTTCCAGTAGGTAAAGCCGTCTCCTGTATAAATGCGACTTCCCCGTCTCCTCCCTTCCACAACTTGGGAGTTCATGCTAAGCTCGTAACGTAAGTCATGAGAGCACTACATCACCGTGAGATGCCTCCACTCGAACTGGATATGCGTTCCCCAAATGCTGCGACATGACACTCTTCTCCGCCCATCCCAAGTTAGCTAGCGGTGTTGTGCGTCTCGTCATAGGCGTGACTAGGGAATGAACAGGCATCATATTGCAGCCGGATAGCATGTAAATGTTATGCGATCATCCGCTACTGCGTGTCGCATTATTTTCAAACGCGTCGATGTATTGCAGACGGAAATCGTGTAAATGCTATACGATCATCCGCCACTGCGCAACGCATTACTTTCCCACGCGTCGATGCGCGGGCTACCGAGCTCTCGAACAGTAGAAAAGCTGCACGCAAAGAGCACGTACTCAATAGTGTCATCCTGCCATCTGGCGAGAAATATTGTTACCTATGATTCAGCATTCAATCCCATGATTGTAATACCTAGACCGCGCTGCTACCTAGCGATAGCTATCTGAAGTGATGCTTCTAGCAAATTATGGAGTTCTTCAATCTGTGGAGGTTGTGAGCTGTGGAGGTTATGAGCGCTTCGGAGTTGTGGAGGTTATGAGCTGTGGAGGTTATGAGCTGTGGAGGTTATGAGTGCTTCGGACTTGTGGAGGTTATGAGCGCTTCGGAGTTGTGGAGATTGTGAGCTGTGGAGGTTATGACCTGTGGAGGTTACGACCGCTTCGGGTGTGTTGAATTTGTGGAGGTTATGAGCTGTGGAGGTTATTGTCCTGACGCGTGTTAACTGCAGAAGAATGCATCAGAGATGGTGACCAGAAGAATGGGCAGAAGAATGCATCGCATCGTGTTAACTCTTGTCCGTATGGTGCTGTGTCCAAACGTGTGTTAACGGCAGAAGAATGCATCATAGATGCACCTGTTGGCCGTGTAGTGCTGTGTTCAAACGCGTGTTGGTGGGACGCAACCATGTGACGTGCTGGCATCTCTGACTGTGCGTTGGACCAGAGCCGACGAATCGTGTCAAGTTGAGTGGCGGTCCCACACCCATCCCGTAACTTGATGAAGTGCCCGTTCTCCAGCTGCGTGGTCTTTTAACTGAGCTTTGAGCAATCAGTTTATGGTGAGCTTGAATTGGCGTATTTTACTGTTGTACCTCACATTTAAAGAGAAGCACCGTTTAATTGCATCGTTATCCCCGAAGAAATGAAGAATAGATAACGTTTTGCAACGAAAATGATTCAGTCATATAAATTATTTAGCGCTCTGGCGAGCAACATGTAATGTCATCAATATTATACCATGATCTTTCCTCGATGATTAGACAATACAGTCAAAGGTTACTTTGCTTTTGGTATCTATCCGGGTACAACCCTTCGTCCGATAGGCCTTGCCTTCGTCGAACCACAAAAAGCAATTCCATTTATCGGGCGAATTCTCACTGCTATACTTGATTTTTTTATGTCATGACAGGCCGTGCTAAGCATAGGCTCTCCGATTCCGGAGACGCCTTAAATGGTACTACGCACAAGACAAACATTTATGCACATTTGCTTACATGTTAGTACACGTCGGTACCTGCCGTAAAGATATCTGATTGAAAGAACTAAATTGAGCATGCCAGATTTGGGCCTCCTTTCATGCCTATCGCATCTATCTGCTTTTACATGGCAGGCATGTACACCCGAGCATTGCTGCACCAGAACGACAAAAAAATCCGGAAGCTACTGTTCTCCGCGATGTCCATACGCACGCCACATCCATGACACATTACATACACGACATAAACGCTATGCACACACTGTGAATAGATGCTTATCGACTAATCATGTCATAATATCAGCCAAGAGATGTGTTGGAATTTAGATCAGGTTTATGTTTTTAATGGGTAATGACTCAGCGATCTTCCGATCCACATAATCCATGTGGATCCGGAGTGTATGTCACTTGATTACGTACTGATGCACTTGGCACCTTGGATATTAACACGTCAGCGGTGTCTGTGTGAATGTGTGTGTGTGTGCACGTGTGACCACGTGGTGGCCACCCGTGTCGGAGTCAATCAGCGTCAGCAATCAGCGGATGCCAGCGCATCGCGCGCGGCGCACGAGTGTCGCTGTCGACTCTGGCCCGACCGTCGTGTGTGATGGGCGGCGGCTGACGCGGCTGCTGCTGACGGCGGCAGGGCGTCGTCCAGCTGGCCATCTGCCTCACCGAGGAGAAGGACGACCACGTGCGCGGCGCCGCCGTCTGGGCGCTGGGTCAGATCGGCCGGCACACGCCCGAGCACGCCAAGGCCGTCGCCATGGCCAACCTGTTCCCCAAGCTGCTGCAGGTGAGCGCGCGCACGCACTCGTCAGTGCGTCCAGACGCCAGCGCGGGGCTCCGCTCCGGCCATGTGTTTCGCCGCCGCCTCGGGCAGTCGGCGCTGCTGTCACGGTAAACACGACGGCGAAACTCGGGAAAGCGTAAACACGGCCGGACGTCTTGGCGCCCGCCAGGTCTTCAAATAGCCCTAAGGTCCACATCGCCCCAGGTTTGAACGTGAGGCAGCGGGTGCAGGTAAATCAGTGCTGGCATCGCGTCTCAGGAGCTACGCAGGCTCAGGGAAAACTGCGCATCTCAGCAGGTAAACATCGACTTTGAATTTGGAGATGGAGTGCTCGGCGCTCCTTTGAACTGGAATGACTGACAGGAAGGGTATGTGTTGGAATCGGCGGCTTTGCTTTCACGTGGCTGTCGAATGCATCGGTAGTCGATAAGTGAACATGCCTGACGTTAGATGCTACAGAGCCATTGGACGACGTGTGCAAAAATCCAGCACTCCAGCCACTCAATCCGGCCTCTCGTTCTGGACTGGCCACTTTTCATCATTCACTGATCACTTCTACTGCGTGCACCATGTGTGCCACTTATAACTCCGCAATTTGCAATGACGTGGTGACACTGTCCGTACATTTATTTCTGGTATAGTGGAGGGAGCCCAAGATGTTGAAACCAGCTATGAAGTCGAAAGAAGTCAACGATACATGTTACACATAAACACTGATAAACATAAAACACTGGACGAACATAAACACATAAACACTGGACGGAGAAAATAGCAGTTCTGAGCAAAACGTGTTCATGATGATAATGTCCAAATTGGATGCTGTTCAAATGTGACCAACTAATGTAGTTGAATGCAGTCCTTTTTTCTCGCGGATATCAATTCAGGATGTCACAACCCGGTTCGATGAGGTTAAGCAAAGTTGTATTAGATGTTGGTTTGCATGTAAGTTTTGTAATTGCAGGATTGTGTGTGGCGAACAGCTGCCACCTGAGGAAACTCGTGTTTATCCGTGTCTATCATGGATGCAAACCGTGTCTGCTGCCTATGGACGATGATGCCTATGGACGCGAATACGACGGATGCGAGCTGGTGCAGATGTGTATTTTATATGGAGGCTTGCATTTGAAGAATAGATTCGGTTTGAACTCTGTGCTAACGTTTTGCACATTTTATGTAATATGAGCTTCAGACAATAGTTCATGTGTTGTCGCATTTGCCACCAATGATATCGAGCAGCACCATCTTTTCTTAAGCAATATTTTTCAGCTATAGTGATGTGATGTAAGTCATTGGCGCATTTAAACAAATAGGCAACATACGTTTTGAATGAAATACGCGTTCATAATCATGTGTTTTGGTTTCGGTGAGTTTAGATATCCCACGTCAAGTTCTTTTTCTCGCTGATATGCCGATTGGAATACCGATGTTCCTTTTTGTGGCAGCCTTCCGCAGAGGTGTACTTAAGTCGAGTTACTAGCTAGTGCACACAAGTCGTATATACAAATGTACACACCAGTGACCTAATACCATTCATAGGTACCGTAGGTGAACCAAAAGGCAGTACTATCCAATGCAAAGGTGTGTGTGAACGAACCGGTAACCTAAAGAAACATATTATCCGCTGTCGCACTCGTAATTAACCATATTATCCGCTGTCACATTCGTAATGACCTTATTATCTACTGTCATACACATAATGAACAATATTATCCACTATCACACTCGTAATGAACCGTATCATCCACCGTCACATTCGTAATGAACCATATTATCCACCGTCACACTCCTAAGGAACTAACTTAATCTACTGCCACACTCCTAACGTACCATATTATCCTCTGTTAGACTTCTACAGAACCACATCATCCACTGTCACATCGCTAATGAACCACATTGTTACGCTTGTGTCGGTAAGTGGGTTCACATACGCACACCATTGTCACGCATGTGTCGGTAAGTGGGTCCACATACGCACATTGTCACGCTTGTGTCGGTAAGTGGGTCCACATACGCACATTGTTACGCTTGTGTCGGTAAGTGGGTTCACACGTACGCGCAGCTTTTAGTATATGTGCACGGTGGTTGGACCCCTCTCGTCAGTTGAGAGTGGCGCGGACCCGGCCAGGCTCGTCCAGCTGAGCCACGGCACAGTTGGAGAGACGGTACAGTTACAGTTACAGTTATTGTGTCATCTGTAGTGACGCATTTGCAGTACATGTAAATGGGTGATCTCTCTGCAGTCAGCTCCTTTATGGCGTATGGACCATAATGCGATATAATCATTCGGAATGCGAGCAACTTTGATGGCGTTGTACTAGGCTACTAGTGCTACGTCGGGTACAGTTACCATGCAATTAATTATTTACTGTATGGTGTTACCATGCCACCATGTCTACACCAGATAACGTTGCTTGGTCGTCGCCAGTGCTACACGAGCTCGGACAGCAGTGAGGACCTGCAGGACAAGGCGCGTCGCACCCTCAAGTCGGTGCTGCAGATGTGCGTCTACATGCCGGCGTTGGACCCGCTGCTACACGAGGCGCCACCCAACATCCTCAAATACGTGGTCGGACAGTACAGCAAGGTGGGCCAAGAGAGCGTCACTGGTGGGGGCAGCACGGCAGGGTGGGCCAAGAGAGCGTCACTGGTGGGGGCAGCACGGCAGGGTGGGCCAAGAGAGCGTCACTGGCGGGGGCAGCACGGCAGGGTGGGCCAAGAGAGCGTCACTGGTGGGGGCAGCACAGCAGGGTGGGCCGAGAGAGCGTCACTGGTGGGGGCAGCACAGCAGGATGGGCCGAGAGAGCGTCACTGGTGGGGGCAGCACGGCAGGGTGGGCCTAGAGAGCGTCACTGGTGGGGACAGCACGGCAGGGTGGGCCGAGATAGCGTCACTGGTGGGGACAGCACAGCAGGGTGGGCCGAGAGAGGGTCACTGGTGGGGGCAGCACAGCAGGATGGGCCGAGAGAGCGTCACTGGTGGGGGCAGCACGGCAGGGTGGGCCAAGAGAGCGTCACTGGTGGGGGCAGCACGGCAGGGTGGGCCGAGAGAGCGTCACTGGTGGGGGCAGCACAGCAGGGTGGGCCGAGAGAGCGTCACTGGCGGGGGCAGCACAGCAGGGTGGGCCGAGAGAGCGTCACTGGTGGGGGCAGCACGGCAGGGTGGTCCTAGAGAGCGTCATTGGCGCACTGAGCTGCCGTGTCAAACAACTGGCAGTGGTGAGTGATGCGTATGAGCTGGCTGCCCGACTGATGGCTTTGTAATGGACATCGGACAATACTGTCGGCCACAGTTATTCTGCGAGGAGCCATTGAGATTCAGTACCCGTCTTTGTCGCTCTCAAAGGTCAGGTCACGCGGAGCTCATCTGGCCTGTTCTTATTGGTCGTTCAGCTCTCCGTGTGGGCGTCTGATCGCAATTCGGCTGTGATCCGGCCGATATTTGTTCCATTTTTAGTATTCTTTTCCTTTAGAAAATATCCTTATGTTGTATTGTAACTTGTGCAGTAGGGGGATAGGAATTTATTTGACTGAGGTGATATTGATGCCAGCAGGTGTCATAGATTATGCTTTATTCATGATTAATTATGATAATAACAAGTGTACCTGTCGGTGGATTCAGAACCGGACTTCGGGCATGTGGTTATGAGATTGGCCATGCTCATCGTCAGAACTCAGGACATGACATTGATGGGGTTGGGGGACGGGCAGTCTCTTTTTCTCTTATAGTATCTTCCCTGTATAGGCCTAATCCAGATGGCAACTGTGACACTTCTTAAACCTTACAACTTTGTAACCTGTATGACTTTATAAACCACCTTGGACGACGTGCGGTTGTGAATGGCGATAGTATCAAGATCTACCAATAGATGGGGGAGGGGATGTGTGTGTGTGGGGGGGGGGCAACAATACGAGCAATTCCATCCCGGTGAACTAAAAACGTGATCGAATTAGATGATAATCCAAATAAAAAGAAAGAATCTAATTCCTAGTGCAGAAAGTGCAATTTGCAACTGTGTGCATAAAGGACAAATATTGAATATTGAGAAGTGTGACGGTCGAGTGCAGTAGGCGGGCCGAGCTGCTCACAGGACAGTTATTCGTCACGAGCGAGAGTAGTATATCACATGTACAGAACTATTCATGATCAAAGTTCATCTGAGTAACCAAACCCGACCGGACCCGACCCCGACCCCGACCCCGACCCCGACCCCGACCCCGACCCCGACCCC
Organism: Ashinkailepas kermadecensis; assembly: GCA_034440615.1. Lineage (NCBI taxonomy): Eukaryota > Metazoa > Arthropoda > Thecostraca > Neolepadidae > Ashinkailepas > Ashinkailepas kermadecensis. Next base: position 65,812 of record JAOTOM010004207.1, read on the forward strand.
GACCCCGACCCCGACCCCGACCCCGACCCCGACCCGACCCGACCCGACCCGACCCGACCCGACTCAACTCGTTCTGACCCAGCGTCTCGACCATGATACTTTTGAAACATTAAAGCTTTCTTTTTGTGGCGTTTCAATATTTAATTACTTTCGTCACAAATTGTTCAATTTTGATATCTATGAGCTGTCATGAATACATCGTACATTACTCAATAACTCTCAAGTATTTTGTGGCTACACTTATGCCAGGATAGGTAAACGTGTGGATTAATGCGCCGGCTACGTGGTTCTTCATCATGCCACTTGGCCTGCGTACCCCTGGGCAGAGTATGTAAGTGCATGATAAATGTAAATCCGATGTAAAGTGCCGCGCAGAACTGCTGTGTGTGGCATCATGTGTAGCGGGAAGCTGTGAGACGAAGAGGACCGTGAGACACCGTGGCACCTGTGTAGTTCGACAATTCGGCATAATACCTGCATGTGAAAAAGAACACCATATAAGGTAGATGAGCTCGATTTCGACACGAGTGCAGCCAATTTCAGCTGAATCATGTTGTTTTTAACGCACGAATGCCAAACGTGGCGGCACTATTTGCGAAACCGAGCTTCTCTGCAGAATATGGGTCACGCGGTTCCAGCTTGAATGCAATATGCCGACTGTCAAAACAGGTCTGACAGAGTTATTAAATTCCCGTAATTGCGTGAAAGTCGGCCGCAGTAAGCTGTAAATCTCCACGAGCCAGCGAGAGCTGAGTTGCGGTTCACAAGTTGCCTGTCGGCGCTGGCCACCGATCCTGTGTCTGCAGCACGGGAATCCGTCTGTGTCCTCCCACGGACGGTGCCTCTGGCGCCTTACACTGATAAATGCGTGGGAGTAGACTCACTCGGGCCTCGCTCCCTCGTGACAACAGATCATTTCGCTGTATTTGATAGCAGAAAATGTCATTGATGGCAGCCGGTCCTGATGAATGGTTCAGCACGTTTTCACCACTGGCCGTTGTCGGTCGTTCCCTTGGTCTTGAGACCGATTCATCTCAGAACGTGGCCGAACGACGCGAATGGTCTCGTTGAGGCTCGCAGAAGGCCAGGGTCCCGCTCCACATGGCTGTCTGCCACCGCAGTTAAGGCGCCGTGCCGTGTTTGGCAGGGATCAAACGGCTGGGATAGAAAATGGAAGAAACACAAATAGTTTTTATTTCTCAAAGTTTCTCAATGCTGCATAGTTCGTGCAAATTTACAATTTGGCTATAAAGATGCCGAATTGTTGATGTAATTGCGTATGAAATTGGCAAACTTGAAACCTGTCAGTTTTTAACAAATCAAATAGCCATGCATGCGACAAGAGTTATACTAAATATATGCACCGTTACTATAAATATGATGGCGAAGTTGTAGGAAAAAAAGGAAATATGCATTTGTCTGAGAAAAAAATCGTCACACGTGATAGAATTGCTTGAACAGGGAGTCAATGCGTATGTGCTAGTGACTGGGATCAGAGAGATGTTAATGTTTTTTATAAGTGCTTTTCTGATCACTCTTATTTTATTGCATCCCTATCACGGAAATTAAAGCGGAAATCGTGGGCTACTTTCGCAATCAAATCGTGAAATAACATCCCTGACGACTTCCCAGAGTCAGTGAGAAACCACCGAACATTGCCGCTGAAACTATTTTTTTCCCATAGAAGTCATAGCGAAGCAGCCATGGGTCCTAATGACGTCATCGGTATGGTTGCCAGGCAAAGTTGTGGGGGGGGGGTACCGAGACCGGCATGTCAAAGGGTTCTTAATGAGGCCGCTTCCCCGTAGAACCGTAGTCAACACGAATTTCCGTACACCGTGCCAATCCCCACCGTTCACTTCAGGCTGCAGCCCTGCTTTCCTGCCACCCCCGCCTGGCGTGCCGCGCTGTTTCGGTCCTTGATGCACGCCGTGTCCGCGACAAATGCGGCATACAGCTCCGGCCCCACGTGCACTGACAGCATGTGTGGACTTTCGAAGTTAGCAAAGTGATGCTTGAGCACCACGGAAGGGGGCTGAGCACCACGCAGCTTTTATAAACTTAGCATAAGTTAAGTGGTAGTTAAATGGTTAAATAGTTGTTAATTTGGTTTGCTCGGCAGCCTAGGGGATGCCTAGAAAAGCGCCACCGAGGAGCCACAAGGCCATGCAAATGCATCACCTAGCTAATTTTCGGAAGACTTTGATAATCCCCACTGGTGACTGGTAGACACCGGGCTGACATGCGACAAGAGCCTGGAGGTAAACAGGCGGTGTTCTGGCCGGGATGTATGTAGGACTAACGCACGGGCACAACCTGGGGCTACACCCACTGACTTGCGTGGCTGGTGTGTGGTGGCCGCTGACCATCTGGCTACCCTCTGGCTACCCCGCGGTGTACCGACCTGGCTGGTGTGTGATGGCCGCTGACCATCTGGCTACTCCGTCTTACCCTCTGGCTACCCCCGCGGTGTACCGACCTGGCCTGGTGTGTGGTGGCCGCTGACCATCTGGCTACCCTCTGGCTACCCCGCGGTGTACCGACCTGGCCTGGTGGGTGGTGGCCGCTGACCATCTGGCTACCCTCTGGCTACCCCGCGGTGTACCGACCTGGCCTGGTGTGTGATGGCCGCTGACCATCTGGCTACTCCGTCTTACCCTCTGGCTACCCCCGCGGTGTACCGACCTGGCCTGGTGTGTGGTGGCCGCTGACCATCTGGCTACCCTCTGGCCACCCCGCGGTGTACCGACCTGGCCTGGTGGGTGGTGGCCGCTGACCATCTGGCTACCCTCTGGCTGCCCCGCGGTGTACCGACCTGGCTGGTGTGTGATGGCCGCTGACCATCTGGCTACTCCGTCCTACCCTCTGGCTACCCCCGCGGTGTACCGACCTGGCCTGGTGTGTGGTGGCCGCTGACCATCTGGCTACCCTCTGGCTACCCCACGGTGTACCGACCTGGCTGGTGTGTGATGGCCGCTGACCATCTGGCTACTCCGTCCTACCCTCTGGCTACCCCCGCGGTGTACCGACCTGGCCTGGTGTGTAGTGACCGCTGATCATCTGGCTACCACGTCCCACCCTCTGACTACTCCCGCGGTGTACCGACCTGGCCTGGTGTGTAGTGACCGCTGACCATCTGGCTACCCGTCCCACCCTCTGGCTGCCCCCGCGGTGTACCGACATGGCTGGTGTGTGGTGACCTCCGACAGTCTGTGTGCCGACGACCACAGTCGGATCACCACCGAAACTGACTCTAGCTGCCTGGTCACACTCCAGCATAGTTGTCCGTGACCTGGCCTGGGGCTCACTCATCTAGGTTTTTCACCTGCTATTTGACCTCAGACGACCAATCTGGTGTGTCACTGGTCAGACTGCGTCACCGGTGATTTGACGATTTGACGTAGTTAACGGTCTGTCCCGTCACGCGTCAGCCGACAGTGTCCAGGTGGTCGTGCGTCAGCCACGTGCTCGTGCGTCAGCCACGTGACCTGGTTCTGCCGACTGACGTCAGTTCACGTGACCACATGCGGACGGCTGCTCACATCCGGGGAGTCCCGGCCCGACCGGCTCTGGCAAGGCTGCAGCTGACACGTACTCCGGAGCGGCGCCACACTGCACACTGCACGTGCAAGCACACACATCGACAGAGGCCACAGGGGAACGGGCACGGATGTCCCCCATTGTGCAGCGCACGCGTGCATGCGTCACCCAGTTGGTGCGAGAGCGTGCTGTGCTCACGTCCGGCCATCACACGAGAGAGATAGAGAGAGAGAGATAGAGAGAGAGAGAGAGAGAGAGAGAGAGAGAGAGAGAGAGAGAGAGAGAGAGAGAGAGAGTGAGAGTGATAGTGATAGTGATAGTGATAGTGATAGTGATAGTGATAGTGATAGTGATAGTGATAGTGATAGTGATAGTGATAGAGATAGAGATAGAGATAGAGATGGAGCTAGAGAGATAGAGCTAGAGCTAGAGCTAGAGAGATAGAGCTAGAGATAGAGAGAGAGAGAGAGAGAGTTGTGGGGGCGTGCGTGCCGGGACAATATTGCTGCGTCCGCCGCCGAATGACTCACGAGTCGTGACTCACCGCCACCACACGCGGCCATTTCCACGCCCAGTTATTTCCTGGTTGAAGTTGAGGAATTCGGTCGGCGCTGAGATAGCAAGGCAGTGGCTCACAGCATCCGCGCTAATGATGTTGCAATGCGTCGGGTTGCGGCTCACAACTGCAGCCTGCAATTGATGACGTCACCTTGGCATTTCTAGGTGGTTACCCAGTGGGGAGTTTGTAAGACTAGTCCATAGTCATTCTGCGACCAGAAGCTGGTGGAAACAAGGGGGCGAGTAGTGAAAGCTTAAGGTGCCCGTCTCCAAACCGAAAGGTTGGTGGTTCGAGTCCCACCTGTCGCTACTCTTCGCCGGCAACAGTCGGGGTGAGAGATTGGCGGCGCTATATGTGACCCAACAGTCGACGCGTTGTAAGACCAACAGCCGCCAATAACTGCCACGTGGCCGGCGGCGGCTCGGAGAGCTGCTGCTGGCCTGCGCTGCTGGACACCTGGACTAGGCGTCAACCTGTCGGTGTTGGACGGCCGCACCTGTGTCGGCCCGGCGACCCGGCGACCCGGCGACCCGGCGAACCCGGCGACCCGGCGTGTTGCTGGACAACTGGACCAGGTGTCGCACTGTCGGTGTTGGACGGGCGTGGTATCGGGAGCAGAGAGGAGTAGCTTTGGCGCACTGCCTGACCAGAATGGGTTTCCATCGGCGTGGTGTTGGTCATGCCAGACAAGAGTAGTTATAGCGCACTTCCTGGCTGGGAACCTCGGCGGCACCTGCCTGCAGTGATTGGGCCGAGCTGGCCACAATATGCTTCCATGGAAGTGTTGTTGGTCGTGTCAGTGGGGCGTGGTATCAGGAGCACACAGGAGTGAGTCTGGCTGCATGGCCGGCTGGATATTCGTTTCGTGTTAGTTGGCGTTGAAGCTTCACCAGGAGACATGATTGCACTGAGCGAGCACTGCACTGAGCGAGCTGAGCCACTATGTACGTTTCACTCTTTCATTCGCTGCGGAATATATTTAATCACTATTCCTGTACAAGTTCTTCAATTCAGCTTGTTCTCTAGGTGAATAGATTCTTATACATGAGTATGAGAACTTAATAATTATTCTATGGCGTCATTCACGTTAGAAAAAAAAGTTGGTAATTTTGCCCTGAAAAAGGCAGTGCAAGTTCGGAGGCTGGTCAAGCAGTGTGCCGGACCATGGGTTGGCGTGCTACCATTAGCAGGTTGGCCTCTACCAGTTGGACATACATTGTCCACAAGCAGTATCTTGTGCCCTATACATATGGATTCGAGTATTGCGCAATGTTCTGTTGGTATTTAAATGTGAAGACGTGGGAAGCACAGGGGTTATTTGTGGTGAGGAATTACCTCACTTGACCAAGGTCGAAATAAGTGGGAGGGGTGACATTTCGTCTCGTAGAAGTACACGTCAATCGTTCCAGCCATCGCAAAGGCTGCATTAAGAATTTGCAGCATTTGCATCAATTGACCTCAATATATCGAAAATTGCCCAAGCCTCACCGTCTTTGGGTGTGAAAACTCGCCGACAGTGCTACCTTCCTGTCACATTTCTCCGAGTCGACCGAATGTATTTTAAGATGTGGTGGAGATACCCCCCCCCCACACGAACCGAGGCGCGCCATTCTCAGAGGACCATCAGGGTGTGTGTTAAAAGCAATACCCGAGTCTTCTATAGTCTTCTATGCCAGCCGATAACCACTTAATTTGCAGTGATGACACAATTTGCGCTTAATTTTGTCTGATTTGGATGCCGTAAACGCACTTAGATTCTCGTGCTGCCGACACCATAACTACATTACACAGGATGCTGAGGCCTAGCTGGTGATGCGGACAATTATCTGGACATATTCAGCTGCTATTGACCGAACAACTCATTTAGTGGCGTCGTGTGGTCAGAACAGATACCGTCACACCCTGCTCGTGCTGAGCCTCCGGCAATGTGTGGTCAGGACGGATACCGTCACACACTGCTCGTGCTGAGCCGCTGGCTGGTCTTATTTGTCGGCTCCAGCTCAGTCACAAGCAAAGTGGCAATCTAGAGTCCTCGGATATCCTGCCGGATGAAAGAGCGATTACCCTGGGGTTGGCTCGTCTGTTGGGCGGCGGTTGTACCGGATAGGCCTCGGCTCGCGGGCGACGGTTGTACCGGATAGGGCCGTCTGTCGGGCGGTGGCTGTACCGGATAGGGCCGTCTGTCGAGCGGTGGCTGTACCAGATAGGGCTCGTCTGTCGGGCGAGGGCTGTACCGGATAGGGCCGTCTGTCGGGCGGTGGCTGTACCGGACAGGGCTCGTCTGTCGGGCGGCGGTCGTCTCTGGTGGGGCTCGTACTGTGTCCGCCCGGCCAATTTCAACTGGCACCCCCTGACATGCGAGGTTGTCGGCACTGACGTAAGATTAATGTACCACCGCAGCGGTGCAATCTGTTACCACCAGGCCGTCATAGAAGCTGTTCGAGAAGCCAATCCCCTGCCAACAAAAGCGGCTTCTTTCCCGGCAGTGCAGGCGCAAGGCACGCATGAAAACGTTCGTAGCCGCTGGGTATAGAGGCGGCGCTGCGTCACTGCAGTCCGCTTCGGCTGCCCCCCCCCCCCTACCCAGCTGGCTACATCAGCCGACTGCCCCCTACCCAGCCAGCTGGACCAGCCGACTCCCCCTACCCAGCTGGCTACATCAGCCGACTGCCCCCTACCCAGCCAGCTGGACCAGCCGACTCCCCCTACCCAGCTGGCTACATCAGCCGACTGCCCCCTACCCAGCCAGCTAGACCAGCCGACTCCCCCTACCCAGCTGGCTACATCAGCCGACTGTCCCTACCCAGCCAGCTAGACCAGCCGACTGCCCAATACCCAGCTGGCTACATCAGCCGACTGTCCCTACCCAGCCAGCTTGACCAGCCGACTGCCCAACACCCAGCTGCCTACATCAGCCGACTGTCTCTACCCAGCCAGCTACATCAGCCGACTGCCCCCTACCTAGCCAACTACATCAACCGACTGTCCCTACCCAGCCAGCTACATCAGCCGACTGCCCCCTATCCATCTGCCTACATCAGCCGACTGCCCAACACCCAGCTGCCTACATCAGCCGACTGTCCCTACCCAGCCAGCTAGACCAGCCGACTGCCCAATACCCAGCTGGCTACATCAGCCGACTGCCCCCTACTCAGCTGCCTACATCAGCCGACTGTCCCTACCCAGCCAACTACATCAGCCGACTGCCCCATACCCAGCCAGCTACATCAGCCGACTGTATACCCGTTTAGCAGTCCTGACTATAGTTGGTTGGGCTGAGGTGTGATAAGAAACCAAAGATAGCTTCCGCAAAGCTTGGTGTTGAACTCTATCGAAGTGGCATTACCATTCTGACCTGAACAGCGGAGTTTCTCAGTCAAGGGTCTCCAGACATGAGATGTCATGCTGTCAGTGGAGCTCAAGCGTATTTCAGAGGTGTGATGGAAAGCTGGGAGAGATGGATATTGGCAGATGGAGGGGAACAGCGAGGTGGAGGGGAACGGCGAGATGGAGGGGACTGGAATGTACATACATACATTTTATGCACAAGTTCAATGCACATACATACATTGAACTTGAAAATACAGAAGACGGGATAAGGACAGATCGGATGGAGGGGACTGGAATGGGGGCAGAGGTGAAGGGGAGTTGGAAGGACAAATGGTATCGGGGTGCTAGGTCGGGACGTCACCACCACTGCTGGGCTTTCCCGTGTTGTCATAGCTCGTCATCACAGGAAGGCCGAATCATGGAAAGCGGCCCAAATCTGTCACACTGCAGCCTGCTCATTAGTGAACTTCCAGTGGCTTAACCTAGACCAATGAAGTGCTTACCTCACCCCAATTCGATTGAACTTCCAGTGGCTTAACCTAGACCAATGAAGTGCTTACCTCACCCCAATTCGATGACAGCTGTGTATTGCGAACAAGGCAACATCTGTGCGCCCACGGTGCGCACAGATGCCTTCCCAGACCACCTGGCATGGTAGTCCACGGCGCGCATAGAGCACAACAAACGTGAAACAGCGGGGTAACCTCGTGAAGAACAGTTGTGTCGCCGGGCTGCGTCACGTACAGCCGTCACGTACAGCCGTCACGTACAGTCGTCACGTACAGCCGTCACGTAGTCGTCACGTACAGTCGTCACGTACAGCCGTCACGTACAGTCCTCACGTACAGCCGTCACGTACAGTCGTCACGCACAGCCGTCACGTACAGCCGTCACGTACAGTCGTCACGTACAGTCGTCACGTACAGCCGTCACGGACAGTCGTTACGTACAGCCGTCACGGACAGCTGTCACGTACAGTCGTCACGTACAATCGTCACGTACAGTCGTCACGTACAGCCGTCACGTACAGTCGTCACGTACAGCCGTCACGTACAGTCGTCACGTACAGCCGTCACGTACAGTCGTCACGTACAGTCGTCAGTTGCGTCGGTAGCTGGCGTCACATACTTCGGTCGCCTTATTCGGTACGGTAAGCTGGGCACTAGGGTTGCCACCTTTTCCCAAAACTGTCACTGGACACGGTACGGGCACGGCGCGTGGCACAGCAAGCTGGATGGTTGCACGTCAAAAGGCACGGGAAAAGAAAAGGGGCCATTTTAAGAAGGAGGCCATTCTAAGAGTTTTGATTGATGACGAAAACAAAGAATACACCGTGTAACACATACTTTGTCCATGAGTTAAAACCATTATTTTATGAATCGACGTAAAATATCGACATAAAATTCAAATAAATATAAATGAGCAGTCACCAAGTTCATACGTCGGTTCTGAGTTCATGAGATCGATTTATTGACTTTTTGCCATTTTAGCTTATTAATATAAGGGTTTTTCACACTATCTGCTTGAATCAAATGAACCCTATCAAGTATAATTTTAATTGATGTTAACACGATTATTATGATAAATCAATGGCAAAAAATGAAGTTCTCAAGAAGGAAGTCAAAGAAGGAAACGAGTAGGGTATAATTATGTATTATAATATATTAATACACATACAGTGACAGAGGGCAGTGATGCAGAACGTTGATAAAGAGTATTGCTACTGTAGAGAAGTCTTTTCCTCCACCCCTGAAGGGGGCAAAACTTCTTTTGGCTACGTGAATAGACTATGGACCTCGTCGTTGGCGATATTTAAAACCCCGGGTATAAATTCAACAACTCTAAGCTTCCATCTCAGAGTTCTAATCTTCACATCTTGACAGGCACCTCCAAATCCAGCACTTATATATTGTGCTATTAGTCAACAGTCAAACGGCCACAATGCTTCATACGTTAATGGCGCAGCGTGATATATGCGTTAATACTATAGCTTCTCATCTTGACACAGGCAGGCGCAACTACTTCACATACGATTCACCAACTCATACTGGCCGGTCTTCAATCACGCTATTCTCCTATCAAAGAACTACATCTCAACAGACACAGCGACTCTCAGGCAGAGTCGTCCGACGTACCTCAGTGTGGGGCGGCGGCTGCCGGCCGCCCCCAGTGGCGACTGCTCGCCTCGACCGCTTGGTGACAAGAGACTGCTCGCCCGTCGCGAGGTAACTCACAGTACGTCACTATCACGTGATCGTCCTTAACACGTCACGGGACTGCCTGCGCGCGCAGGGGGTTTGCTCATCCCCGGCCAGCCTTGAACTGGCGCCTAGAGAGAACAATGGCTCGCTCTGAACCCCGTATACCGGACTGCAGGCGGGCGCGCTGTCTATCTCAGACATCAGAGACAGCCTCTCTGATCTCAGCATTTGTCCCTCCGTGGGAATCAGTGCTGAGACTGCACCTTGGCAGCCTCGCGTCGGCCTGGCATCGAACAACCGAGCTGTCTCAGCATTTCACCGGACACTGGTGATCCACAACAATCGGCTCGGTGAGTCGTGTTGTTCACAGACAGCCGACGGTTCGGGGCGCTGCAGCCCAACTGACGGTCACATCACCTCATTGGCATCCACACTCACATCACCCCAGATATTTCATCATCTGACGACGACGGCCAGGTGTCGAGGTCACAGCGGCGGCGGGGCGCGCCGGAAAGGGGAGGGGTAGGTACAGGGTACTGATCGGCTCCGATCGGAGTGGTGGCCTGCCTAGGTCAGCATCCAGACAGGCTGGAGCCAGGTATCCGTCGGAAATGTCGCGACATGAACGGTGGGGGTAGGGGGCTCAATTTATGGGATTAAGATGCCCCGAAAACCAACTTTGTTACACTACGGATACTTGATAGATAATTGATGCAAAAATTTTAGCGTTATAGTTTAATCAAACAGAAGTTTGTCTACGAGATTGGCGATTGTATTTCAGGTCACTCACGCAAAAGGTTCCAGATATAGTCGCCCGTCGTACTTTCCTTGTACTGTCCCTTGTAGCGTTCCTCGAAAGAGTTGACATCCTAGTGAAATATTTCACCTTGTTCTTCTGAGTTGTCTCCCATGTTTCCTTGTTTCCCATGTTTTCCTCTGGTACGTGTCCACAAGTTCGTGAACAATTTCCCCGTAATTATCTGTCTTGTGGTTCCCGAGGAAACCATTGACTAGAGAAACGAAGCTTGTCCAAACTGCCCGCTCAACCTCAGAGATCTTGTCAGGAAAGCTGTCGGAGTCAATAAGTCGCTTTACCTGAGGACCCACAGATACTCCTGCTTTTCGCCTCCGACAACTTCGGGAACAGCTCCTGGATGTGCTTCAAGGCCTCACCTTCTGAATCCAGCTGTTTAACAAACTGCTTAATCATGCCCAATTTGATGTGCAGGGGTGGCATCAGCACTTTCGTTGGCTCTACCAGCGGCTCTTGCTTCATGTTATGGGCCCCAACCTCATAGCAGGTCCTAAGGGGCCAGTTCCTCTTCCCGTAGTGAAGGGCTGTATCCCGGCTATCCCGGAGGCACAGATAGCAAGGGAACATGGTAAAGCCTCCCTGAAGCCCCATCAAGAAGGCCACCATCTTGAAATCGCCAATGACCTCCCAGCTGAATTGGTCGTACTTCAGTGCACTCAGCAGGATTGTAACGCTCTGGTGCTCTTCTTTCATATGCACTGAATGAGCCAGAGGAATCGAGGGCCACTGATTTGTGTTGTGCAGTAAAACAGCCTTGAGGCTTTCAGATGAACAGTCGATGAAGAGCTGCCAGTCAGAGGTGTTGCAGGGGATGCCCACAGCGTCGAAAAGTCCTCTGATGTCATGGCAGTTGCACAACCCATCTCTAAGAGTGAAGACCACTGAACAGCCGCGATGCCGCTTCCTCTAGGAAGTAATTCGAACGCTGTCGTCCAGTAAGCCCCACTGCTTCAGTCTTGAAATGAGCAACTCGGCGTTGGACTTTGTCAAGGCCATTTCCCTGACGAGGTCGTTGATGTTCTCTTGGTTCGGGTAGAAGGGGCACCTGTTACCGGCCACCCGGCGTCGACGGCGCGCAGCAGATGACGCACCTTGCTCCTCCTCGGAATCAGCATAGCTTGCTTCTTCTGCCGGACACGATTGATCCCTCAATGGAGGCTGTGACACAGGTAGATCTGTCGCGTTATGGGGAACACGTGCAATAGATGACGTAATGCCAGGGTGCTCAACGAGAGGCGCATTCTTCCCCTTTCTTCGTTTTGTTGATCGACGCAGATCTCCCGTGATTTACACACAGGGGATACTGCGTGTAAATCGACGTCGGCGTCGATATACACGCCACCTATATATGATACAAGTTGGAGAAGCTTATACCACATGGCAAAGAAGGCATGGATGTCAGAGCCATCAATATTGTTACGTTTCAATAAAATATAGTGCTCAGTTTATCAGAATTGTTATATATTACTTCAGCCACTCTAACAACATATACTGAGCAATACAAAGTTATTCAACTTACCTTTAATCAAATAAAGTGATAAAAAACGAACCGCGTAACCATACACCTTTACTTCTACTGACGCACTAACTTATTTGTTTCATTAAAGCTCGGTTTTTGCGGTATGAATTGCCAATTCGTGATATAAACTTCTTGAACCGTTGCAAATTTGACGATATCGTCATTTAAGTTAAATTGTACTTGTTTCGGTAAATATATAGTATATTCTGAAGCGTTTACAGATCTGTCGCAGATGCCCTTATAGGGTTAAAAAGTAGTGATTTTCTTATTTCAACAAAATCGATGTACTGACAACAAACCCGAAGTTTAAAATCACTGACAGCTTTTTTTTCCAGTGATTCGAAACATAATGAATCAGAAAATAAAGGTTATTGTCCAGAAACAAGTATTTTTTATTGTTACACGGTGATATCGGAGCTGTGAAATATTCGACCCAATGACTAAATCACCACCGTCTCTCATTTCATCCATGTAATTTTCTTTACCGGTGGGCATTTTTCCCTAGCAATCTTGGAACCTTGGATTAGTTGGACATGGATTATATGGACATGAAGGGAATTTTAGGTCTATACTTTAATTGTGTTCCTAATGATATGCCGGCACTGACACAGCAGTGGCACAGCAAATTCTGATATGGCACAATAAAGAGTACGTGTAAGTAAAAGTACGCCATTTTACGGGTTGCCGTGCCGTGCCACCATGACACAAAATGGCAACTCTGTTGTGGGCCCATACAGACGGCAAGATTAGAGCTGATCCTTCTCATGTGAATTATCGCTGAGCCGTACAATGCAGCGTGGGTCGAACGGCGTGCTGTCTGGCGTCGAGGGCGATACTCCCAGACGTCGTCGTCGGCCGTCGTTCTCGACAAGCGCGGCAGAGCTGTGTGTGTGTGTGTGTTTGTTTGTTCGGTTGGTGGGCGGTGTTTTTTCCGGGAGCGCTATTGACGGCACGCCGGTCTGTGGTCACGTGGTGCGGTGCCACAGCTCCCGTCCGCTGGCCCAGTCGACAGGGTGCCGCCGGCTGGCCAATCGATGGAGGCGAGTCGCTTAAGTCACTCGGCGTGGGACATCGATCATGAAATGTGGGCCGGCCTGGTCTGTCGTGTAATGAAGTGGGCGCCGGTCTGGTCGGCGCTCGTCGGCGCGTTCCCAAATGCACCCGTGTGGAGCTGATGCATATGCACGCATGGGTGCGGCATGCGTGATTCCGTGTGACAGCTGAGCGTCAGGGCTTATCAATGACAGGTGGGAGCCGTGCGTCTTGGGTGGTCGTTTCTCTTCGTGCGTAGCGTTCAAAACCCGCTTTGTTGATACAACACTGTATTAAATAATATCTCTCGATAAACACTGGAATAAATTGTCCTATCACATACAGTCTAGTCCCAACATCGGACGCTGCTGTCTAAATTGTGACGGCGAGGGCGAGAACCGGTCGGTCACACACTCAAAATACGGGCTCGCGCGCGCGCGCCTCGCAACCGGTGTTGCGCTGCAAGAAACACAACAGGTGTGGCCGCTGCTCCCAGCGGCAGACGGCTCGGCCGCCCTCCTCCGGCGCCGTCCTCCCCCGGCCACCCCACACCGGTCTTTGTCTTTGGCTCAGAGCTGCTGCCGGCGCAGTGGCGACGGCCGACGAGCGGCTGTGCGCCCGATGGCCGACCGCGTCCACGGTCCGGGGCGGGTGTGCGGCGGCGGCCCGCCCGGGCCACGCCGGCGGCCGACACGGAGCGGTCAGGTGACATACGCCGCGGGCGTTGACTCGGCTGGACAGACGGCAGCGCGGCGACACCGCCGACTGTCGCGCGTGGCGGACACGCTGCACACACACGTGCGTGTGGGTGGGTGTGCAACTCGGCGAGCGACGCACACGGCGCGCGCCACAGTCTGAAAGGCGCCGGGCGGCGCGTGCTCGCGGCTCGGCTGTTGGAAGTGGCGGGCGGCGGCGCGCCGCTCACGAGATGGGCGGCCGCCGAGGCTCCGTCTGCATGTCGTCGTGGCTCGGCACGGCCAGCTGGTGGCTGGGCGAGTCGGTGCCGGCGGCGGCGGCCGCTGCCGGCCGCGACTCGTCGTCCGCCTCGGAGAACACGATCACCGGGCCCTTGGAGTCGTCCAGGCTGATGTTCTCCAGTCGCTGTAGCAGGCCGGCGTCCACCTGCTTGACGGACGTCTTGGTCGGCGCCGCGGTGACCAGACTGTCGGCAGACGGCTGCCGCGTGAACTTCATGCTGTCGGCGAGCGGACGCGGCTGGCGGCAGAGCGGCAGCGGGAGTGTCGATGTGCTCCTCGTCACGGTCGGCGGACGGGGCGGTGCGTCGGCTCGGGTACACGTGCCGCGAGACACCTTCTCTACCGGGCGGCTGGCGGCGGACTGGGCGGCCGCGCCGCCGCCGCCCGACGGCGTTGTCTGCACGGCCGACGTCACCAGCCGTCGCCGTGACGTCATCGGCCGCTGGCGTGGCCGCAGCGGCGCAGCCGGCGGCCGGCCGCGCCGCCGGCACAGCTGCCTGAGCAGGTCGGGCGGCGGCAGGCCGGCGCGCCGCCGCAGCAGCAGCAGCGTGTTCTGCTGCTGCTGCCGCCGCAGCTGGGTGACGGCGCTGGTGACGGCGCTGGCCAAGGCGCTGGCCGGCGGCTGCCGACACAGCAGCAGCGCGTCGCCGTGTGACCCGCCGGCCGGCGGCCGCGGCGCACTGCTGTAGGCGTACAGCCGCGTGTCGCAGCGGGCCCGCCGCCGGTTGCACTGTGTGCCGCGCACGCTCAGGCTGGCCGTCCGGTAGTGGGCCGGTATGGACGGCACGCTGGCCGCCGCCGGCGACGGGCTGCGGCTGTGCGGCGCGCTGTCGGCGGCCGCCGACGGCGCCGTCAGCGGCGGCACGCTTCTGTCCATGGTGCGTCTGCGGCAGCGCAGGTCGCACGCCGGCTACTGGGCTGTCCAGTGTCCAGTGTCCGTTTGCTCACTGTGCAGTTTCACGACGCGCTTTGATCACGATCACGGCTGACGACACGGCCCACTCTGTTTCGCCGGTGGGGTTGGGAAGTGTGCCGAGTAGTGCGAGTGTTGAGCCCGGCACTTTGGTATCCAGCGAGTGTTCACTGTTCAGCGTGCAGCGGCTGCCGGCGTCACCTCACGCTGGTGGACAGGCCGAGCGCGGCACGCACCACGCTCGCGCTGCTGGCTGAGCCTGGTCGGCGGCGAATGAAGCCCGGTTCACAGCACCACCGGACCCCCGAGAGAAGTCCGGCCCGGCCGTCTGACCGTGCGATTCAGCAGGGTTCTGCGCGGTGCGACTGACCTGTGACGTCATGTTGGCATGACCTGTGCCACGGCACAGGCTGACTGGCCCGTGACGTCACGTTCGCGTGCGCACTGCCTGCTCGTTACCAACACTTATGTCTCTGTTTGCTTTATGTTCAAATGGAACCATTTTGCTTGTATTTGTTTCACAAAGAGAAACACATTGAGGCAACGATGAGGTGGTTTGACGGGCGGGTTGCTCTCACTCGGCTGTTTGTTTACGCCCGCTGTTTGTTTGTGCTGGGTGTTGGAGAAGTATGGCAACTGCCAGACCCGTCTCCATGGCTCACGGGTGTTGTGCGTTGACCACCCACGTGTATTGGGAAACAACGCCTACGTTTTGCAACCATGCTAAATAGATGCATGGACTACACCATGCTTTGAAGTCGTCGACGTGTCTGCAAGCGGTAAACATGACTACTTACGACCGGAGATTTCCGCAACGTGACGACACTTGCTTTCATTCAAAGTGGCGTGGCGGGCGCGCCAACGTGGTGGTCACGCAGAAGCGATCTTGTGCGACGAGCCACGGCACGCAGGCGGAGCAGCCACGCCAGCGGGCAAAAAGAGGTCCAGGCACACCCGCGGAAGCGCACCACAGTCGCGTCGGTGTCGCGCGGGCTGAAGCGGCCTTCTCCGGTACGGAGAATGCTTTTTTAGCATGCGTTTGGTTTTTCAGTCCGAATTATTGCTGGATTTACCTCCTGGATCAACCTCCGTGCATTAGCAGGCAGATATTGGGGCGGGTGCAGGAACTCGGTTTGTGGCTGTGCAATGCAATAGTCAAACCATCCTTGAATGTCGTATCGCAAAACACTGCCAAAACGCGAACAGCGCGACAAAAATCAGGCCACCTTTCGCGTCACAATTACATTGAGTTACCCCAGCAGACCATAAATGGAACCTGGTCAAGCGCTTCAACTCCACGCGCCCACCAACAGGTCCATTCCCCTCAGCTGACGATGAACGAACGGCACAGTACACAATCAGTCATAACCCACGTGAAGTGCACAATGTGAGGCTTTACACCATCCGCAAAAAAATCAGCGAGTCACATATCCACGACTTCGCCCCACACCCACGACTTCGCCCCACACCCACGACTTCGCCCCACACCCACGACTTGGCCCCACACCCACGACTTCGCCCCACACCCACGACTTCGCCCCACACCCACGACTTCGCCCCACACCCACGACTTCGGCCCACACCCACGACTTCGCCCCACACCCACGACTTCGGCCCACACCCACGACTTCGCCCCACACCCACGACTTCGCCCCACACCCACGACTTCTTCGTTCGACGGCACGGCAATCGGGAAAGTAAAATGTTTAAAGTTCGTAGGAGTTCAATTCGATCACAGAGTTACCTTAAACACACATAGAGTTACCTTAAACACCTATATCACCAACATCACAAGGCGATGCGCGAAGCTCATCAACCTCCATGCATTAGTAGGCAGAGCAAGGGTGTCACTTTGTATATGCTAAGAGAGGCCACTGGTTCCCTCAATCATTTATAGCCCCCTCCACAATCAGGCCGAAGCTTAACCATTGGGACTATGGTTATGGGCTATGGGTGTACACTAGATACAAATGGTTTTCGGGGCAGCTTTGAACATCGAAAGGTCATCTGACCCTCTCCCAACCAACTTTAGAAAGTGACACCTATAAGGAAGAATTTGGGGTACGGAGGCAGAAAACGACCTTGCTGCTCTACAGAGCAATAGTTTGGCCATCCATGAATACAACTTTATTTTTTCAAACATTTCGCTGGCACTGAGGAAGAGGTAAGCAGCCATTCAAAACTCCTCACAACTTCATCAGAGCAGCCACAGGAGCCCTCAGCAACACTTAGGCGTGCTTTCTTTACCCGCACGGTAGAGGTCTCTCGGTGTTTTGGGCATGAGCAGTCCATGTGCCTGCATCCTGGCAAGATCAGCGAAGTTTCCCAGGCCCCCCCCCCGAAAAAAAAAAAAAAACTATCCAGGCCGTTTAAACACGAGAGACACCCTGCGCTTTCAGTATCTTGACGCACACACACACACACACACATACACACACAAAACACACGCGCGTGCACACGCACACACACGCACGAAATGCTCCCTGCACACAAAATACACCTGTTCTGCCTTTGTTTGTAAAACACACTAGCTTTGTAGGCGGCGCAAATGGCCTTCATGATCCGGCACGCCTCTAAGCTCACTGCCATTCACTCACACGGAAATATATGTTGGTAAGTACCCATGTCTTGCCGGCTGCATGCGTGTCGACAGCTTCAGGTCATTGTGTAGTCGGTGCATCTGTTTAGCATGGCTCTAAGATACGGGCACTGTTTCCCGCTGGGCGTGGGGATCAGCCAGCCACAGCCGTGAGCCCTAGAGATGCACATGACAGTTGCTCTTACTTACCAAACAACCAGCATAAGCCAGCAGCTTGGTGAAATAAATTCGCCTGCTAAATAACCTCATCGTTGCCTCGATTTATTTCTCTTCGTGAAGAAAAAGCAAATGATCTTCATTTTAATATCAAACAAACAGAGACTGCTTTGCTCTACGAGCCAGCTGCCCCTCAAAACCGGGATCAATTAAACCAGAACCAGCGGGACAACAGCATTGTGACTCCTCTGGCGGCTCCCGCTAGTCCTTAAAGCTATCTACCACATATCCATTCTACGGATTTGCTCACATCCGCTCGTTCCATCTGTTCTCTTTTTCTTAATTAATAAATTGTTTGGTCCCTAATTTGTCCCCCATTTGTACCTCCAGCGGTGCATAAATCCGCATAACTGCACGTTGCTCGATTTTTGGGCTGAAGAGGGCCAATGTTTCTAATTGTAAGCTTCCAAGCATAGCTGGCTTGTCATTGGGAACGCGTCTCGCCTGTGTGCGGTAGTATGATGATGAGACTGGTTTACTAGCTCCGAGGACGTATAACTGTGCTCTGGTATCTATGACCGATTCACCTAACCTTATTTCAACCAATGTCTCACCGGGACTTGCACGCTGAAACGTACAACCAGCCCTACTTGTCCAGCGGGTGGGCACGGACCCCTGTCATGCTGGGCACGTCCCCAGGTCATCTCTCCACATTGGCGGCTCAACCCCTCCAGCCCCGGCACAAATGGCGTGACAAACCCGTCATGAAGTCCTTCGAACAGCTGCGCAACCCGTGCCCACGTGCAGGGAACGGCGGAAGGCAAGTTGTCTGGCATTGTTTGCCTCTATCCTATTGCTCGGTGCCAGACTCCCGGCGAACCAACCGCAATGTCAGCTTCTGATAGCGGCCTTACATGCCCACCGGATTCGAAGCCTATCCACGCCGCCAGTTCCAGGCTGCCCAGCCACGTCGGCGGGCCCAGCCAAGCCCATCCACGCCTCAGGCCAGCGATGTTCTGCGGTTAAAGAACCATTTAATTTGAGCTAATTCCTCAGGAGTGCTCATTTCGTCGCTTACTTTATCATCCGAAAATACAACCAACGCGAATTATGTGCAGAAATATGTGAGGTCCTGAAGTACAAATAGTGTACTGCACAGTTTATGGTGTGGCGTCTGCCTGCCATTGCTCGGGAACGTTCAATCCATAGCGGAACGGCTGGCAGGTCGGCTGCCTTGCCTATCGATTCACTTTATGCTGTGATAAATTCCACGTCAATAGCGAACCTTAATGGGCGGATCATCATCCGTCATGTCGGGACTGAGCACCGTGTGCACAACGTGTGTATACCATGTGGACACCTGCACCGCCTCCACTCGTATCTGGCGGCTACTGCCAGCTCTGTGACCGCAGGGTTGGATCGCACTGTTAGCGCGACGCCCTAACCAGCTTAGCGCTAACCAGCTCAGCATGGCATGCGTCATGGCAATTAACCAAATTACCAAGCATAGCTGGCGGTGTCACTGGTGGTCGCATGCGTCATGGCAATTAACCAAATTACCAAGCATAGCTGGCGGTGTCACTGGTGGTCGCATGCGTCATGGCAATTAACCAAATTACCAAGCATAGCTGGCGGTGTCACCGGTGGTCGCATGCGTCATGGCAATTAACCAAATTACCAAGCATAGCTGGCGGTGTCACCGGTGGTCGCATGCGTCATGGCAATTAACCAAATTACCAAGCATAGCTGGCGGTGTCACCGGTGGTCGCATGCGTCATGGCAATTAACCAAATTACCAAGCATAGCTGGCGGTGTCACCGGTGGTCGCATGCGTCATGGCAATTAACCAAATTACCAAGCATAGCTGGCGGTGTCACCGGTGGTCGCATGCGTCATGGCAATTAACCAAATTACCAAGCATAGCTGGCGGTGTCACCGGTGGTCGCATGCGTCATGGCAATTAACCAAATTACCAAGCATAGCTGGCGGTGTCACCGGTGGTCGCATGCGTCATGGCAATTAACCAAATTACCAAGCATAGCTGGCGGTGTCACTGGTGGTCGCATGCGTCATGGCAATTAACCAAATTACCAAGCATAGCTGGCGGTGTCACCGGTGGTCGCATGCGTCATGGCAATTAACCAAATTACCAAGCATAGCTGGCGGTGTCACCGGTGGTCGCATGCGTCATGGCAATTAACCAAATTACCAAGCATAGCTGGCGGTGTCACCGGTGGTCGCATGCGTCATGGCAATTAACCAAATTACCAAGCATAGCTGGCGGTGTCACCGGTGGTCGCATGCGTCATGGCAATTAACCAAATTACCAAGCATAGCTGGCGGTGTCACCGGTGGTCGCATGCGTCATGGCAATTAACCAAATTACCAAGCATAGCTGGCGGTGTCACCGGTGGTCGCATGCGGACCGACTCCACGCGGAAATGAGAAATCGACACGAGCACAGTCAGCGCCGGCCTCACCCGCAGCGGAAATGCGCATGTTCGCGCTGAGTGGGGGCTATGCTCGACTTCGGCAGACCTACCTGCTACAGGCTGCCACGTACCCATGGCTGTGGCCACAGACCTACCTGCTACAGGCTGTCACGGATACGTACCCATGGCTGTGGCCACAGACCTACCTACTACAGGCTGCCACGTACCCATGGCTGTGGCCACAGACCTGTCTGCTACAGGCTGCCACGTACCATGGCTGTGGCCACCTGTCTGCTACGCTGTACGGATACGTACCATGGCTGCGACACAGACCTACCTACTAAGGTGCCACGTATCCATGGCTTGGCCACAACCTTTGACAGGCTGTCACGGATACGTACCCATGGCTGCGGACACAGACCTACCTGCTACAGGCTGCCACGGAGACATACCCATGGCTATGGCCACAGGCAAATGCTAGTCGGAGCCAGCATTTCCTACTGCATCGACGCATGCACATTTGTGTACATAGATTCTCTTTTAATGCCCAGCGTGCCGTACTAGAAATGATAGTTTCAACTGAATCAGTAATAAGATATCAGAAGAATAGTTTCCACTAGTTGAAACTTATTACGTCTAAATTTTAGCTGCTGCTAGGTCACTCTATGACTTGCAGAACATAACATTCTTTGCCGTTATTTCAAGTTATTTTTTTAAACATCAAATACATGAAAAGAATGCTTTGGCCTCGGACTCTGGGCCAGCAACGCCGTGTTTCTCCTCCCCTTGATCTGCCCCTGGTTCTCCGCCCCCCCTACACCGGCGGTGTTCGTGAAATGCTGGGCATCCTTAACGAGTTAAATCCTACAGGATGGTTATAGCTACAGGATCGCGCAGCGCAAGCTTGCACTCCTACTATGTCATATATAATTGTCCCGACACATACGAAACATTCTGCAGGACAATACTGGAGAGTCCTTACCCTCCTACAATATTATATTGGGGTCATGCAGGACATTTCATGTTTGTTTGCATTGTTCTACAGAACATTGTCATAATCCTGCAGGATATTTTTACTAGGGACACGTACCATCTGTAAGAGCAACTGATAAGAACGCCTGCATTATGCCGATAAAACAGACATCTTTCATGTCTGCCACTGAACTTCCCAAAAAGCCTGGCAAGTAAATTGCAGTGATCTCACAATAAGCAGGTATGTGGAACACATACCTGCTTCCTGCACGGCTTTTGCCGTCAACTGTCCCATTATGCTTTGGAAACGAGCAAGCGGTGCGCATTCGCGAATGACGTCACGAGACACGCACTGGCGGGAACCTGCTGAGCGTCGTGCGGTCCGGCGGCCGGACCCGACTGTTCCCGCTCCGGTGGCGGTGTGAACCGGGCTTTCCGGTCGAGTTACGAAATCGCACATCGGCGTCAGCGTCGATGGCGCGCCGGCCAAGGTCGTCGCGACCGACGGCGGCCGTCCTGGAACGGACAGCGAGACGCGGCGTCAGTCGATCACGTGCGTGGCCGAGTGGGGTCACGGCCGTCAGCAGGGGGCAGCGGTCGATCACGTGCGTGGCCGAGTGGGGTCACGGCCGTCAGCAGGGGGCAGCGGTCGATCACGTGCGTGGCCGAGTGGGGTCACGGCCGTCAGCAGGGGGCAGCGGTCGATCACGTGCGTGGCCGAGTGGGGTCACGGCCGTCAGCAGGGGGCAGCGGTCGATCACGTGCGTGGCCGAGCGGGGAGGGTCACGGCGTAGCCACGGGGGCAGCGGTCGATCACGTGCGTGGCCGAGTGGGGTCACGGCCGTCAGCAGGGGGCAGCGGTCGATCACGTGCGTGGCCGAGTGGGGTCACGGCCGTCAGCAGGGGGCAGCGGTCGATCACGTGCGTGGCCGAGTGGGGTCACGGCCGTCAGCAGGGGGCAGCGGTCGATCACGTGCGTGGCCGAGTGGGGTCACGGCCGTCAGCAGGGGGCAGCGGTCGATCACGTGCGTGGCCGAGTGGGGTCACGGCCGTCAGCAGGGGGCAGGTCGATCACGTGCGTGGCCGAGTGGGGTCACGGCCGTCAGCAGGGGGCAGCGGTCGATCACGTGCGTGGCCGAGTGGGGTCACGGCCGTCAGCAGGGGCGGCGGTCGATCACGTGCGTGGCCGAGTGGGGTCACGGCCGTCAGCAGGGGGCAGCGGTCGATCACGTGCGTGGCCGAGCGGGGTCACGGCCGTCAGCAGGGGGCAGCGGTCGATCACGTGCGTGGCCGAGTGGGGTCACGGCCGTCAGCAGGGGGCAGCGGTCGATCACGTGCGTGGCCGAGCGGGGTCACGGCCGTCAGCAGGGGGCAGCGGTCGATCACGTGCGTGGCCGAGCGGGGTCACGGCCGTCAGCAGGGGGCGTCAGTCGATCACGTGCGTGGCCGAGTGGGGTCACGGCCGTCAGCAGGGGGCGTCAGTCGATCACGTGCGTGGCCGAGTGGGGTCACGGCCGTCAGCAGGGGGCAGCGGTCGATCACGTGCGTGGCCGAGTGGGGTCACGGCCGTCAGCAGGGGGCAGCGCGGAGAGACGGCGCTCGCGCGCCAATTGGTGTCGGTGCGCCGGCAGACGTATCGACCCGGTTTGGCCGGAACGCTATGATGAGGCGGGCCTCATCCGGCAGATTGCTTACCGTCTCCACACCACGGCCGGGTTCTATTTCTGTGGCCGCCCGCTGGCGAGGTGCAGTCAGTTGCAGTCTCGCCGGCCCAAATATTGATCTTGGTCAGACCGGCAACGCAAATACGGCGTTTCTGCCGGAGTTATCGCGCAGAAGTTGGCGCGATTTGTCGGATGTTGAAGCTCGTGCTGAAAATATATTCTGGGGGGGGGGGGTTTTAGAAAAAAAAAAATAAAATAATCAAACGAAAATCCTTTATTTAAAAAAAAAAACTGGAAAAAAAAAAAGGGGGTTTTTTTACGAGTGATCTCAAGAGGTTCAACGTTTTCTGCAGTTATTTTAAATGCCCTTGTTTAAATGTCAATGACACACTCAGGAACATATGAATGGGAGAGAGAAAATCGCACTTTGTTAATAATTGTAGCAAGGTCGGCCGAAATGCTGCCTCTTACACACTATTCGATTTCTAAGCGTATGTACAGCATTTGGGCGTCCATGTTAGGCATTCTGTCGTCTGTGACCGATGTTGGACAGAACATTAGTGCATTGGTGGTATCGCGTGCTGCTTGGGCAGTTGAGTGCTGCCATTGGTGGTATCGCGTGCTGCTTGGGCAGTTGAGTCTGCCATTGGTGGTATCGCGTGCCGCTTGGGCAGTTGAGTACTGCCATTGGTGGTATCGCGTGCTGCTTGGGCAGTTGAGTCTGCCATTGGTTTCAATGTGATGTCCACGCGGGGTTGTGGTTTGACAACCCCATGCCTGGTGGTGGGCGTTGAGGTCGCCCAGCACCAGACAGGGGTGTGGGAGGAGACCGAAGAGGTTAGTCATAGAAGCTAAGGATAGTGCATGCGTAGGGGGAAGATATAGGGAGAGAACTGTGAGCTGTAGTTGTGCAATTTGGACAGACGCTGCAACAAAATTCAGGCCATTGGGAATGGTGATGGGGCGATGAAGATGAATGTTCGAGACGAATCAGGCTACCCCGCCGCCGCGGGGTGTAGAATTTCTGTTGTGGGTATAGAGGGAATAGCCAAAGATGTTAAAATTATATTGATTATTGTCGCGCCATCGGGTCTCCTGAACGGCGGCAGTCAATGGTTTATTTTTGAAGATATATTCCTTGAATTCTGCCCAATGGGATATGAGGACCTCGTATTCCATTGGAGCAAGAATTCAGTGGTGAGTGTCTGCATTAGTGATGTTGGTGCTCACGCCCCCGCAGGCGTGTGTGTGATGGGGAGGGTGTAGCGGGGTCGTCCGTCTCGTAGGAGTCGGACGACTCTGGTGAGGATGAGGGAGCTCTGGATCCCCGAGGTTGGGGGGGTCGGGCTCTGGGACCAGGAGAGGGAGCCGACCCGGGAGGTCAGTGGGGGGAGACGGGGAGAACAGGGGCGGCCCTGAGGGGGCTGTGTTGAAGATGGCCGTGCCTTGGTGGGCGGGGTGACTGGTGGCGGTGGTGGGGACGGGTGTCGGGGCAGCCCGCGATGGGAGCGGGGCGCGTGACCGGCGGCTGAGCGACCTGGTGGCGATGGGGGGGGGGCGGCAGGCGTCGGAGTGAACTGCAATGGGAGCGGGGCGCGTGGGGCGGTGGGACGGCCTGGTGACGGTGGGGTGGGGGAGTCAGAAGGGCCGCTGGAGCAGGGCGCGTGGCCGGCGGTGGGACGGCCTGGTGACGGTGGGGTGGGGGAGTCAGAAGGGCCCGCTATGGGAGCAGGGCGCGTGGCCGGCGGTGGGACGGCCTGGTGACGGTGGGGTGGGGGAGTCAGAAGGGCCCGCTATGGGAGCAGGGCGCGTGACTGGCGGCGGGGAGGGGTGGAGAGGAGAGGGAAGGGTCGAGCTCGGTCGGTCCGGGCGAAAGGGACGTGGAGCGAGTCGCCGCCTCTGCTGGGGTCGGCCACAGAGGGGCCAAGCGTGGCCGGGCCCATATGGCTGGTGGGGGCGAGGTCGGAGTGCCGCGCTGAGCAGCGTGGCGGCGTTGCTGCCTTTCCTTTGCCTACAACCAGGACCGGGCATCGGGGGGACGAGGCAGGGTGTGGCCCCTGGCACACTGCGCAGCGGGGCTCGTCATTTGAGCAGGTGTCTGTGGGGTGCCCTTCGTCACATCGGCCCACATACTGGAGCTTGGGCACGACACACCCTGCTGTGATGCCCGTACCGCTGGCAGTAGGCGCAGCGGGCGGGGGGGGGGTCCGGGGCGTAGGGCGACCTGTAGGTACCCTGCCATGATATGGTCGGGCGGGGACAGTGTCCTAAAGCCCAGCTTTAAGACAGGGCCAGGGCGGGGCCGACGTCCGAGGCGGACCACCTCATCACCCCTGCGGTTTGAGCTCCGCGAGGAGCTCCTCTTCGGTCAGCTCCGCGAGCTCGGGGGTATAAGCTGTCACATACGTGAGGTTTAACCGGTCGGCCAGCTCCACGGTGGTCTCTTCTCCCAAGAACCTGCCTACCCTTAGTAGGGCTCGGGCCTGTGCGGCCTCCCTCACCCGCATCAGCAGGGATCCTGATCGTATAACTTTGGCGAACGCTACTCCGCCAGCCCAGCCATCCAACTCCCTCGCGATAGCGAAATGGGAGGTACGGGCCCACGAACCCTCCTCCCTTGTTAGGAGTAGGAAGGACTCACCTTCCGGAGGGTCCCGGGGACAGGTGGGCTCCAGGCCGGGGCCGGCGTCCTCCGCCTTCCGAGGGGGCGGGCTCCCGGGCATACCGGGGCGGGGTGCTTACCACAGAAGGGAGTGGGGAGGAGGGTGTGTGTGTGGAGGGCAAGGGCGCCCTGAAGGGGTGCAGACAAGAAAGACACCCTGAAGGGGTGTTACAAGGAGAAGGGTGAAAAGAACTGACGTGGAAAGGGGAGAGAGACAAAGAGTTTAGTGGGATGGGATCAGCCGAGCAGAGGC
The DNA here is from genome assembly GCA_034440615.1 of Ashinkailepas kermadecensis. Taxonomy (NCBI): domain Eukaryota; kingdom Metazoa; phylum Arthropoda; class Thecostraca; family Neolepadidae; genus Ashinkailepas; species Ashinkailepas kermadecensis. The sequence continues at coordinate 91,435 of JAOTOM010004207.1, forward strand.
TGGCGCAGTCACGGTCCGAAGACCGCTAGCCTGATCCTTTAAACCAGAAAGCCTATTGGGTGCAGAGCAGAAAGCTCTGTTCGGCTCTAGCCTATTGGGTGGGATGGGAAAAAGACAGTCGAGGCCGGCCGCCGGTACAATTCGGTTTCCCGACGGCGCCCGAGAGCGCCGCTGGGCCGAAAGGGAGTGAGAAGGGAGCTGCGCCGGCTGATCCGGTGAGTAACCAACTAGTGGCGGCAGCGGGCTAGTCCGGCTGACAACCAACTAGTGGTCCGGGTGTCTGACGTCACCCGGGGGCGGAGCTTCCCGTAGATGCCTTGGGAAGGACACCGAATTTGAACGGCGCGCAGCTTCTTTGCTTGATCTCCGGTAGCAACACCAGGCCTTATCAAGCCTCGGCACATATCTGCGACATCCGATTAAAAAATATGACTCAGACATTCTGGAAAGTAATAGAATAGTCGGCGACGCCGTGTGACGAAGGCAGGGGAGCATTATCAGGAGCGAATTAGAGCAGAATTGTGTAGGCCGTCTGATCACCCGTGATTGGAGCCGTGGGAACGACCTGTGGTGGGCGCGACGTACAAATCGTCCATCAACAGTTACTTGAAAGCGTCTGCCAATTGCCTCAAGTACACAAAAGTCTGCTTCCTCGGGACGACAAATTGTAACTCGAATTTCGCACTTGTTCTCGTGCGCTTGCCCTTCGTCGGATCCGTCTGATCTGATTCCCATCCCCCTGGCCATTGCTCCTGGTGTCAGGTTGAACGCACGGACGAGTCGCCTAGTAGCATGCAATGAGCTTGCATACGCATGGATATGGCTTAGATGACCAACGTGGCTTCCATTGTATATAGAAGTGAGTGGGGTTATATGTGACTAGTGTCGGTGGTACATATGTAGCTCGTATTGGTGTTGTGTAGTCGGTGTCGGTGGTCTGTGGCTCGTGTTGGTGCCATGTGATCTGTGTTGGTGTTAGGTGGCTCGTGTTGGTGTAGTATGGTTGGTGTTGGTAGTTGGTGACTCCTGTAGATATTGTATGGTCGGTGTTAGTGTGTTGGTGACGTGTCATCGGCGTCGGTGCTGGGTATTTACGTTGGTGTTGCGTGGCGTGTGTTGGTGCTGTATGGTCGGTGGCGGTGTGAGGTGGCTGGTGTTGGCGTCGTGTGATCGGTGGTACTTCTGTGTGATCGGTGTCCATGCTGTGTGGTCGGTGTCAGTGTTGGGCAGCTCGTGTCGGTGGGCTGCTGAGTCGGCGCCCACAACGTCGGAATCGATGTTGGCTGGCGCCGACGCCGTCTCGTTATCATGCGGCGCGGTCGTGATTGCCTCTCCACGGGCCATTTCGACCACCGAACAGTGTGGGATATTTCTGGCGCCGAACGTGACCGTGCCATGGCCGAGGCCGTCGCAGTCTCCGTAACCGTGACCGTCGCCGTGACCGTGACCGTCGCAGTCTCCGTAACCGTGACCGTCGCGGTCGCCGTGACTGTGACCGTCGCCGTGACCGTGACCGTCGCAGTCTCCGTAACCGTGACCGTCGCCGTGACCGTGACCGTCGCGGTCGCCGTGACTGTGACCGTGACGGTGACCGTGACCATGGCCGTAACCGCCGTGACTGTGACCGTGGTCGTGGCCGTAGCCATGGCCGTGGCTGCCGTGGCTGTGACCGTCGCCGTGACTGTGGCGTAGCCGTCGCCGTGACCGTCGCGGTCGCCGTGACTGTGACCGTGACCGCCGTCGCAGTGGCCGTGACCGTGACCGTGGCCGTGACTGTCACCGTCGCCGGCGGTGGCCACTACCTGGTCAATCTAGTCAGTAGCCCGCGGTCCAGTTGTGGGGGTGACTGCTGGATCAGCGGGTCCCTCCCGTCTGCACCAGCGGCGCCAGCCTCACGAAGGTGGCGCACTCTCAGCGTGCCCTGTTCTGTCAAAATCTGTGACGTCACTGCGCACCCACGCACTTGCAGCGGATGTCTGTGGCGTCAGTGGGGTGCCTGGCCGTGCAAACGGTCGTCAACAGCGGGTCTGGAACCGTTCAGCGCTCGTGCGTGACGCATGTGCAGCGAACCCGTCGTCCGGTTCGACCCGTAAAGCCAGACCTGTTTGCCGAGCCCGGTGGACGTCAGCGCGGCGAATTTGGCGCGGCGCCACGTTTGGCCCGGCACACTGACGTCAGAGCCGTTTTTACGGGGCGCGCGGCGACGTCACGGGATCAGAGTCAGTGCCCCAAACACCACTGATTGTTGGCGTGCTATCGGCGAACTCGCCGATCGCTCTTCTCACCCTCCCCAATTGCGGGCGTCGCCGCGATTCTGCAATATTGCGGCCGATATTGCAGTCCGATTATGTCGCAAATTGAAAGGCACATCGTAGACAAGGTAATTTTAAAATGTGTTGGTAAATATAGAAACTGCGGTGGTGCAATGTCGACCGGCCGGCCGCCGGCTGCCCGCCACAAAGAACAGTGTGATATCTCGAGGGAAAAACTGGCCATAAATAATTGCGGACAAAGTATACTAGTTGCAGGGGTGATTTTAGTCTCAATCGAAAGAGATTCAAATTTAGAACACATGGAGGAGCTCTATTGCCTTAAGTATTCCTTAACCCATGAATGTCAGGTCATACCTGCTAGAGGGAAGGGAGCATTCCGCTCCCCTCGTTTTGCTTCCGCGAAATATATCGGGAACCAATTGTGGTAGATAGCTGCAATTGTACACACACCTACATGAGTGCCTAGTGTACCTTGTTTTAAAAGATCGACGTCTGGCCATCCATGGTGACATCATAATGACGTCACAAGCGAAGTCCATGGGCGCTCATGTATCGGATAATTATTAGTTGCGTTTGCTATGCGAGCATTCTACATTGCAAATATGATCTATTAATTGCTACGCATAATAAATCCAAGATCTCCTTGCCCTGAGTGGCAGAAATTATGCCAAAACATATCCATAATATATGACACACAGATAGAATATGGGTCTCTGAAGAGTGAAGGCACGTCGAGCCGTGTTTCCGTCGTTAGACGTACCCCAACCACCCATACGTGGCTGATCCACGACAAGACCCAGTCTCTTCCGGAACTGCCGCTGTAATTTCTTCTTCCTTTCTCTCACACATATCTTGTTTTCTTCGCCAGACACCGCCCACACTTTGACCTCCAGACGGTAAGAAATGTGGAGAAGGCACCCAAAGCATCGAATCCAGGCATGCATAGTTGAGAGACCGATCTGGCATATGCCCTCGCGGGCAGGTCGAGCCGCGGCAGCAGACAGGTCATTCATCTGACGAGGTGTGAACCCACATATGGTGCATGGTATGCTGCTGCCGGTGTTGGTCAGAGCGTTCGACACCTTGCCGTAATCATGGTGAGTTGAAGAGTGTACGCCACTCTGAGACTGGTGCCGTCTGTTGCGGTGACGCAAGTCGGCCTCAGTAGTCGCATCTCGGATTCAACATTGTCTCATTATTTCCGGGAGGCCTCTGCTGTTCCGCGCTTGTACTCGATCTGCAACCGTCGGCAGAAGCGGGTTGAAGACGGCGTTGGGTTGGTCCAGACGCAAGTGCCACCGACCGTCAGTTGCAAAGGCACCAGAGTGGCACAGAACAGATTTTGTTCTGCAGCTTTATCGCCGTCTCCCATCTGTTTGTGTACAGATTGCTCTGTGGCCCCGTCAATTCCCCATTTGACGTGAAGCACCGCCGAAGTGTAGGTGCTGGATGACATCGACGGCTGGTGATTAGCTGAAGTTGAGTCGGTACGGGCGACAGACGGCAGACATGCCACCAGCCGCTGCGTCGTGTAATACAGGAGAGCCTGCAGTGTCACCTCAGCTGACGTGTCGGTGAATTGCATGCTGCTGGATGCCGGATAGCACTCTACCTTGGCCTCATACACCTTTCCATAGGTGGGCAGGATGTCTGTCTTCGTCGCATCATTCGTCACTCGGCGGACCATACGGTAGCTGTGCACAGACAAACCAGCTGACACACACATTTTCAGCGCCCGGTCTCATGAAACGCACTCGGGATGGCTCACTTTAGAGTTTCTGAGAGCCCGACGAATCTTGCTGGACAGATTCGGTGATGCCCCCACCTGTCGCAGTACGAAAGCCACGTCCTCCATGCCCTCAGCACGAGCACTTTGCCTGGCAGCCTCCATGAGCTGCAGAAAACTGTGCTGCTGAGCAACTCTTGAGGACGCCCGTCGCGCTGACCTGATCGTAGATTCTTGGTGGTCGCCCTGGCGCTCCCTCCACGACCGCGTCATCAAAGCGGATCTTGGCTTCATCATCACTCACGACATGGTCATCACGCTTCAGGGACACGGAGAACACTTCGTCTCCCGAAAGCTAAGTCGCAAACTGACTTTTGAATTTATCCTGGGATCGCTTACATATAACCGACTTTACTTTAAGTTTTTGGCGATCAAGTCGGTCGCCCTTTTCATGTCCACAATCGAGGACTCACTCGGGATATAGCCCTGAGGGATTTTCTCCATAACCAACTGCAAACTGTAATTAAACACATGAACATACTAGTTTCCACGCCCAGACGCTTTTGCACTGGTTAACAAGTCCGCTAATTCCTCTCTGCTGACGTGCACCCCATACTCACTGTACGCAAAATCCAACCACACTGACCCGACGCTTACAGGCAAGGACAACTTCCCTGCCATGGGAAACGCTGTGCGTGACCTATCTGGACTCAGTCGTCTCGTCAGTTAGGCAAGTTTTTGGCACAGCGACCGCTGGATCAGGTTACCCGGTCAGAACACCCCGCCAGCCGGCGCGTCACGGCGTCCGGCTCGGGCTTCCCCGTGCCGCCCGGGCTGGCCACCGCACCGCACCGCACCGAGGCCTGCCGGGATACAATTGATCACCACCGGTGTTAGAGCAGCTAGGTGCAGCTGAAACTTACGGTACATATAGTCAAAGTATCGCTGATTTCATTGAGATTGGTCTCTGGTTGTGCGCTGTGGTGCGTTTTTTAAAACCTTATTCGAACTTGGAGGCACTAAAAAGTTGAACGACTATTGAAATGACTTATTGTTTGATACAAAATAGCAAATTGTGCATCGTTCTATGCCTTTTTGAATTGCTTAACGCATTGAGAATGTTCTCAGCTATCATTTCATATCTCACTTGCCCAGGTTTTTAGAATGCATCTTACTTTTATCAGTTGTGAAACTCCAACAACAATTGTGTGCATGGGCATCGTTTTTTCCGCATGTAGTGTTGTCCATGTTCGTGGACTTGTTACTATATCAAATCTTGTGAAGAAAAAAATCCCCAAAAACTGTGACCTGATGTGCTTGAAGCATTTGCTGATGCAATGGCGCTACAAATATGGCATAACAAATAGTCGAGAAATGTATTTATGGCCAGTTTTTTCCGTGTTATCACACTGTGCAAAGGTTCCGCCGGCCAGGCCAGGTGGGGCGGCGGCTCGACACTCCGGCAAGGTGGGGCGGCGGCGCGACACTCCGGTCAGGTCGGGCGGCGGTGCGACACTCCGGCAAGGTGGGGCGGCGGCGCCACACACCGGTCAGGTGGGGCGGCTGTGCGACACACCGGTCAGGTGGGGCGGCGGTGCGACATTCCGGCAAGGTGGAGCGGCGGCGCGATACTCCGGTCAGGTGGAGCGTCGGTGCGACACTCCGGCAAGGTGGGGCGGCGGCGCGACACGCTGGTCAGATGGGGCGTCAGTGCGACACTCCCGCAAGGTGGGGCGGCGGTGCGACACTCCGATCATGTGGGGCGCCGGTGCGACACTCCGGCAAGGTGGGGCGGCGGCGCGACACTCCGGTCAGGTGGGGCGTCGGTGCGACACTCCCGCAAGGTGGGGCGGCGGCGCGACACTCCGGTCATGTGGGGCGCCGGTGCGACACTCCGGCAAGGTGGGGCGGTGGTGCGACACTCCGGCAAGGTGGGGCGGCGGTGCGACACTCCGGTCATGTGGGGCGGCGGTGCGACACTCCGGCAAGGTGGGGCGGCGGTGCGACACTCCGGTCATGTGGGGCGGCGGTGCGACACTCCGGCAAGGTGGGGCGGCGGCGCGACACTCCGGTCAGGTGGGGCGGCGGTGCGACACTCCGGCAAGGTGGGGCGGCGGCGCGACACTCCGGTCAGGTGGGGCGGCGGCGCGATACTCCGGTCATGTTGGGCGGCTGTGCGACACTCCGGAAAGGTGGGGCGGCGGCGCCACACACCGGTCAGGTGGGGCGGCTGTGCGACCCACCGGTTATATGGGGCGGCTGTGCGACACACCGGCAAGGTGGGGCGGCTGTGCGACACACCGGTCAGGTGGGGCGGCGGTGCGACACTCCGGTCAGGTGGGGCGGCGGTGCGACACTCCGGTCATGTGGGGCGGCGATGCGACACTCCGGTCAGGTGGGGCGGCGGCGCGACACGCCGGCCGAGTCCGCCGCAGCGTGGGGTTGGCTGGTTACGATGCCGTTAGGGGTTTATTGCGCAGTGTAGTGATCGTCAATGTATTTGTTCGCTTTGATGGCATTAAACAACACCACCCTTGGCCACCGCCCACCCTGCCAACCACGAAGTCATCAACATTTTACGTTTGTGACCTTATTTGACCCGGAAGATATTGACCTGGGATCATCAAATTTATATTGCAGAGTATAACCACTGGCGGATCTAGCCCACCGGTTTGGGGGGGGGGGCAACTCTCGGCTTTCGGCGTCAGCCCCCGCCCTTCCCCCCCTCCCCCAGTGGCGTGCCTAGGATTTGCATGAGAGGGGTCGAACGGATTTGAAGGGTGCCCATCCTGCCATTATTTTTGGTTTAATAGCACCGGATTTCGACCACCATGAGGCCCATTAAAAAAAAAAAAAATTAATGACAACATACTTTCCTGTGTGGGGCCCCAACCTACCTCCACCGTTTCTAAGTTACCGGATTATTGCTCTTGTTTACCACAACGTTCACGTTAACGTTAACGTTCAATGTCTTGTACCACGTCAACGTTCATGCACCTGTACACACTGGCGGATCCAGCCGTCCAGTTGGGGGGGGGGCAAACCAACAGCAGGTCTACTCGTTGGGATACTGAAGCTTGTTTTCGACTTTTCTATATTCAAACCTTGTCGAATTTCTACTCTGAACAACAAAGTAAGCATTAACTTAAGCAACCATTTCAGTATCATTTTGAGATGTTTTCTCCATAAAATGTTCTTAGATGTGGAGAAACTAACCTTCCACGTTTTTCTCTAATATTTACTGTTCTAATATTTATTTTCATGGTCGTGGGAAATCCAAGGTTTTCCCTTTCGCCCGTGGTCAGTCTACTACCTGACGTACCTATGCCATTTTCCGATTACGTATAAATCGATGATAGTGTCACCATAAAATCGATACATACCATATTGGCCGCCATTATTTATTATAAAAAGGCAACACGGATAATAGTAAACGGATGGAAACTCGGCACTTCGACCACGACCTGATTAGGACATGGAGATATGCACTCCATGATACGGCACACAATCATGAAACCTGTTTGTGTCCCTTCCCGTCCGTCCTATGTATGTCGGTTTTCTTTTTGCTTTTTTGCAAATTCCAAAGGCGCTGTTGGCCAAGACAGATTGGCTGATTGGAGCACATCCTGTTAGGATAATAAAACGAGGCGTATTAACCTCCACGCCGGGGTGGGAATACCCCCTCCCCATGACGTTTGGTACCAACCCAAAAAATTATAAGCTCTGAAATTTACTACCTGAAGCTACATCAATTGAACATCCTCCAAAATTATCAGGTCAAGATCCTGTCAGGTAAAAACCAACAAAATTTTAGTAGCAGCAGTCGGACCAAACTGCGGAAAATCTCACATATTGTGAAAATAAAAAAAAAAAAAGAAAAACAGATTGCATATCGTTCTCAATAACCATTGCACACTTGAGCATACCTTACCATAATACCCAAAAAAGGTTATCCAAGGTTCCCAAAAAAATTATTTAAAAAAAAATTTTAAACTTAAAAAAAAAAAAAAAAAAAAAAGCTATAAAATTGTCAGTACCATGCTGGATACATATTTGGTGGGGAAATGTCAGGTGCAGGTCATCCTAGGTCATGACCTTGTGCCGATAATATGTGTGATAATATGGTAAACTGGCTTATTTGCTCCGGTTTATAAATTTTGAACCGTCACCTCAGGTCATTATAGGTCAAGGACTAAATTTATATACAAATAGTTTTGTGCAGTGGAATAATAATTGTGCACTATAGTTCTTAAGTCTTTGTGCCGCCTGCCCTATCAATTTGTTTTTGTTTGACCTGATATGACCTCTACGTTGACATCGGATAAAAAAGGACTGAACCAATTCCTTCTTAGAATCACCCAATCTACCTGATGCCGTTATGTATATGGTGTATATGGGGAGGGTAGGTAACCCACCCACCTCCCCGGCCGGAGGGTAGGAAACAACCCCCCCGCAGGAAAAAAATAGATCGGCCGTGCGAGGGTTATAGTCGTCGGCGCCGGGCTGCTGGTGGGTGAGGCAGCTAGATTAGGTGCCGTGACCCATCGGAATAACAACGTCATGCAGTACTATGTATGGTTTTCTATTAATTTAAAATTTTTGATCCAAGACCTTTCGACGATTAAGTTTGTTTTGGCAATAAATCAAGCGTTTTAACCCAAACCAGTGATCATTGCCAAGAGAAGCTCGTTCCTCGGCCTTGCGATGTGGTACATACCTTCTTTTCTCCTTAGGCTTAGGGAATTTTGTCACGCTGCGTTCCAAATGAGTGTATTTTTTACCCCTATGTGTGCATGCAAGCAATTGGTACTTTCTTACAAACAGTGTGTCAAATTAATTTTGTGTCAGACGTTTTAGGCTATAAAACTATACCATATTTGGTACCAAAAAGATGCAAATTCAAGATACACCACAGCTCGCTCACTGTACACAGGCATCCCATCAAAATATCGCGACATCCCAACCGATCTTCCCAGAGCAGTACTTGCTGACAAAACACATGTCACTACACCAAAATGTTGTCATCTTCCAGTCGATCTGCCCCAACAGCACAACTCGTTGACTGTACAGTACGCAGACCACCAAACAAAGTATCGTTCCATCCAAGCCTATCTATAGACATCACAGCTTACGATACACCGGTCACCAGAGCAAAATTCACACCCCAGCCTACCTGCAGAGACGTAACAGCTCGCTGCCAGGTCACCACATTAGCGCCACCTCTCAGCCACGCGGCGGGCACCCGACGGCCACCGCCGCCACCACCCACAGCGCTACCTTTTCAGCCGCACTTTGGCCTCACGTCAGCCAGCGGCACGCCCCATGTGGGCAGTGTTTCTGCATTTCAGAGGCAGATTCAGCATTGTAGACGGCGGGAGCCAAATGCAGCGAAATGATCAACCACGTCGCTGGTGGCGGGCAGCATGTCACGATGAGCCTGTATAAGAATGAGTGCTTCCAGGCGATCTTCTGCCATAGTTGTGCGCAGCGCTGTGAGGGTGCGGATCACCTTCGAGAAGAACCGCTCAGCTTCGGCGGTTTACGCTGGCAGCACGGCCAGGATCTGCAGCAGCTGGTGGATGCACGGAAATGCGTCCGCCTCGCACTCGTTCAGCGCACCGATGGCTGTGACCGGAACGCGGTCGTCATCCCGCTTCTTCCACATGGCTGCCCAGACCTGGAACTCTGACTTCATTTGGAGTTCGCTGCAGTCTCGCAGAAGGCTTCGGTACCGGTTCCACGCCGGTGCCACCTGCTCCCATGCCACTACTGACACTTTCTTGGGCAGGAGGTGGCTCAGAGAGAACGCCAACTTCTGGTGCGCGCCGAAGCGCATTTTCAAGTCGGCATGTACGGCGTCCAAAGCAGGAACGAATGCGTTCACTCGGAAGTATCCTTCCACCGTCAGATCTTTTCCGGCGTTTGATCTGTGTGCAGATTTGCCAGCCAGACGTGGCTTGGACATTTCCACGTCGAGCCTGGTGGCAAGCGACGATACTTCTTGCATCAGAGAGGCAAGCTCGCTCTCGCAGTCGGCACGAATGTCAGATAGGACAGCGAGCACGGCGTCCTCCAGGGTCAGGGACCGGACTAGGTCAGCTCCCTTTTCCTGCAGGGTCAGGGCCAGTGGGCGGAGGATCCCTGCCAGACGGCTGGTGACGACGATGCCCACCAGGAACTCAGTTCGCATGATGCGCCGAGGTGCATCGACGCATTCGAGCTGGTGCGCCGGTCTTGCCAGGTTGTCATCATCAGTGCTTGGTATATGGCGGGTATATGGCTTGGTACAGGTCAGTTCCTCGCAGAAACGCTCCACGGCGACGTGGCGTTCGACAAAGCAAGTCTGGCAGAGCTTGAGAAGCTTCCGTCGTTGACTCTCTCCCAGTACCTCCTCCTGCGCGCGGTGCAGCAGTTCCTCTCGTTTAGCGCCGTCTGTCACAAACACCACCACCGACTCCATGGCGCCCATTGCGTTTCGAATTATGTCCACTCTGTTTATTTGCGACGTTGCTAGGTTCAGGGCGTGTGCAGTGCAGTGACAGTAGTCCGCCAGGGGTGCGGCGGCTTGTATTTGGGCGCAGACGCCGACCGTCCGGCTGGCCATTGCAGCCGCCCCATCATGGCACTGTGCTACAAGAGATGCTCTAGCTGCAGTGTGTAGCTGCAGATCAGCGAGCGCGGCAGTGATGACGCTGGCCAGCTTATGTAAGGTAAGGTGGTTGTACTGCATAACCACCTTTAAGCTACAGCCTTAGCCACCCCTCCAGATTTGTGCTTCTCGTTTCAGTAGTTTACAGGTCTAAGTGGTGGTAGGCCGATTTCCCTAAGTGGTGATGAGCTCTCCAAACCGCATGATCACACGAAATATTTGGTTGATGGCAGTGAGTATTTCCTTCGTACAGACTTCTAGGTCATCCTGAACCAAATTGCGCACCAGAAGAACTTAGGAATGAGAGGAAGGGAGCATTAAATGTCACCCAATGCATCACGTGTGTTAATATCCTTTGGGTGATTGCATACTCTGACACCGACACCGGGAATGGGCCGCATTATTGTTTGGTCACAGCATATTCTCTGACACAGACACCGGGAATGAGCCGCATTATTGTTTGGTCACGGCACATACTGTGACACCGACACCGGGAATGGGTCACATTATTGTTTGGTCACGACATATACTCTGACACCGGCACCGGGAATGAGCCACATTATTGTTTGGTCACGGTAGTGTGCCGCTAAATTATAGCGTTCCTATCTTGCAATAAGCTCTAAAAAGGCAAAATATGTTTATGTGTCTCGTATATGAATTATTGGTAGGGTTTTTTGTTCTTGGGTGGGGATGGGGGGAGGGGGGAGAGATATAGCTGCCGTAAATTTGTGCGGCTGTATCTTACCTGGACTATTTTGCGCCATATGTGCACAAAATGCTCCTTAACTGGGTCGAGCTCACTGCGGTATTGATATGTTGTATCGCGTGTGGATAGCGTGGAACAGCAGCACAGTAGCCGCTCGGCATTCTGTCAGTTGTCCGCTGTAAAGTAACTTGTTCGCCTGAAGCCAGCTCCAGATACAGCAGGGGTGGATACAGGAGAATGGGCACTGGGGGAATGTGCCCCCGTCTCCATGGAAAGATGGCGGCCTTCCGGCTAGGAAAAACATCCATTCATAAGCTCGAGTGCACGCCCCTCGCCCTCACGGAATGACGGATTTCTTCAACGAAAGACGCTATTTCAGAGGAAAAGGCGCATTCAGCTTGAGTGCACTTGACCTCAATATATAACTAGACAGCCAACTCGACTTTTCAAAAAGTTCCCGACGACGCCGCCGCATATGGGCAAAACGTCGGCGCTGGTAGGCGCTGCGCAGTTTGTTGTGGATGTAAAGCGGTGATGCTGGGGCGTTCTAGGTGGTGAAAATGACTACATCATTTTCAAATGATATAGTCATATATGAAGCAATAACCTTTTGCTTGATATATATTCATGTATCAAACAAAAACCACATCATCTATTCCCCATTAAGCCTGTACTCCGACCTGCCGCGTCCCTGCCGTTCGTCCTCTTGCGGAGACAGATGCAGAGGGCACAGGGGACATGTGTCCGCTCATGGCAAGGTGGCACCCGTCTTACCAGGAAAAGTGGTCCTACAGTGAGGCTCGGGTGCAATCCTTTCTAATTCTTCAGCTAAAGTCGCCCTTCGAGATGAGAATGTGCCCCTTAGAATCATTGAGTGCATCCCATTGAATTTTCAGCCCGAAGTCTCCCTTCCAAGACCCCCGAGTGCGCCCCTCTCGAAATTTTCAGCTGAAGGCACTCCTGGGGGCTCATCCAGTGGCTCCAGACATGCCCCTTCCATGACAAATCCTGGATCCGCGTCTGCCCTCTTGGCTACGCCCTTGGAAGAAGTCCCGGGCTGATGGAAAGAACTACAATTAAAGAGGAAATCCTGAGCGTACGAATGTTGATTTCCGAAAGTTATTCCATATGATTTTATGCTGAGTTGAAATATAAACATATACCATTTGTGTCATAAAACTCCAGTGTTCTTTGTCCGCTCACCCTCCGTAATGTCATCGAGGGGTACGACATTTTTCATTTTTCACTTTTCGCACAATCACTTCCATCGAGGGCGGTGTTCCTTCCCAAACACCTTTCTGATATGTCAGTGCATTGATGTTGCAGATATGTTTTGGTGCAAATGGCATCGTCGTTTTGCCACTGCATTCGGCAATACGCAGCTACTTAGTCAGTAGGCTGACTCATAGTTAATGAGCTGACTCAAAGGTGGCAGCACCATCGCGCCGCAGTTGCCAGAGCATTCAACAGTGATCGACCGAGTTTATGGATGCACGGGCGTCAGATACTGATGCAGGGAGCTATTTTTAGCTGCAGGATGAGTGGACTCGCTATCGGGGATGACGAATTGTGAGGAAGGTAGAGATAATGCAGCAGTAATAGCTCTCTAGTATTATCGACGCATTTGCTGGTACATATTCGACGTTTTCAGCGACATAATCCAAGTTCCAATCTTCAATTAACAGCTTATTGCAATATAACCGTTCATATCTCTGCCGTTCTCCTCTCACCCTCCTTCCCATCCCCCCCCCCTCTCTCTCTCTCTCTCTCTCTCTCTCTCTTCTCTTCTCTCTCTCTCTCTCTCTCTTTTTTTTTTTTTTTTTTTTTTTTTTTTTATATATATATTTTATATATATATATATATATATATATATATATATATATATATATATATATATATATATATATATATATATATATATATATATATATATATATATATATATATATATATATATATATATATATATATATATATATATATATATATATATATATATATATATATATATATATATATATATATATATATATATATATATATATATATATATAATATGCTCTCTCGCCTCTTGTCTGCTCTCGTCTTCTTCTCTGCTCTCGTGCTTCTCTGTCTCGCTCTGCTCTGCTCTCGCTCTCGCTCTCGCTCTCGCTCTCGCTCTCGCTCTCGCTCTCGCTCTCGCTCTCGCTCCCTTTCTCATCCACTCTCTCCTTCTCTTTCTTCCACCCACCCCCATCCTCATATCCATGCATCAAGCATTGGTGCTACGTATAATACACATTGTCACTGGGTGGATTGCACATATATTGCGAACATTGCAAGGGAGGGCAGACACAGGGACATAGCGGTTAAGCTGACAACGGAGTCGGCCGGGCAGGTTTGTGGCGCCTGGCGGCAAATCAGGCGCGCCATCAGGCTGGCAGGGATTACTCGGTACCTGCCCCGGGCAAGCGGCGGTAGCGGGCATCGGCGCAAAATGTGATGCAGTTGAAGGTGTGCCACGTGATCTTGAAACTACAGTAATGGTATGAAATCTCTGCAATCTTCGTAGGGTGTAATCTGTGCTTATTCCGTATGTGACAATGTGTAATATTGTCCGTGTAATATTCCGTATGTGACAATGTGTAATGTTCGTAGCTCCCGTGCTTGATACGTCGATACGAAAGGATGGGGATGGGGGCGGAGAGAAAGGGAGGAACGGAGGGAGAAGATGAGAGGTGAATAGAAGAGACATTAATGGTTGGATTGCCATAAGCTGCCAATTTAAGGTCAGAATTTTGAATATTTGACTCGGAGCATCGAGTAACCGCAAATTCGTGGATAATGATACTTTCTGCTGTATTTTCTGTATGCTTCTCACAAGTAGTCACCCCTGACAACAAAGCCATTCATCCTCCATCCAAAGATATATATCTGCATCAATATTTGACCTCCAGTTCCTCCATAAACTGGATCGAACATTCCGAATGATCTGTTAACTGAGGCGCGATGGTGCTGCCACCTATAAGCCAACTTATAAACTACCAATCAAGTAGCTACATACAGCCGAGTGTTGTGGCAAAATGACTAGGGTAATGGACACTAAAAGCGGTACAACCTGCAACACCAGGGCCGGAGATCTCTCACCAAGCCATGGGGTTCCAAGTCCTTTTTCTCAAAGCATATTTTAAATTGAGTAGGAAAAATGACATTAATATTTACAAGGTACCAAACCAGGAGGGTCCAGATCCCCCCTCGGGGACGAGTGGTCTAGGGCTCGTCTCGCAATCGAAAGGTTGTGGGTTCGAATCTCACCTGTCGCTACTCTTCGCCCGCGACCTATCGGCGTGAGTGATTGGCGACGCTATATGACTCAACGGTCGACGTGTCGTAAAAAAACAATAACCAACCAGATCCCCCTCTCCGACCCACCCGGGATCTTCAGCCATGTGCGAGACTAATGTAGCGACATGTCACATAGGTGTTTACGACGGCACGCCGCCCTCGATGGAAGTGCTAGTGTGGTGAGTAAAAAAAATAACCAACCTTAATCACTTTAACGTGGGTGGGCGTTCCAAGGAAATTCTATTTTTAGGGTAAAATGGCATATTTGAATTTAGCATGAAAAATAATACCTAGAATGATGCCCGGAAATCGAAGATCTGAAACAAAAATGTGGAAAGAGATGCCCTAATTCGTAGCTGGTGGTCCTCCCATATGTATACCTAGCTGCCGCTCCTCCCATGCCTATACCTAGCTGATGCTCCTCCCATACTTATACCTAGCTGATGCTCCTCCCATGCCTATACCTAGCTGATGCTCCTCCCATACTTATACCTAGCTGCCGCTCCTCCCATGCCTATGCCTAGCTGATGCTCCTCCCATACTTATACCTAGCTGCCGCTCCTCCCAAGCCTATGCCTAGCTGATGCTCCTCCCATACGTATACCTAGCTGCCGCTCCTCCCATGCCTATACCTAGCTGATGCTCCTCCGCGAGTTGCCGACAAGTTATCCGGCGCGCAAGAATTAGCCCACCGTCGCGTTGGTCCAAGCGCCCAGCCGTCACCAGCGACCGAAATAGCCGCATCGCGAGAAGCCACGCGTGGCGTGTGAGCGTCGAACACCAAAAATACACCGCTGCGTGAACGTGCGGTCAGCGTCGAACACCGACACCAAAAATACACCGCTGCGTGAACGTGCGGTCAGCGTCGAACACCGACACCAAAAATACACCGCTGCGTGAACGTGCGGTCAGCGTCGAACACCAAAAATACACCGCTGCGTGAACGTGCGGTCAGCGTCGAACACCGACACAAAAATACACCGCTGCGTGAACGTGCGGTCAGCGTCGAACACCAAAAATACCCGCTGCGTAACGTGCGGTCAGCGTCGAACACCCCAAAAATACACCGCTGCGTGAACGTGCGGTCAGCGTCGAACACCGACACCAAAATACACCGCTGCGTGAACGTGCGGTCAGCGTCGAACACCGACACCAAAAATACACCGCTGCGTGAACGTGCGGTCAGCGTCGAACACCGACACCAAAAATACACCGCTGCGTGAACGTGCGGTCAGCGTCGAACACCGACACCAAAAATACACCGCTGCGTGAACGTGCGGTCAGCGTCGAACACCGACACCAAAAATACACCGCTGCGTGAACGTGCGGTCAGCGTCGAACACCGACACCAAAAATACACCGCTGCGTGAACGTGCGGTCAGCGTCGAACACCGACACCAAAAATACACCGCTGCGTGAACGTGCGGTCAGCGTCGAACACCGACACCAAAAATACACCGCTGCGTGAACGTGCGGTCAGCGTCGAACACCGACACCAAAAATACACCGCTGCGTGAACGTGCGGTCAGCGTCGGCTCTGCGCCGGTCTGCAGCGGGCGTCTGTTAACGTAGCGTGTGAGCGTCGAACACCGACACCAAAAATACACCGCTGCGTGAACGTGCGGTCAGCGTCGGCTCTGCGCCGGTCTGCAGCGGGCGTCTGTTAACGTCGGCTCTGCGCCGGTCTGCAGCGGGCGTCTATTATCGGCTCTGCGCCGGTCTGCAGCGGGCGTCTATTATTCGGCTCTGCGCCGGTCTGCAGCGGCGTTAGCGGGCGTCTATTGTCGGCTCTGCGCCGGTCTGTAGCGGGCGTCTATTATCGTCGGCTCTGCGCCGGTCTGCAGCGGGCGTCTGTTATCGTCGGCTCTGCGCCGGTCTGCAGCGGGCGTCTATTATCGGCTCTGCGCCGGTCTGCAGCGGGCGTCTATTATCGTCGGCTCTGCGCCGGTCTGCAGCGGGCGTCTATTATCGTCGGCTCTGCGCCGGTCTGCAGCGGGCGTCTATTATCGGCTCTGCGCCGGTCTGCAGCGGGCGTCTATTATCGTCGGCTCTGCGCCGGTCTGCAGCGGGCGTCTATTACCGGTCAGCGTCGGCTCTACGCCGGTCTGTAGCGGGCGTCTATTATCGGCTCTGCGCCGGTCTGCAGCGGGCGTCTATTATCGTCGGCTCTACGCCGGTCTGTAGCGGGCGTCTATTATCGGCTCTGCGCCGGTCTGCAGCGGGCGTCTATTGTCGGCTCTGCGCCGGTCTGTAGCGGGCGTCTGTTATCGTCGGCTCTGCGCCGGTCTGTAGCGGGCGTCTGTTATCGTCGGCTCTGCGCCGGTCTGCAGCGGGCGTCTATTATCGTCGGCTCTGCGCCGGTCTGTAGCGGGCGTCTGTTATCGTCGGCTCTGCGCCGGTCTGCAGCGGGCGTCTATTATCGTCGGCTCTGCGCCGGTCTGCAGCGGGCGTCTATTATCGTCGGCTCTGCGCCGGTCTGCAGCGGGCGTCTGTTATCGTCGGCTCTGCGCCGGTCTGTAGCGGGCGTCTGTTATCGTCGGCTCTGCGCCGGTCTGTAGCGGGCGTCTGTTATCGTCGGCTCTGCGCCGGTCTGTAGCGGGCGTCTGTTATCGTCGGCTCTGCGCCGGTCTGTAGCGGGCGTCTGTTATCGTCGGCTCTGCGCCGGTCTGCAGCGGGCGTCTATTATCGGCTGTGCTGACCAAGTCGTGACGGCGTCACTCTGTCGCCCGACGCGTCGGGCGACGGTGTCGGTCCGGAGTGGTGCGGTGGTGTCCACACCACAGCCACACCCTGCCTGACTGTGGTGGTGTACACACCATAGCCACACCACAGCCACACCCTGCCTGACTGTGGTGGTGTCCACACCACAGCCACACCACAGCCACACCCTGCCTGATTGTGGTGGTGTACACACCACAGCCACACCCTGCCTGACTGTGGTGGTGTCCACACCACAGCCACACCACAGCCAAACCCTGCCTGACTGTGGTGGTGTACACACCATAGCCACACCACAGCCACACCACAGCCACACCCTGCCTGACTGTGGTGGTGTACACACCATAGCCACACCACAGCCACACCCTGCCTGACTGTGGTGGTGTCCACACCACAGCCACACCACAGCCACACCCTGCCTGATTGTGGTGGTGTACACACCACACCACACCACAGCCACACCCTGCCTGACTGTGGTGGTGTCCACACCACAGCCACACCACAGCCAAACCCTGCCTGACTGTGGTGGTGTACACACCACAGCCACACCCTGCCTGACTGTGGTGGTGTCCACACCACAGCCACACCACAGCCACACCCTGCCTGACTGTGGTGGTGTACACACCACAGCCACACCTTGCCTGACTGTGGTGGTGTCCACACCACAGCCACACCACAGCCACACCCTGCCT
Source organism: Ashinkailepas kermadecensis (assembly GCA_034440615.1). NCBI lineage: Eukaryota > Metazoa > Arthropoda > Thecostraca > Neolepadidae > Ashinkailepas > Ashinkailepas kermadecensis. The sequence continues at coordinate 109,524 of JAOTOM010004207.1, forward strand.
GACTGTGGTGGTGTCCACACCACAGCCACACCACAGCCACACCACAGCCAAACCCTGCCTGACTGTGGTGGTGTCACCATAGCCAACCAGCCACACCACAGCCACACCCTGCCTGATTGTGGTGGTGTCCACAACACAGCCACACCCTGCCTGACTGTGGTGGTGTACACACCACAGCCACACCCTGCCTGACTGTGGTGGTGTCCACACCACAGCCACACCACAGCCACACCCTGCCTGACTGTGGTGGTGTCCACACCACAGCCACACCACAGCCACACCACAGCCAAACCCTGCCTGACTGTGGTGGTGTACACACCATAGCCACACCACAGCCACACCACAGCCACACCCTGCCTGATTGTGGTGGTGTCCACAACACAGCCACACCCTGCCTGACTGTGGTGGTGTACACACCACAGCCACACCCTGCCTGACTGTGGTGGTGTCCACACCACAGCCACACCCTGCCTGACTGTGGTGGTGTCCACACCACAGCCACACCACAGCCACACCCTGCCTGACTGTGGTGGTGTACACACCACAGCCAAACCCTGCCTGACTGTGGTGGTGTCCACACCACAGCCACACCCTGCCTGACTGTGGTGGTGTACACACCATAGCCACACCACAGCCACACCCTGCCTGATTGTGGTGGTGTCCACACCACAGCCACACCCTGCCTGACTGTGGTGGTGTCCACACCACAGCCACACCCTGCCTGACTGTGGTGGTGTCCACACCACAGCCACACCACAGCCACACCCTGCCTGACTGTGGTGGTGTCCACACCACAGCCACACCCTGCCTGACTGTGGTGGTGGCCACACCACAGCCACACCCTGCCTGACTGTGGTGGTGTCCACACCATAGCCACACCACAGCCACACCCTGCCTGACTGTGGTGGTGTCCACACCACAGCCACACCCTGCCTGACTGTGGTGGTGTCACACCATGCCACACCACAGCCACACCCTGCTGATGACACCATAGCACACCACAGCCACACCCTGCCTGATTGTGGTGGTGTACACACCACAGCCAAACCCTGCCTGATTGTGGTGGTGTACACACCACAGCCACACCACAGCCACACCACAGCCACACCACAGCCACACCCTGCCTGATTGTGGTGGTGTACACCACAGCCAAACCCTGCCTGATTGTGGTGGTGTACACACCACAGCCACACCCTGCGTGACTGTGGTGGTGTAACACCACAGCCAAACCCTGCCTGACTGTGGTGGTGTCCACACCACAGCCACACCCTGCCTGACTGTGGTGGTGTCCACACCACAGCCACACCCTGCCTGACTGTGGTGGTGTCCACACCATAGCCACACCCTGCCTGATTGTGGTGGTGTCCACACCATAGCCACACCACAGCCACACCCTGCCTGATTGTGGTGGTGTCCACACCACAGCCACACCCTGCCTGACTGTGGTGGTGTCACCACAGCCACTGACTGTTTCCACACCACAGCCACACCACAGCCACACCCTGCCTGACTGTGGTGGTGTCCACACCATAGCCACACTACAGCCACACCACAGCCACACCCTGCCTGACTGTGGTGGTGTACACATCACAGCCACACTACAGCCACACCACAGCCACACCCTGCCTGACTGTGGTGGTGTCCACACCACAGCCACACCCTGCCTGACTGTGGTGGTGTCCACACGCCCACCACAGCCACACCACAGCCACACCCTGCCTGATTGTGGTGGTGTACACACCACAGCCACACCCTGCCTGACTGGTGGTGTACACACCACAGCCACACCCTGCCTGACTGTGGTGGTGTACACACCACAGCCACACCCTGCCTGACTGTGGTGGTGTACACACCACAGCCACACCCCACACCTGCCTGACTGTGGTGGTGTCCACACCATAGCCACACCACAGCCACACCACAGCCACACCCTGCCTGATTGTGGTGGTGTCCACATCACAGCCACTAGCCACACCACAGCCAAACCCTGCCTGACTGTGGTGGTGTCCACACCACAGCCACACCACAGCCACACCACAGCCACACCCTGCCTGATTGTGGTGGTGTCCTACACCATAGCCACACCACACACCACAGCCAAACCCTGCCTGATTGTGGTGGTGTCCACACCACAGCACACCCTGCCTGACTGGTGGTGTCCACACCACAGCCACACCCTGCCTGATTGTGGTGGTGTACACACCACAGCCACACCCTACCTGACTGTGGTGGTGTAGCCACACCACAGCCAAACCCTGCCTGATTGTGGTGGTGTCCAGACCATAGCCACACCACATCCACACCCTGCCTGATTGTGGTGGTGTCTACACCATAGCCACACCACAGCCAAACCCTGCCTGATTGTGGTGGTGTCCACACCATAGCCACACCACATCCACACCCTGCCTGATTGTGGTGGTGTCCACACCACAGCCACACCCTACCTGATTGTGGTGGTGTACACACCACAGCCACACCCTGCCTGAGTGTGGTGGTGTCCACACCATAGCCACACCACAGCCACACCCTGCCTGATTGTGGTGGTGTCCACACCACAGCCACACCCTGCCTGACTGTGGTGGTGTACACACCACAGCCACACCCTGCCTGAGTGTGGTGGTGTCCACACCATAGCCACACCACATCCACACCCTGCCTGACTGTGGTGGTGTACACACCACAGCCACACCCTGCCTGAGTGTGGTGGTGTACACACCACAGCCACACCCTGCCTGACTGTGGTGGTGTACACACCACAGCCACACCCTGCCTGATTGTGGTGGTGTCCACACCACAGCCAAACCCTGCCTGACTGTGGTGGTGTACACACCACAGCCACACCCTGCCTGATTGTGGTGGTGTCCACACCACAGCCACACCCTGCCTGACTGTGGTGGGGTCGGCCCAGGTGGAAAAGAAGGTTATACAGATTTAATACCGATATTCAGAGATGATTGTTTGAGCAGCGTGCTCTTTTACCTTTCACAAAGGAGTCGAACAAAGCACCATATAGACGGGCTGCCGTCGTACTAGACCTCGTCATGGGCAAGCAGTTTTTAAAAGCATTATTTTGTGTGCGGTTGAAGGCGAAGGAACCAGGAAATTATGTAAATTATATGGAGGACTCCAAGCCTGTTCATAACTCCTGAGAGGACCCGCGACTTTCCCCTTCTTATCACTGAATTATGGTTGAAATGGCTCGTCTTCCACTAGCCCTTGTTTTCCCATTCCTTAAGTGGTCTGGTGGACAGTCGGCTTTCGAGCGTTGGAGCAAAAGCATGTCAGTTTAGGGTTGCTTTCGGTGAATTATTAGCATGATGGAATATGAACTTGTTCGGAGAAAACATTTGTTTATCGTAGATAGCACCACTGTAAAGCACCACAAACAGGCTAATGAACAAACCTATATCATCTGCATTGGATATACACCAGCTAAAATAGAAAGCATGGGTGGACACCAGGGTCACAGAACTCTGAGTAAATTGAGGATCTGAGGAGGCCCGTCTCTGTCTCAATCTCCGGACCGCTGCCATCCAACATTCCAACAATGCATTGGAGTCAAATCGGCACAATCCATGCGCGTGAATGCACTCTGTCAGCAGCGCCGTACACGGAGGCGTTTCGTCCGTCATGGAGACGCGTGTCAGGCGTTTCGTCAGTCATAGAGACGCGTGTCAGGCGTTTCGTCCGTCATATAGATGCATGGCAGGCGTTTCGTCCGTCATATAGACGCATGGCAGGCGTTTCGTCCGTTATAGAGACGCGTGTCAGGCGTTTCGTCCGTCATATAGACGCGTGTCAGGCGTTTCGTCCGTCATAGAGACGCGTGTCAGGCGTTTCGTCCGTCATAGAGACTCGTGTCAGGCGTTTCGTCCGTCATAGAGACGCGTGTCAGGCGTTTCGTCCGTCATAGAGACGCGTGTCAGGCGTTTCGTCAGTCATAGAGACGCGTGTCAGGCGTTTCGTCCGTCATAGAGATGCGTGGCAGGCGTTTCGTCCGTCATAGAGACGCATGTCAGGCGTTTCGTCCGTCATAGAGACGCGTGGCAGGCGTTTCGTCCGTCATGGAGACGCTTGGCAGGCGTTTCGTCCGTCATAGAGACGCGTGGCAGGGTACACCATGACAGCGTGTATTGTTCTTTCTGGGTGTAGCAGCGCTATCGCAGATGGTCGATGCACGCTGCTGTCGTGTGACCTGGCAGATTTAGTGTGGACAAAGCGTCTGATGATCGATGGCCTGGCAGATTTAGTGTGGACAAAGCGTCTGATGATCGATGGCCTGGCAGATTTAGTGTAGACAAAATGTCTACGAGCAGTGCTTGTGGAATATAGTTTACCGGCACGGCTGTTGGTGAAATATTTGCAGCACTGCTGGGAGAGTTGTAGTCATGGTAACATAAAGACATAAATAAAGACATAAAGACATAAAAGATCAGTGCAACTATGAGCCACAAGGGCCCTTCTTGGTTGCACTTTTGGACACTGAACCAGTGCCCACCAAATCTGTATATCAGCCCTCCCTGGAATACAGAAAAACAAGCCCCCTATCCTTATAATGATTGTATATGCCGTTTTTAAAGATGTTCAGTGTGTTGCTACTGACAATGGTTCCTGGCAGCTGGTTCCAGTGTTCGACTACCCTGTTGGTGAAGAAAGACTGTCTTAACCTTGTCCTGCTGTGATTAACTTTAATTTTGAATTGATGATGACCTCTAATTGCATCATTTCTGTTAAATTCAAACATTTCCCTGAGATATCCCTATTCCTGACCATGAACAAATTTAAAAACCTCGATGAGATCTCCTCTCAGCCTTCTGTATCTAAGTGAACACATATTCAATTTCTTCAATCTTTCCTCATATGCCAGGTTGCCTATACCATTAACCATTTTTGTTGCCCTCTTTTGTACTCTCTCTAAAAGCCAACAATCTTTCTAATAACTAGGGGACCAGGCTTGGACACAGTATTATAAATGTGGCCTGACATATGCACAGTAAAGCTTCCTGATGACCTCACTTTTGTATGACACATTCCTCTGTATTGCCCCAAGCATTCTTAGTGCCTTTTTCCTGGCTTCTTTGGTCTGTTCTGATGCCCCCAATTTTGTGTTCAAAATAACACCTAAGTCCTTCACCTGCTGAGTCACAGATAATACTTGGCCACCCATCAAGTATGGCACCTTCATATTCTGCCTACCTACATGCATGACTTTGCACTTATCAAAATTAAACTTCATTTGCCATTTTCCGGACCACTTCACAAGCTCGTCTAAGTCGTTCTGCAGCAAAACCTGCTCATTGTGCCCTGTTATTGCCCTAAAGGTCTTCAAATCATCCGCAAATTTCAAAACCTTACTGCTTAGGCCACATTCAATGCTATTCACAAATATAATGAACAATAGTGGCCCCAGGACCGACCCCTGAGGTACTCCACTAAGAACATTTTGCCATGATGACTTTGTACCATTTAGCATTACTCTCTGCTGTCTATCTGAAAGCCACAACTCTATCCATTTTAGGATGCTACCTGCAATGCCATGGACCTGAAGCTGCATCATTAACAGTTTATGGGGTACCTTGTCAAAGGCCTGTAACGCCAGACACTGCTGACGGACCTGTAGTCATGGTAACGCCAGACCTGTTGCGATGCAGCACCATGCATGGCATCGGCGTGACCGATCGGTTTGCCTCATGCGCTGTCATTGGTTGGATGGACGAGTTGGCGTGCACCGGTGTGTTGTGACGATTTATGTGCCCCGGAGATCAGTCCGGCGCACGGCACACCCACGGCGTGCCCGGCGACACTGACACAGGTCACGAGCCGCGACCTCGGCCGGCGGCTGCTGGACACCGGCTGGAGTGGCATGGGGTCGCGGTAGCCCATGTCGCGGCCGCCGCGCTCGGCCTGGTACGTGTCTGACCGGCAGCTGCCGACACTGGACAGTTCCGTTGTGCGCCGCCGACCGGTGGCGGCGCTGCAATCGATGGCTCGTACCCTCACCGTAGTCACCGTAGACGTCCTGGGTGGACACGCCGTCGTCAAGCTCCCGACAAACGCTACCCTGACAACGTTTGTTTGATAGGCAATTTGGATGTTCGGCGAGCCGTGGTACCAAATGTGCCTAAAACAAGCAAGTGAGTTTGACAGAGGTAGCCTCGTCGGGTGTGTTATCCAGCTCTGCCGGAATGGTATCACCTGTTGTTCCCGTGTTGGCCGAAATAGGCTCAGCCCACCGTGCGGCGGACTGGGCTGTGCTGGGCTGTGATGGGCTGACCTACCGTGTGGCGGACTGGACTGGGCTGTGATGGACTGACCTACCGTGTGGCGGACTGGACTGGGCTCGGCCGAGCTGCCCTACCGGGTGGCGAAGTGGGCTGGGCTGGGCTCACCTGTTGTGTGAAGCGGTCAGGCTGAAGTGTCGTTAGTCAGGCGATCACTGGCCGGATGTGGGGTGACGGCTGTGGCGGCGGACCAGGTCGACACACCACTGCCCTGGTCGGTGGTCGCCGCCGGCTCATCAGTGCCGGGTCAGCCGGTGCCAGTGGCCGACCGGCACGGCCTGCGCCCGTGAGTCGATAACCGGCCGATCCGCAGCCCAGCCGCCGCCAAGCGTCCTGACGAACCGCACTGGAGTTGTGACAGCTGTGTAGCTGACCGCCGCCCGCCAGCATATGGCCACCTGAGCACTGGTCTCACTCAGCTCAAGCTGTCGATGAGAGGAGAGGAGAGGAGAGAGAGGGAGAGGGAGAGGGAGAGAGAGAGAGAGAGAGAGAGAGAGAGAGAGAGAGAGAGAGGGAGAGAGAGAGGGAGAGGAGAGAGAGAGGGAGAGAGAGAGGGAGAGATAGAGATAGAGAGAGAGATAGAGATAGAGATAGAGATAGAGATAGAGATAGAGATAGAGATAGAGATAGAGATAGAGAGAGAGAGAGAGAGAGAGAGAGAGAGAGAGAGAGAGAGAGAGAGAGAGAGAGAGAGAGAGAGAGAGAGAGAGAGAGAGAGAGAGAGAGAGAGAGAGATAGAGATAGAGATAGAGATAGAGATAGAGATAGAGATAGAGATAGAGAGAGAGAGAGAGAGAGAGAGGAGAGAGAGAGAGAGAGAGAGAGAGAGAGAGGGAGAGGGAGAGAGAGAGAGAGAGAGAGAGATATGGAGGGGAGGGGGAAGGAAGTGCATAATATGAACTTTGATGGACACATCGTCATACACACTGTTCTTTTGGCATGCTATGCAATATCACACACACGCTTGTTGTTCACATCTAGGAGCTCGTGAAGGCGTGTAGGCGTGAAGGCGTGTGTACATCTAGGAGCTCGTGAAGGTGCTGAGGAAAGCAATACGATGCCATCCGTATCCAATGAGTGGTTCACGCTGTAATTGTTACATCGGACGTCACTTTGTTGAAGGATGTCTGACAGGTCACCAGTGTGCAAGTTCCGCCAGTAAGGAGATAATATCCCGCACTGTCGGACCCATGTGACAAAGAGTAGCTATCGGTAGGGAAGCCGCCTCACTGAACAAGATGTGAGCCGTACCATTAGACAGGTAGAACGATATGCGTATCCGTACGCCTACGTATAACAATACAAAAAGTTTCCGATGGTTCACACGATTCAACGCTTTTCTTTATCGAGCGTCGTGCAAACAAGGGAATTGCTCACCCAACTTAATCATTTTCTCAACACACCTGGTCGGCGATAATTTGATTCCGGGCTGAATGGCGGTGCGTCGTGGCCTTGACCTGACATTGCGTGCAGCCCGACATATCGATCAGATATGTAAGATAATGTGGAGTAGCGTGCCTTGTACATGGACTGGCCGGATGTGCGCATTGCGCCCGTACCAGCGGTCGTCGCACGACCTCGCGTGACGGTGTGACCGGGTCGTCGCATGTCGCACGGCCGCACAAATACACACCCGGCGTGCTGCGGTGTGTCTGCGTGCCCGCCATCGACTTGTTCGGTGGCCACGGCTGCCTCAGCTGCCGACATGCGCTGGAGCCCCTGGCTGAGTCGGCCTGCTGCCGCTGGAGTCCCGGGCTGAGTCGGCCTGCTGCCGTTGGAGTCCCGGGCTGAGTCGGCCTGCTGCCGCTGGAGTCCCGGGCTGAGTCGGCCTGCTGCCGCTGGAGTCCCGGGCTGAGTCGGCCTGCTGCCGCTGGAGTCCCGGGCTGAGTCGGCCTGCTGCCGCTGGAGTCCCTGGGCTGAGTCGGCCTGTGCCCTGGCTGAGTCGGCCTGCTGCCGCTGGAGTCCCCCTGGTCGGCCTGCTGCCGCTGGAGTCCCGGGCTGAGTCGGCCTGCTGCCGCTGGAGTCCCTGGCTGAGTCGGCCTGCTGCCGCTGGAGTCCCCCCTGGCTGAGTCGGCCTGCTGCCGCTGGAGTCCCGGGCTGAGTCGGCCTGCTGCCGCTGGAGTCCCTGGCTGAGTCAGCCTGCTCCGCTGGAGTCCCCCTGGCTGAGTCGGCCTGCTGCCGCTGGAGTCCCGGGCTGAGGCGGCCTGTTGCCGCTGGAGTGTCCTGGCTCGGTCCTGCTGCTGCCGTGTCCCTGGCTGAGTCCCCCTGGCTGAGTCGGCCTGCTGCCGCTGGAGTCCCTGGCTGAGTCCCCCTGGCTGAGTCGGCCTGCTCGCCGCTGGAGTCCCTGGGTCCCTGGCTGAGTCGGCCTGCTGCCGCTGGAGTCCCTGGCTGAGTCGGCCTGCTGCCGCTGGAGTCCCCGGGCTGAGTCGGCCTGCTGCCGCTGGTGCTGAGTCGGCCTGCTGCCGCTGGAGTCCCCGAGTCCCCTGGCTGAGTCGGCCTGCTGCCGCTGGAGTCCCGGGCTGAGTCGGCCTGCTGCCGCTGGAGTCCCTGGCTGAGTCGGCCTGCTGCCGCTGGAGTCCCCCCTGGCTGAGTCGGCCTGCTGCCGCTGGAGTCCCTGGCTGAGTCGGCCTGCTGCCGCTGGAGTCCCTGGCTGAGTCGGCCTGCTGCCGCTGGAGTCCCTGGCTGAGTCGGCCTGCTGCCGCTGGAGTCCCGGGCTGAGTCGGCCTGCTGCCGCTGGAGTCCCGGGCTGAGTCGGCCTGCTGCCGCTGGAGTCCCCCCGGGCTGAGTCGGCCTGCTGCCGCTGGAGTCCCGGGCTGAGTCGGCCTGCTGCCGCTGGAGTCCCCCCGGGCTGAGTCGGCCTGCTGCCGCTGGAGTCCCGGGCTGAGTCGGCCTGCTGCCGCTGGAGTCCCGGGCTGAGCCGCGGCACCGCCGGCTGCTATTGATTATGTCTATATCGAGCGCCGTCGTCGGCGGACTTAGTACAATGGTCGAAGAATGGACGGCGTCGCTGCCGCCCGATTCCAAGTCGGACGGACTCGGCGGGCTCTGGCGGGCTCTGGCGGGCTCTGGCCGGTGCACTGGTGTGATTTGGTGTATTTTGTTCTGTCCACGGCGCCTAAGTGTGCCATTTCGAGACGTATTTCGGTTCAGCAGGAGATATTTCCATGCGCCGTAAGCATGGTGCGGATCTTAAGTAATGAACTGATGGTATGGGTGGTGTGTGTTGTGCTCCCGTACGTAAGGCTGAACGTGGATCGCGATGTGTACAGCTAAATGTAGGGAAAATTAGGCGTGCTCATGACCACCTGCCACCACCATCTGCTCCTCAAGGCATTGCGTTTTTTTAGTCCAATTGATATTCGCTGAACAGTTCTTAGCTGGCACTCCCACTATATCGGTAGATCTTTGGTTCGATTCAACTTAATTTTAACCTTCAAAGCCTCGCTTCGAGCAGGATACTGCACTATTGATCTCGGCAGACGATGGTCGTGAGGTTTGATCTGGTCGTTGATCTCGGCAGACGATGGTCATGAGGTTTGCTGCTCAAGCATGTTTCCTAATCTATCTCCTAGTAGGCGAAAGCCAACCAACGAATACGACTCTCTCCATAAATACTCAAATATTAAGCTTTAAAAATGAGCAAATATTCAAACTGGAACCATTAAGGTATCAACCACTGGTAGTGTATAGCAAACCACATCAAAACCGCCAAACTCAGAATTGCGTCACGATATATGCATGCATCACTGCCTGTAATCCGAGCATACGCTTCTATGCTTAAAAACCATGCTGAATATTTGGGTTAAGGATACCATGTCAGTATTAAGTAAGTGGTGTGTTCCACTCCACCAATTATCGCCGAAGATTGATCACTGAATTGCGCACAAGTGGCACCATCATCTCGGTGAGAACTCTGACATGCCATACGTGTTTTTGTGTTTAGTTCTGAGCAAAAATAACATGTTAGATGAATGGGATTGCTCCCAAAATAAATCGAATGTTCCACCATTTCAAGCGTTGTTCCACTGTGGAAGGGTACCTTGTGTATTACCTACCATACTTATCATACGTATGCCGCATGAGAGCATGGATCCTTCACATCTGGCCAACAGTCAGGTTGGTCACTTTCTTCCTCTAGATAGCAAAGGATGTACAACGCTATAAGGAAGCTTTAAATATAGAAATTATATTACTACCACCGTGGTTTATCATCATGGTTCACACACAAGCACAGGGCTGATAAAGGCAAATGCATAGATGGGAAAGTATAATATCTGAGAACCGGCTTAGGCTTTGGCTTTGTTTTGGGCAGCAGCTAACATTTGGAGAGGAATGACGGTTCGCACGATTCTTCCGCAAAGGTGTCTAGAGCGAATGCTTGCATCTTCTACATCACACTTGTTAGCTCACGCGCAGTGGTACACTGCGCAGTCTCACTGCGACTTCATCGTCGGATCCTTGGGGAAGGGGAAGGACGATACTGTGAGATGCCTTACATTACTTCTGTTGCTGAAGCCTGCTCGGACGGTCGGCGTGGGCAGTCGGCCTGGCAGTCACCAGACCTGCCCATCTGGAGAAGCCACGTGGCCCTCGACGTGTCGCAAACACGTGATCGGCCGACGCAAACCGGATACTGACGCTGGGCCGCGTAGGCCACGTCGTCTCACAGATATGCGAAATGGCACGTCCGGGGCGACGGGCATGAAGGGAAATGGCAGCAGTCAACGACCTGGACGGCGCACGGCTAGGTAAACAAACCGAAAAACAAAGAAGGAATGTATATTCGAGAACAGCGGTGCCGGGGACAGTGGGATCGACTTGCCTGCGCCGAAAACCCGAGTGGAAGCTGCTGCAGTCCGGCTTAGTCTGGACCAGTCGGCCTGGGAAAGCTGCACAGAAAACAATCGCCAATGGACGCCCGGGATGCGAAAACCCGAACAAATTTGAAGAGTAGAACCGACAACGGGGTGGACTAACGGCAAGAGAACATGGAGATATATCGTTGTGCAAGAGAGAAAGAGAGAGAAAGAGAGAAAAAAGAGAGAGGGGGGAGAGCACCCTGGAGAGGGGGGGCTCCCGGACGAGGACTTGTAGAGATGAGGCTCTCGGATGAGGACTCGGGGATAGGAGGCCTAGTGCCTCCTGTCATCCGAGTACTGATTGTAGCCTGAACCTAGATGTAACTGGTGCCACCACCAACGCCAAAGTAGATTGTAGTCTGAATCTAGATGTAACTCTGGTGCCACCACCAACGCCAAAGTACTGATTGTAGCCTGAAACTAGATGTAACTCTGGTGCCACCACCAACGCCAAAGTACTGATTGTAGCCTGAAACTAGATGTAACTCTGGTGCCACCACCAACGCCAAAGTACTGATTGTAGCCTGAAACTAGATGTAACTCTGGTGCCAACACCAACGCCAAAGTACTGATTGCAGCCTGAACCTAGATGTAACTCTGGTGCCGACACCAACGCCAAAGTGCTGATTGTAGCCTGAACCTGAATACAGCTGGCTGGAATACAGCTGCCTGAATACAGCTGGCTGGAGTGCATTTTGTTGGAGGGCATAACTTTCGGACGACATTTTGTTGCAAAACTTCTTGTTACTAAGTCGCTTCGCTGATCTTCAGTTGATACAAAAACAAATTGCAGATAGGTGATTGAAGCGGGGAGCGGACCGCGTTAATGGCCAGAGGGAGGACAGTCTACGGGGAGGGGATCGCGTTAATGGCCAGAGGGAGGACTGTCTACGGGGAGGGGAGAAGATGCTATTGGTCCCCTGGCCTGCTGAGAATGAAAGAGAGCCACATTATGTGTAGATATGTGCATATATGTGCAGTATGCATGCATGCCTCCTTCAACCTTTCCTTCCCATAGTCCCCCCCCCCACAACCGACTTGCCGGAGCTGTCGGTGGGGGGGGGGGAGGTCCACGCAGCTCGGTGAGGAGGTGGGTGCAGGCTCAGCATGGGAAAGTGTCGATGTTCGATTGCGTCAGATTAGTCCTCACGTGTTAGTTGTGCTTACTGGCGTTCGGTGTTTTGTTCTTTTCTTCCAGCGGAAAATTAATCCCCATGAAACTGCAATGCATACCGGCCCAACATAAGGGGGTAGCATAGCGGGAGCGCACGCTGATACCTGAGAAAATGTAACTACATGAAAGGTGACGATTACTACAGCGCAAGCTCGGACCTGATGGCAAACGTGGAAGATCGTTCAGAATGATATTATAGCACGCTTCACTCATGTCGGAAATGGGCTAGCGGCTCCCAAGGGAAAGGCAATATCTAACTTTCGAATAATTCGATTCTGGAGTCGGACAAAGGCTTTGTGACAATTGGGCGGCAGACGTAGGAACGTGGGATTATTATTAAATGCGTACCATCGATCAAAGCAATTCACTTATCACTTCTCGACTAAAGTGATTTTTGCACGGAGTAGTCCATGTTTCATATTGTTTTTTTTTAAGTGCTATATATATATATATATATATATATATATATATATATATATATATATATATATATATATATATATATATATATATATGCTATATGTCTGTCTGTCTGTCTGTCTGTCTGTCTGTCTGTCTGTCTGTCTGTCTGTCTGTCTGTCTGTCTGTCTGTCTGTCTGTCTGTCTGTCTGTCTGTCTGTCTGTCTGTCTGTCTGTCTGTCTGTCTGTCTGTCTGTCTGTCTGTCGTGCGTGCGTGCGTGCGTGCGTGCGTGCGTGCGTGCGTGCGTGCGTGCGTGTGTGTGTAACTATGGATCGGAAAGCGCCGCAGATTGAGACGAATATACATGTGTATGGGACACTGGAATGCATTTGCTCTTTTCGCTCTCATGTACACGGAAGATGCGGTTGAAAACCATAAGAATATGCTTAGGAGAACATATAATATGTTTTCCTGTCAGTTTAGCAATGTAAAGCGCGCACAAACACCGCATGGTACGGACTAGTTACTCTCTAAATTAACAGGTAAAGTGTAATTCATATTCGCATCGTTCTTGTTATGGGGGCCTAGGTACATGGAGGACGCATTAACTGTTGGTCGTACTCACTGAACGTTATGAAAAATATACCAGCTTGTATGGTCAGCAGCAGTGCAATTAAGCAGCAGTGAAACTGCATCTTAAGGTAAGATATGTTGTAAACATTTAAGCAAGAGAGACAGACCGCTAACTGCCATGTGGGCGATGTGTTCCCGGACGTCGACCTTGATCCTCACTCCCCGATGTGGGAGGACGCGGCACGACGAGAGGGCGCGATGACGAGCTCTTCGGGCCAACTGTTCCCAGGTGGCGACTCTAAGCATGGCGCCTGGGAAGCTCGGGCATTTCTGGGCCACAAATTCCCGTCGGCCACCTATAGGTGCTGATGGTCCTGCTGACGGAAGGACGAGTAAACCACGACGGGACGGGATCTAAAGCGAGCAAGTCCGTGGCATGGCGACATCGATGGCACCGTGCTTTTTTCCCGTTGGCGCCGTGTTGTCCGTGGCTGGCGGCATTCTGAAAAAAAAACGTTTGGCGCCAGACTCAAGTAGAGCCCAGCCACGGCCCAAGCGGGAACACCATCCCGCCTCCGTTGGCCTCGCGATCCTCGACCGCGTGATAGTAGCGGTGGCTGCGAGAAGGCCGGTATTCCGTAAGAACTCGGTAGTAAATGAATAGCACAAGGTAGGATAGCAAGACTGTCGGGAGATGACATTGCGAGCGAAACAGGACTCTGGTACCACCCATTAATGATGCTTCCGGTAGCAAGTCGCAACGAGTAAGCCCAGGCATGGCGTCGATCGAGTAAGGTTAGGTAGGCTGGCCATTAGTACCCGAGACCAGTTCTAAGACCGTACAGAATACAGAAATTGAATCCCCCAGTGTAGCCAAGCTCTGAGGGCAGTAACGAAAATTATGGGGAAATAATACCAATCATGCATTCAGGTGAGTTATTCATGTTGATATTCCCACCGCGGTAATTTGAACAGCGGTAAGCCTTGTTCTCTCTCTCTCTCTCTCTCTCTCTCTCTCTCTCTCTCTCTCTCTCTCTCTCTCTCTCTTTCTCTCTTCTCTCTCTTTCTCTCTTTCTCTCTTTCTCTTTCTCTCTCTCTCTCTCTCTCTCTCTCTCTCTCTCTCTCTCTCTCTCTCTCTCTCTCTCTCTCTCTCTCTCTCTCTCTCTCTCTCTCTCTCTCTCTCTCTCTCTCTCTATATATATATATATATATATATATATATATATATATATATATATATATATATATATATATATATATATATATATATATATATATATATATATATATATATATATATATATATATATATATATATATATATATATATATATATATATATATATATATATATATATATATATATATATATATATATATATATATATATATATATATATCTCTCTCTCTCTCTCTCTCTCTCTCTCTCTCTCTCTCTCTCTCTCTCTCTCTCTCTCTCTCTCTCTCTCTCTCTCTCTCTCTCTCTCTCTCTCTCTCTCTCTCTCTCTCTCTCTCTCTCTCTCTCTCTCTCTCTCTCTGTCTCTCTGTTTCTGTCTTTTTTTTCTTTTTTTTTTCTTTTTTTTTTCTTTTTTCTTCTCTTCTTATCTCTATCTCTATCTCTATCTCTTTCTATCTCTATCTCTATCTCTCTCTCTCTCTCTCTCTCTCTCTCTCTCTCTCTCTCTCTCTCTCTCTCTCTCTCTCTCTCTGTTTCTTTCTTTTTCTTTTTTCTTTCTCTCTCTCGACTATTTTCTTCATTACTTCCGCAGTCTCGAAATGGCCACGACTAGCCGAACATACTTCAATCCAAACGCCGAGCCATGTCTGGGCTGCTGGCCCGGGCGGCGGCGTCGGCTGCCAGTTGTTGGTTGTCGGTTGTCAGCCTCCACCGACCAAACACTATGACTGAATAGTATTCATCTGGTCTTGTGTTTGTGCATTCAGGCAAGTCTACTTTGATTACTTGTACCACTGCCATGAGATGAACACTGTACAATGAAGCAATGCTTATGGCATGGGTGCATGTGTCAGGCTATAAATAAGGATATAGGGTCGGTTGGTGGTAGCACACTGACCGACTGACGAGGTGCGATAACGTAGGTCACGAAGGTGGCATGATTTCCAATATGGTCGTAGCAGAGACATGAGTAGGTAGATGAGGTTCGGTCACAACGAAATGAAAGCAATGCATGTCGGTGGACCAGTGATGCTTCACCCGGTGCCGGGAACCCGCTTCGTTCCATTCTCTGCAGACAAATGTGGTCCGAGTTTAAATTCGCCCGATCGGTTTCATGCTCTGCGTGTCATGCACCCATTGCATGTTCATGTTCTTCATGCACGTCTCCGTCTCTTTCAAGCATCGGATATAGATCCGTCCGACAGTGCCGGCAGCCACTGCCGACACTGGGGACTGACGCGGTGTCTGCTGCTGACACTGGAGACTGACGCGGTGTCTGCTGCCGACACCGGCGACTGACGCGGTGTCTGCTGCCGACACCGGCGACTGACGTGGTGTCTGCTGCCGACAATGGCGACTGACGCGGTGTCTTTGGCCGACACCGGCGACTGACGCGGTGTCTGCTGCCGACACTGGCGACTGACGCGGTGTCTGCTGCCGACAATGGCGACTGACGCGGTGTCTGCTGCCGACACCGGCGACTGACGTGGAGTCTGCTGCCGACACTGACGACTTACTTAGTGTCTGTAGTGCTGGCGACTGACACGACATCTTTCCGTCTACACTGCCGACCGACACGACATCTTTCCGTCTACACTGCCGACCGACACGACATCTTTCCGTCTACACTGCCGACCGATATCTTTCCGTCTACACTGCCGACCGACATCTTTCCGTCCACACTGCCGACCGACACAGGTGTCCGCTGCGCAGGTTCTGCCGCACGACCCGCAGTCGCGCCGCCAGTTCGTCACGTCCGGCTGCCTGCGGAAGGTGCAGGAGATCCAGGCGGAGCCCGGCACCGAGCTGCGCGAGTACATCAACACCATCAACAACTGCTTCCCGGAGGAGATCGTCAGGTACGGCACGGCGCCACTGCGATGGCCCGTCCGACCCCTGTTGTCCGCCTGCAGGCCTGGAGATCCTTCACGAAGCCAGAGCGGTCCATGTCCTAAATTTCGAGGCATATTTTCAGATTGAATATGGACAATAACAAATTAACGTTAGCAGGTTGCCAAACCATGGGTGGATGTCCAGCGCAGCTTTTACCGCTCCGGCAACTAAGCCATCTCCTATTTCATCCTCTGGCGTTTTGCAAATAATGGCAATTTATGAGGCTCATATAATAATTTGTTGTGCTGTGTATCTCTACCGTAATTAGCATTGAAACGCCAACCCTTCTCGATTCATCCAGCATACGCAATGTAATGAAGTCGGCTTGTTGTGCCCTCGCGTCCTCTCCCCTCCCACGGAACTTCGATTCCACTGTCACGTATTTTGGCACATCTCACGTCACGTCAAATTTTGCCAGAACCGTTTTTTTTATCTCACTGAAACGGTGATAGTGCGGAGAAGCTTGCCTTCTCCCTTCCTCTCGATTATGATAATGGAATCTCTCGTATGGAGAAATATATTATTGAAAAACTGGGAAACAACAGATTTTCACGGCATTTCCATGTACCATTTTCGGCCACAGAATGCATATTTCTACCGCTACCCTGCATTGCCGCTAATACCTAGATCGATATGATTTCCACACTATTCTGTTGAATAGAATACATACGATCTAATAAGTTAACCCTGAAGAAGCACTTCAGAACACATTTCTACAGCAGATGCAACTAAATTTTGTACGAATATATTAGGGTAGCTCAAGCAGAAGCTGGATATTGAAATATCGGCTTCTCTTCATTGTGAGTTATTTCACTTTGTGAGTAACTTATCTTGCGTCCTATTTCATGCCATCGTATTTTCTTTGGTGTATTCCACTAGTGTACTATCTTGTTCTTTTTATTGCGTAGCTGATCCCACTAATACCAAACAAACAAACCTGACCAAGGAACGTCTCCTGATTCTGTGACGTCACAGGATGAACGGCACACGATCTGAACCGAAGCCCAAGCTGCGCAAGCATAGGGACGTGGGCAGTTGATAGCTTTGGTTTGGTTCTCATGCCATTTGTGATTTTTTTAAAACAAATATTTTTTTCATTGTAGCAGTGATGGATTCCGGTACCGCAACCAGACATCGTTGGGGGTTTGTGCTCAAGTACATGAATACGGATGAGGCCACGTCAGGAAAACATTTTCTGCACGTTTCCTATGCCCGTTAAGGACTAAACAGGGTGCGTGTTCCATGGGTGCGAATTCCAGGAATTATTTGGGGGAGGCCCTCGTGTCATTCGAGACGAGTACCTTGTTGAACGGCAAGGCAGTGACGTAGCCGATGGGGTAAAGATAAGGTGGGGGCAGCCGCCCCTCCTCTGAGCGATCTGAAGAGGGGCGCTCAGGTCGCTTTGGCGTCACTGCGGCATCATGAGGATTTTTCACTTCTACAATGCCAGTTCCGCGTCTGAGAGGGCACTTTGGCATCCAGGGGACCCTGAAAACTGGGGACGGAGAAGATAGGGGAGCTCGGATGGAGGCTGGCAACATAAGGGCTCTAGAATCTAAGGGAGCCTGGCAACCCAGGGGGCGTGGCAACACAGAGCCCTAGCAAGTCTGGGTCGGGCCTACTCAGGGGACCCGAGAGCCTCAGGGACCCTGAAACCTAATGGGCCTTGTCAACTCAGCTCAAGGAGCTCTGGAGCATCAGGTTACCTGGGTGACCTGCCCAGGTAACCCTGCCCATAAGGCCCTGGAACTACGGACGGGGTTAAAAACTCGGGCCCTGGAACCTCAGAGGCCCTCTCAACTCAAGGGACCCGGCGTCCCAGAAAACTCAGCACCCCGAAATCACAGAGTTGTCATGTAATCACAAGGGGCCATGGAACTCCAGATTGACCGACAACTCAGGGGGCCCCAGGACCTCATGGAATCACGGAAAACTCGGGGATCCTGCCAACTCAGCGGGACCTGCATGAGGCCTGAAAACCCAGGGGTCCTTAGAAACCTACGGGTCCTGGAACCTGAGGGGGCCATGGACCTGGTGGCGGTGGATTAGGGAGCAGGGGGAGCAGTTGCACCCCTCCCACAAATCTGTGAATTTTTGCACTGGCCAAACACGTGGAGTTGTTGGCACATGAGTAAAATGAGCGCTTACCACCTTCCTCTCTCTGGCCAAACAGGGTACGGCCTCCCTTGTATGGACACCAATGTCCCCGAAAATTCCGGGTCCCTACCAACTTATGGACCCTAGAACCTCAAGGGGCGCTGACAACGCAGGGACCCCCGGTTCGGGGAAGCTGCTGTCTGTGGACGTGGAAAGGCCATTATTTTACATTACTCAGTCCAGTCAGTGAAAACGTTCGGCGGACGTGCTTAGCAACTCGTCCTCTATTCTTGTAGACTATCCCGGACAGCCATCACCCAAGACCGCTGTTATATACTCGATGGTGCATTGTACATCATTGCCTGATCATTACCAACGCCACTCCTGTTGTGCTTACGACCCTGGTGTCGGCTCGTGGAACTAGGAGTTCCGTGCCCCGGCCTCCGCGAAATACAGATTGGGCTGCAAGACTTCCCAGATAAGTGGGCGCAATATCCCAATATATAACAACGCAAACTTCAGTGTCATAATAAGAGGATATAAAATAAGAATAGCCAACCTCACGTTCGCCGCTTCGCCATCTGGGATTACAGCTACGACCAGCCGACCGCTCTCCATCCTGTAACGTCACAACATGGCAGTCGCTTAAGGCGAGCCGAGATTGAACAGGAATGGAGAACGAAAATTGCATGAGATACTCCATAGAAAACAAAGAAGTTGCATATTTTTTTATCGGATATTTCATTTCTGATCTAAGTGAAAGACCAAGAACCTTAGACACGATACCCAATCTTCAGTCAAATAATTATGGTTTCAAACGCTTTAACCAGGTATTGGTTTTTCAAAAGCGCGACGGTCGGGCCTTCCAGGCCGGACCGCGCAGTTAAACTTTTCTCGTATATGTACGGGAGTAGAAACGCCCGCAGTCACTCTCGCTCGTAACCAGCGATAACTTATCGCGAATTTGAAGGATGTCTTTGCAACTGTATAATATTGCGTGACGTCTAAATTAATGAGTTTTCAAATTAGTTTGTTTGGTGTTGAGCAGTGTTTGCCTTTTCGACGAGAAAGCCTGCGTCGTTTCACCGCCCATCGTAGTCCTGCTGAGCTGCCGGACGCTTGATAATTGGAATTTTGGGTCGCGTCAAATGTCGAGGTCATTTTGCGCCCGCTACCGGACACTTCGGGCGACCGGACGATTAGATCGGCTGGTCAGCACAGTGGTCAGGCCCAGGCACGTATGTGACCTCACCCGTGTGCATCGACAGGTACTACAGTCCGGGCTACTCGGACCACCTGCTGGAGCGACTCGAGACGTACGAGCCGGTGTGGATGGACGGAGAGAACGGCAGGCAGCCGGACGGTGTGGCCGCCTGAGACCCCAGCCACCCCTGCCGACACGAGCCGACCGCGAGCTCAGGGCCGGCGCCACTGCCGAGACGAGCCGCCGACCCCGACCCCGACCCCCAGCACAGGCCGACCACCGCACCGTGCCCCCAGTCCGTCCGTCCAGTCCGGCCCCGTGTCAGTCTGTTCGGCCGCGACGAGCGCGCCACGCGCCCGTCGCCAGCAGCAAATTGTGTGCGTCTCACTGTCCATTTGGCGTCGCAGATTGGCAATAAAGACGACGAGCCAGTCGTTGGTCGCATCTGGTGCAGCCGGCGGGCGGGCGGCAGACGGGCCGGAACGAGACACCACCGCCGCCGACGGCCCACCCCTGGGGAAGGCAGTCACAGAGCGACACCTCCACTGCCATCTGTATTATCGTCATTGTATCAGTGGAGCGGCGAGCGGGCTGCCGTCGGTTACACTGCGACGCTGCCAGCGCCAGCCCGTACTCGGTCGACGAGCCGCCACCCACTGTCGTGTCAATCATCGTATTAATCAGCACTCTTCGGCAGCCGTTACAGCCAATTGTAACACTTGATAATAGGGCGAGCTGGCGCCGAGTACCTAACTGCTCCGCACGCAGTCAACAACGTTAATATTGCGCGCCGGCGCGATCCCACTCGACGGCGCGGTCAGTGGACGAGTTAGGGTGGCACTCAGCGCCGCACACGCGGCACCGACAGCGGAGTCGGCACGACCGGCGCGTCCCCCGGAGGCACACACTCACTGACGTCAGTTCGGCTGCGGCACGCCCGTGCCGCCATCTATAAACGTTCCGCAGAACTCTCACTTGGCGGCAGCTGCGTGTGGCGCGGATACCGCACCGGGAAGGCGTCGCTAGCGGGCCGACATCGGCTTCAGCTCTTTGATTTGCTTTATGAGGTATGCCTTCTCGTCGTTGAACTGTTCGTCCTCGCTGCGGTCCGTGTGGAAGCGCGTGAGGAAGTCGACCAGTCGCTCCTGGTTACGTATCAAAATGTCCAGGATAGGCTTCGGCTTGTTGGGGTTGGCCACGAACACCTGGAACATGATGCGTCAACCGTGGCTTCCACACCCGGTGAAAGACGATACATTCCTACTCGTGACCACATCCACAAGCATTGCAACATGTCGGTGATGACCGATGTAGAAACTCGGGGTTTTCAGTTGTCGACACCCTATCGACTAAAGGTGAATGAACTCCCGTGGATGTCGATCAAACTTGCGGTACAGAGGTGGCCGTTGGATTCCACATGAATGCTTAGTGATCGATGGCATTTAGTTAATTAGTTTGTACTTAAATTGTTTTCAGTTATTCAGTCATGGGGCCATAGGAAAACAAAAAGCAAACTACATGGGCGCATTTTGGCCATAGTTGTCGACGCGACCTAAAGCCCAAATAACTAAGAAAGCAAACTACAGCAACCGTTCCACCTAGTCTCGTGACGTTTCGCTTGGCCATATGTACGTAACTCAAACACCACTCGAACGCGACTTCAAGCCTACCTTGAACACATGGAAGGCCTCGAACTGTATATTCCTCGAGCGCTCCCGCAGCATGTTCATCATGAGCTTGAGGTTGTCTGGGCTGGAGATGTAGTTGGTCATGACGGTGAAGTTGTGTCGGTCCAGCAGCAGCTCGCCCAGCAGCTTGAGCGACTGCCGCCTCGTGACGTAGTTCTCAGAGTGCAGCAGCTGTTTGTAGTGCTGCTCGAATACCCGCACGTAGTTTGCCTCGAGGAATTCGGCGCACATGATCTTGTGTTTTGACAGCAGCTCCTGCCAGGTGGTTGGTTATTGGTTTTTACGACACGTCGACCGTTGAGTCATATAGCGTCGCCAATCTCTCACGCCGATTGGTCGCGGGCGAAGAGTAGCGACAGGTGAGACTCGAACCCACGATCTTTCGATTGTGAGACGAGCATCTTACCCCTAGACCACTCGTCCCCGCTCCTGCGAGGTGACGATACGGTGAGTCAGCATTTGCCGTGATGCAGCACGGCAACACCGGTCCGCACAGGACACCGCTGATAATCATAGACGGGCAACTGCCCTCCTTCCGAGTCACTGAACAAACGAATGCATGTTGAAAACGTAACGCGGTGCGGAGCATAGTATGGCTGCCGGGAGCATACAAAGAAAACTATTTCTTCGGACAAAAATCGCCACTACATACTTCAGGGGGGCAGATATAGTAATTGAAGTTGGTAAAATCAAAAGTTTAAGAATATGTATAATTCTGAAGGCAGAAAGTAGGATTTGAAGCCATGCAATGCAACGTAAATCATGAGAGCTTCACAAGCGTGGCAGGCGGACATGCTCTGATCCGGTCGCTTTGATAGCATGTTCCGGATACAAACGACAGAAGACTCCCGAGGGCTTTGCCCTCGCACGCACTCACAAGCTCATTAAATGCGGTTTCTACGCCGCGAAGTCTCTAAAATCATAACCCAACCTCAGCAGGACCAACAACAAAGGAAATATATAATTCCTAACATTGCTGCAATATAGCACATGAGGGGTACCCCGCTCGTAATTCGTGAGTATGAGTTACCGTACCAGAATCTCGATAATTGCATCAGATCATCCAGGGTCATCGCCCCAGGGTTCTTGCCAAACCTCCCTTGACGTGACAACCCCTCTATTGGCGTGCATATTTACCTTGAACGTAGAGAAAGCATCTGACGCGATGTCGAAGTTTGAGACCTCCACGTAAGTGAAGAAGTTGTAGAACTCCTCGGAGTACAGCATGATCTTGGCGAGCGGCTCGTATCTGGCGCACTCCCGTAGCATGGAGCCACAGTGTAGCGCCACCTCCTGGTGCTCGTACCTGCCGAGTCGCAGGTCATATCTGGGTCATGTAGCCACAGTGCAGCGCCACCTCCTGGTGCTCGTACCTGCCGAGTCGCAGGTCATATCTGGGTCATGTAGCCCCAGTGCAGCGCCACCTCCTGGTGCTCGTACCTGCCGAGTCGCAGGTCATATCTGGGTCATGTAGCCCCAGTGCAGCGCCACCTCCTGGTGCTCGTACCTGCCGAGTCGCAGGTCATATCTGGGTCATGGAGCCACAGTGTAGCGCCACCTCCTGGTGCTCGTACCTGCCGAGTCGCAGGTCATATCTGGGTCATGGAGCCACAGTGCAGCGCCACCTCCTCGTGCTCAAACCTGGGAAGTTGCGGGTCATATCTGGGTCATCGCAGCTCACCAGGCTCCCTCCCTCTACTCTCCTCCTTTACGAACCAAAAATACACTAGATGAAACGATAAATTTGGAAATTTTAATCACGCAAAACCCTAAATTTTCGGCGCGCTGAAAGCTTTGTTTCTTCACACTTTTTGGGGTCGGGCCTTCCCCTTAGCAAAATCCTGGCTGCGCCACTGGTAACGCAGGTTCTCAGACGTGAATGCATTATGCCGAACTTCGCCACCAGGAAGCAGGCGTATTGCTGAAAAAAGGTCACTTCCGCCAAAATCAACCCAGGCAGGCGGAGCAGTACATCAATGCCACCTTCTCAAGACAAGATTGCACCAATGCATGTCACAGACACCACAGACAGACACCACCCAACGCTGTCGAACAAGCCACCACACCACCAAGTGTGGTTGGACAACGGAATGTTGCGGTCAGTTTCTCTAAGGCGTTTCTCTGTCGGCATAGCGTGGCGCACCTTGTATAGCCATATCACCGTTACATCATAGCTTACTCTGAGCGCCCGTGAGCCTGGTTTGGGGTCCCTTGTCACTTCCCGATAGCATAATGTGTGTCTTCTTTGTGGTACAGTGCACTTAGTAGCGCATGGTATCACAGTATCTGCGTACGTTTCGGATGGTGCAATTTACGTCAGTATGCACGCGCTCCAGCTCGCTCACCGAGCACTGCTCAAGAAAGGCACAAGCTGGCACTGGCACAAGGTCGCTCTACACGGGCACTGAGTACCGCCGGGCCGTGTCACGTGTGTGGTCACAAGTCACACCTTGGTAACAGGCTACACCAGAGTTAGTTAGTTATTGTGAGGTTTAAGGGCACGTCAGACTACAACAGAGCGCACACGCTCCCGTGGCGAGTCAGCGCGTACAAGTGCAGTGAGTACGAGTGGCCCGAGCTGTTTGGCCGTATGGCAGGCCCGCGGTCTCGTCTGCCGCGTCTGTCATGTTCTGCCGTGGTATGGCCGACACAGCAGGCGAGAGGACGTCGCCACCCACCCCTTCATCAGCGTGAAGAGGATCTCGGTCTTGGTGCAGATGTACTCGACGGTGGGCGAGCGGCTTCCGATCTGGCGCCGCAGCGTGTTGTTGAAGATTTGCGTCACGTCCTTCTTGCCCTGTCGACGGCGGGATCACCACGTCAGGCGACACGGTCTGCGACTGTGACGGCCGGCCACACCGGAACTGCACGCAACACGGTCTGCGACCGTGATGGTCGGCCACGCCAGAACTGCACGCGATACGGTCTGCGACTGTGACGGTCGGCCACACCGGAACTGCACGCGGCACGGTCTGCGACTGTGACAGTCGGCCACGCCGGAACTGCACGTGGCACGGTCTGCGACTGTGACAGTCGGCCACATCGGAACTACACGCGGCACGGTCTGCGACTGTGACGGTCGGCCTCACGGGAACTGCACGCGGCACGGACTGCGACTGTGACAGTCGGCCACGCCGGAACTGCACGTGGCACGGTCTGCGACTGTGACAGTCGGCCACACCGGAACTGCACGCGGCACGGTCTGCGACTGTGACGGTCGGCCACAACGGAACTGCACTCACCCAGGCACGGCATACGTGAGCAAGAATACCGGTCGACACCAAAGTAAGGATTTTGGGTAAGCTTTCCACGTTCTTTCTCCCAAATAGCGATTAGATAAAAGAGGACGCTTGGCCTACTGAACGAAGATTAGCGAAGTATTTGTCAGCTCACACCTCAAACATACCGGCGACATAATCCACATTGCTTAGATGAGAACGGCCTTCACCACACGGACGGCACCAGTCTCGACAATCAATACAATCATGGACATATCCACACAACAGGAAATTACGTCATGAATAAAGTAATGCGTTGCATTGCAACATGTCTCGGAACACGATTCTGGAAAGTGCTCTCAACTACATCCGATCATGCAAGGCTTTTTACAAAATAGGATCAATGCGTGAACCAGCACAGATAAATTAAATGTGGGAGAATGCACTCAGTGAAATGCTGTGTTTGAATTTAGATACATTGGGTAGCATCATGGTCATCGACGTGCCGCTACGGTGAGGTGGACATTACAAGTTAAACGATACATATGTTGCAAAGCCGAACAGCACGGATAAGAAGTCTGCATGTTCGATAGGAGGATACGGGCTACCGGAAATGGAACAAGTCAGTCACAAACGTCATACCTCACAACCACCAGAGGACAAAGCAAACACCACACACGGGCACACTGTACCGGGAAACCAAACTGGTCGTGGGAGGAGCACATACTCACCATATTGGTACCCACAGGTCCCATTATGGAGTCATTTACATTCTCGCTGAGCGAACCGAGTATGGTATAATTTACCATTATCGCAGAGCCAACCGAGTATGGTATCATTTACCATTATCGCAGAGCGAAGAGATGCCACTCACAAAGCGCGTGGAGCAGATTTTGGAACCATTGATGTATTGATTATTTGTGCTTAGTGGCGCATCGACTACATTGTCATTTAGCGCCCTTGACAATTGTTTAAAACGTGACCATACAACATAAATTGTACTATCACGTATCATTATTGGCGCATTACTGGTTTCGACTTCGGTTTCGTACAGCCACGGCCATTGGCAACAGCGTCGGCTTCTAGTCATTACAAAGGCTTCCAAACCGAAAGCTCGACTTCACTCATGCGCCCGAGGTGGGGTGCACGTTTCCACCGGAATAAGACATTGGAAACTAAGTTGGCCAGCAACGCGGAATTTTCGAGGCATGTCGAAGTTCGGGAACTACAAAGTTGCATCAACAAGGTCACAGGTCAAGGTCACCCTGTCAGTCAGGTTTGGTGCCGATCCCTCCCCCCCTTCTGACGACAAGGGTGCGCGATAATCATCCCCCCCCTCCTCCTGTTGCGCTTGGGGTCTTCTCATTCTCAAACGGCATATTCAATATGATACTTAAGTATACAGCTTCGCCCAGAACATATTTCAACGGATGTTAAATCGGACGTACGTCAAACCGTCTCCCAAACATCAGGCTCGCCTAAACTACCCATATCCACAAAGGACTCAACGCTGCAAGAGAATAGACTTCAAACAAGACAAATCCGTGACTACGTCCGCGGACCACAAGCATGACTATAGGAGGGAGGCAGCAATGGTCCGAGCGGAGCTCAATACATTTCGATGAATTTCGAGGCCTAGGACATACAAACATAAAGCAACCTCATACTGCATGCGTATTCCACACGTGGTCAGCGATAATAAAATCTTCATGAACAACCGTCAGTACGTTCCCGAACTTGTATTAGGTTCAAGAGGACCGCCCACATAAGGACAACGAATGGTCAAGACAATGCGTCTTGAATTCATCAGATAAAAACCCACGTTTCACAATGGCCACACTGCGCAACGAACACAACAGCGTCCATTGTGCGTCGTGACCGTTGGAACTTGATATCGCAATTCTCAGTTTGCATTAGTGATGGCTTGGCACGTGATCTAGCTAGCTGACGCTTCACACGGGTATTGGAGTGATAGCGCCGAGTGTGTATGATAGCGCCGCCAAGTGGATACCTCTGCCGGTCTCTCTCTCTCTCTCTCTCTCTCTCTTTTTCTCTTTCTCTCTCTCTCTCTCTCTCTCTCTCTTTCTCTCTTTCTCTTTTTCTCTTTTTTTCTTTTTCTTTTTTTTTTTTTTTTTTTTTTTTTTTTTTTTTTTTTTTTTTTTTTTTTTTTTTTTTTTTTTTTTTTTTTTTTTCTCTCTCTCTCTCTCTCTGCATGGGTCGTAGACTTCGATGTTCCTTGAAATTTATTGAACTCCGACCCCAATTAAGGTTGGAAATACTGCCTTGTCCTGAATGTATATCATCCGGAACAAGCTCCTCTCCGGGACATTATCAACTTCTTCGCTGCCAAAAGATAATTGAGCTGAACATGACAACAGCCTTTTTGCTCTTTGATGAATGTAATAACTGTATGTAATATTTAATACGTAAAACAGTATGTAACTGCTTAGGAAGTACATTTTTTTGAAACTGACCGCAAGTCTCCAACCTGAAATTCCTTTAAAAAAATCCTTTCCAACTTCAAAATTCCGAAGCATAAATCCAGCCCCAGTCCAGGTCTCCAACCCCCCCCCAATCGATGGCACCAACCCCAATCCAGGTCTCTGACCACAGTCTATGGCACCAACCCCAGTCCAGATGCCCGGCCCCAGTCGACGGCACCGACCCCAGCCTTCAATGGACGCCACCTCCACTTTCGCAGCGCTCCACCGGCGTCAGCCACACACACACCTCAAAGTCGATTCGAGCCAGGTTTCTGATTAGCAGCAGCAGCAGGTTGGTGTTGTACATCTCCTGTGCCAGACTGGCCAGCTGGTGCTCCGACTGCGCCTCCTGCTCCGTGGAGCCGAACAACATCGTCTTGGCGTGGCCCAGGTTCTTGCTGACGTCCTCCAAAGCCTGTGAAAATGGTCACGTTCTTACTGACGTCCTCTAAAGCCTGAAGAAAGTGCTCAGGTTCTTACCGACGTCCTGCAAGGCCTGCAAAAATGTTCAGGTTCTTACCGACGTCTTGCAAAGCTTGCGAAAATGCTCAGGTTCTTACTGACGTCCTGCAAAGCCTGAGAAAATGTTCAGGTCCTTACTGACGCCCTGCAAAGCCTGCGAAAATACTCAGGTTCTTACGGACGTCCTGCAAACCCTGAAGAAAATACGCACCAAGAGCACACACCGAACCGTCGCACCGCTTTGTGGCCGAGTGGAAGCTGTGGCCAAACAAGACGAACTAATCTGGACCAGACTACAGCCGACAGACATGCATTCTATTGCAGTGATACTAACATACAAGTTAAATAAACATAGGTCACTGAAGGACAATTACGGCTCACGTACTGACATTGGCAGCTGAAGGCTATATTGTGCACCACTGACGCACGCACTAGATTACTCCAGTGATTTAGCATTCCAATCCCAGACGCAGGCTTGGCGTTGCAGATTGATGGGATTGATACCAGGTACAACTGTGGCAGTGACGCAGCACTGCAACACGCTCCGTGCACCGGCACGGCTAGAATTATAAGCATGTTCACACCAGGTAGCCGCTCGATTCGCTCGCGTCGACTGTGCACTGCAGATACGCTATCTGCCTTGACACCGCATCTGTGCGCACGCGTGTCGACGTTACGGATGACATTTTATTTCCTATGGGACGAGTCTGAGGCTGCCTATCGATTGATTATCAGACTCCTTGAAGTATGTCGTCCTTGCAGTCGTCCTTGAGAGCGTCCTTGCAGCATGTCGAATCACACCGGTGTGCCTGAAATAATCGGCTGGCGCTCTCACTTGGGCCCCCTGCCCCGGCACCAGAGGCGACTGGCGCAGGAAGCCCGCTTCACAAACACGTGCCGTTCCTGCTGTCTGCCAGCTGTGAGGTTAGGTGTGTTTGGCAGCGCAGATTTGCACGAGCCTGGTGCATGCGAACCGGGACAAGATGCTGCTCATTACGTCCCTCCCACGAATGACCAGAGCATTTTTGGAGATCGGGACGCAAGGGATGCATTTTAAGAGACAGGGTCGCAGAGGACGCACGTTTTGGTGGCGAGGCCCTGGTCAAATGGTGTCAAATGGAATTGACGTCGCTACCGATTCACTCTGTCTGCAGTATGACTTGGATCATGTAACGATCCTATAATTGTATTGAATTTGCGACGAATTTTCCAGGTCGACCAGCTGGCGTTTCACAGCATGCTTCATGAATCCACTTGGTGACTGACCCAGTTCATAAATGCGGGAAGCGATTTTTTTGTCGAGTTTGGTTTTGGTCAAAGTTGGTTTTTTGTTGCGTCGAGTGGGCCACACGTCGCGCGCAGGTCGATACAACTGCCGGTCGCCACACCCCGAGCTGTTCAATATCGATAGTGAGCGTCATGCAGCCAGCAGATGACGTCAGCAGAAACAGGAGATGACGTCAGCCGATATAGCAGATGGCATCAGCCGACACAGCAGATTACGCCATCTGACCCAGCACATGACGTCACCTGACGCACCACGTGACGTCACCTGACACACCATATGACGTCAGCTGACACAGCACATGACGTCAGCTGACGCAGCAGATGACGTCAGCTGACACAGCAAATGACCTCAGCTGACACAACAGATGACGTCAGCCGACACAGCAGATGACATCAACCGACACAGCAGATTACGTCAGCAGATTGCGATTCAAATTTGAGCACGAGGCTAGTGCAGCCTACGAAAATTACAGCACAAGGAACTTGCCACGGAAAACGAAAACCAGGTCTAGCCGACTATCGATCAATTCCTCCAAAGAACCCAACAGTGAATCAACCACAAAGCGAGACAACAACAACAAAATGAAAGGCTTTATGAGTGGCGGAACAGTTTCCGACTTGTTGGGCTGTGTGGAAACGAAAATAACATCAACTGACACCGTCGAACTCCGCCAGACGAAAGGGCCTGCTCAGCTGACGCGCCTGAAAGGCGAGGGTACGCCTGCGTGCCGTGTGCACTGTTGTTCAGACGATTGTCACGGGCAGGGGAGTCAAGGGGGGCGGGGGTCACTGTCCTCCCCCACCATAGTCAGGATTTGGGGAAAATTGAATACACATGGCAAGAAGCATGGTCGTCGCCACGGATTTTCTTTCGTGAGTGGGCGTAACTTTGTGAACACTTGGCGTGCCTAGTGGCTTGATTTTAAGTTGTTGTTTTGGTTCTAAATCCTCGAATTTCCAAACACGTCTTTGTATGTGGATATTTAACAAATCACGCATCGGTGTAGAACAATATTTGCATGATAAAATTAATATAGATTTCGAGAAAATCGCACGTATCCCATTTAGTTTCGGCTGTTTGAACAGCCATGGCTTGAATGGCACTTCGATTCAATAGTGACTTCTTTTTTTTCCAGGCGACATTGATTTAAGAAAATTGCTTTTACATTTCGTGATTGTGACTGCAGGGGACTCAGACTGACGAAGCGTTCCAGATGGTTGTCAGAAGGTGTTCTTTGGACCGACACCGGGATCCTAGGATGAACAGGTGGCCCATTGGGTCCAGAGAGGAGGTTTCTGAGCCAAACAACGAAGGCTCTATGAGGGTCAAGCGAGCTCGTTATACCGACAAATAGCCGCCTCTGGATGGCAGTAAGGCCCCCGAAACCGGCTTGGCGGGTCTTGGGATAGTTCGCAGGGCCCTTGGAATGGCAAGAGAGACCTTAACATCTATGACAGGCTCCACAAATATTTGTGGAGCCGTGGTAACTCAGAGACACCCTAACATGACTAAAGACCCCCGAAACAGCCCTGCCGAACACCTAACAAGGATATTGCATCACCTATACGGTTGACGAGCTTCTCGCAAGAGCCACTACTGGCGGCCGGACAATCTGTACAGGACCGATAATACGACCAACGAGCCACTCAAGCAGACAAAGCGCCCACCACACGGCCTCACTAGCCTCCAACACGAACCGGGGCCCACGGAAATGAACGAGAGGATCCTTGTGGGGGGCCTTCCACACGGCCTTGCCGATCCATTGTGACAGCCGAGGGGTGCCTGCCAAGACCACACCGGGCGCGCGCCGCCACCTGACGACAGGACCGGGCCGCTGACGCAACCCTGGCCGACGCCTGGCACGGTACCGCCGGACCGCCGACACGATACTGCTGGGCTCATGCCGCCACACTACCCGACCACCGGCACGGACACGGTGCCCCTGACGCGAACACGGCACCCCTGGAATGGACACCGAGTCCACGGCACGGCCACCGAGTCTATGGCACGGACACCGAGTCTATGGCACGGACACCGAGTCTATGGCACGGACACCGAGTCTATGGCACGGACACCGTGTCTATGGCACGGACACCGAGTCCACGGCACGGACACAGAGTCTATGGCACGGACACCGTGTCTATGGCACGGACACCGAGTCTATGGCACGGACACCGAGTCCACGGCACGGACACCGAGTCTATGGCACGGACACCGAGTCTATGGCACGGACACCGAGTCCACGGCACGGCCACCGAGTCCACGGCACGGCCACCGAGTCTATGGCACGGACACCGAGTCCACGGCACGGACACCGAGTCTATGGCACGGACACCGAGTCTATGGCACGGACACCGTGTCTATGGCACGAACACCGTGTCTATGGCACGGACACCGAGTATATGGCACGGACACCGTATCTATGGCACGGCCACCGAGTCTATGGCACGGCCACCGAGTCTATGGCACGGACACCGAGTCTATGGCACGGACACCGTGTCTATGGCACGGACACCGAGTCCACGGCACGGACACAAAGTCTATGGCATGGACACCGTGTCTATGGCACGGACACCGAGTCTGTGGCACGGACACCGAGTTCATGGCACGGATACCGAGTCCATGGCACGGACACCGTGTCCATTGAACGGACACAGGGCCTTTGACATGGGCACCAGATGCCTGGTACAGACACCGGGTTTATGGCACGGACAGCGGGTCTATGGCACGGACACCAGACCGTTGGCATGAATACCAGATGCCTGGTACGGACATGGATCCCTGGGACTGGCGCCAGGCCCATAACCCGGACACCGTGGGTCTATGCCCCTACTAACAGGCCGCGGACACACCCTCCGAGGCCGATGACGCGGCATCTCTGGCCTATGTTGCTGCATTACCAGACACCTGGCACTGACACGAACAACGGGACACTTCATTTTCATATGCGTATGCTCATATGCTCTGGCATTCCTTTCCATAGCACAACAATATTCCATGGTGCAATCGACGAGTCCATAAATACTCACCAGAGGAAAATACTCATAGGATTCGAATTTATAGTAATATTGGAGGATCATCGGCACGTGTGAGCGCACGTTACTAGAGCGGCAGCGGCACGTCTGTGAGCGGACATTATTAGAGCGGCAGCGGCACGTCTGTGAGCGGACATTATTAGAGCGGCAGCGGCACGTCTGTGAGCGGACATTATTAGAGCGGCAGCGGCACGTCTGTGAGCGGACATTATTAGAGCGGCAGCGACACGTCTGTGAGCGGACGCTGTCGGAGCAGCAGCGGCACGTCTGTGGGCGGACGCTGTCGGAGCAGCAGCGGCACGTCTGTGGGCGGACGCTGTTGGGGCAGAGGGGGACGTTTCGGAGCGGCAGCGGCACGTCTGTGAGCGGACGCTGTCGGAGCAGCAGCGGCACGTCTGTGGGCGGACGCTGTCGGAGCGGCAGCGGCACGTCTGTGAGCGGACGCTGTCGGAGCGGCAGCGGCACGTCTGTGGGCGGACGCTGTCGGAGCAGCAGCGGCACGTTTGTGGGCGGACGCTGTCGGAGCAGCAGCGGCACGTTTGTGGGCGGACGCTGTCGGAGCAGCAGCGGCACGTCTGTGGGCGGGCGCTGTCGGAGCAGCAGCGGCACGTTTGTGGGCGGACGCTGTCGGAGCAGCAGCGGCACGTTTGTGGGCGAACGCTGTCGGAGCAGCAGCGGCACGTTTGTGAGCGGACATTATTAGAGCGGCAGCGACACGTTTGTGAGCGGACATTATTAGAGCGGCAGCGACACGTCTGTGAGCGGACATTATTAGAGCGGCAGCGACACGTCTGTGAGCGGACATTATTAGAGCGGCAGCGGCACGTCTGTGAGCGGACATTATTAGAGCGGCAGCGACACGTCTGTGAGCGGACATTATTAGAGCGGCAGCGACACGTCTGTGAGCGGACATTATTAGAGCGGCAGCGACACGTCTGTGAGCGGACATTATTAGAGCGGCAGCGACACGTCTGTGAGCGGACATTATTAGAGCGGCAGCGGCACGTCTGTGAGCGGACGCTGTCGGCTCAGCAGCGGCACGTCTGGAGCGGGTGTTATCGCGGCCGGACGGCGGCTCGGGCCGCATGACTCAGAGGCCTACCTTATCGGTCTTCTTGTCGCCCTTCTCCAGCGCCGCCAGGCCGTCCCGGATGGCGCGCACCACGTCCGCCGGGTTCTTCTGCGACTTGCCCCACAGAGGCATGACGAGCCTCGGGCGCTACCGCCTGGGAGCCAGCCAGCTAGCGTTACGGTTGGAGATCCTCATCAGGCTACCACTGCACAGTGGATAGTGGAAACCTTGCTCTCAGGCTAGGCACAGAAACAAGGGATCACACGTTGACACGTGTTGACACGAACATTATTACGTGTCAGGTGCATGGTCGCGCCAAACGATAATCTGGCATGCAACAAGGCCATGCTTTCGAAATTGGACCTTGAGAATGCCAGAAAGCTAAAGAATTCCAGATAACACAGAATTCCAGACAGATTGATAGCTTTGCCAAACATGGAACAAATATGATAGGGTAAAACAACAGTTACACCATTTTAATCAAGGATTAGTGACATAACACACCTATTGAAGCAATACCACATTTCCCACCCGAAGTGTTGATCAGCATGGCAAAAATACTTGATATTATACCTCCCTGGCTGTAATGTTATAAAAACACTGGAGGTCCCAAAAAATACAAAGAGCAAAAGGGTCAAGCCGATAGTCTACTAATTCAAAAAGATGCAATATCTGACATTCAATGACAATAGCCTAGTGACCCAATATTTATTTTGAACCTGCATGTCAAAAGATGGTATGAGAGTGGGAAATTTGAGTGACATATGGTGAAAATTAAGCATGAACACTTCATTTTTATCACCCATGGTAGGGAAGTACGATTTCAAAATAATGAATAATTTGACAATTAAAATGCAGTCTTAATGTACAACATAGATCATAAGTGGAGCATAGATCCACGACCATGAAACTCAGCCGAAGCCGATATTTTACAAACCTCAGCTCATGAATGACCTCAGCCACAAAGAAGTCACTCCGCGTCGTGAATCAAACACCATTTCAGTTTCAGTTTTCACAATTATATGACAAGCTCGGAAAATTAGTGAATACATACTTAGTAACTTCAATGTGAAAAGCTTACTCAAGCTCACAAGCACCTGCATACTATATATTGAGTGTTGGCCTTCTAGCAGTTACCAGCAAACACAAAATGTCAGCCACTTTCAAATTAAAGTACAAGCACACTGAGCATGAAAAACATCAAACACTGCAATTGACCATCCAGATTGCATGCTCACTGTGTCAATTTTGACCATTTAATTGCTTGTATGAGAATACTGGGACATTTATAACAATACATTATGCATGAGAGCATTTCATTCTTACCAAGACAATGGAATATTGGTATTTCCAGATAGGTGACAAGTGTCACCTTTATTCAGACAAATATGTCATCTTGTAGCATGCTTGTTTTAGATGATACCAGAGTGATCCAGTGGTGGGCTGAAAAAATAATGACATCATCATCAATTACATGGAAAATACATCACAAATTATCAATTAGCAGTATGGTCAATGGATAATTGCATCAGATATATTCCAAACATGTGTGCATGACCTTTAAGTGCATGCAGTTATTGAATTGAAATCAAAATGCAACATGCATGGGACACCAGGAAATATTAATAGATAAGTCAATATCAGAAGTATAATGGCCCAACTAACAATACATCAAGTTGAGGGAAATCATGGTCTTAATAATAATTTTGGAAGTTACATCTTGAAGGATTTCCAAATTGCAAAACATTGAATTGTCCAAATAATTATAAATAATTACAAGCATTGGTAAAAACAATTCTACAATATTCATTAGCATGCATCCATGAGATTTTATCTGGAATTTCTACAAGAAAATATTCATGCTTTCAATGGCATTTATGGGGTATTTCATACCTGATCTTTCTGAACTTATACCAACCCATGAAAGATAGAATATTGGTGAGATATTGTGTACGCTGAGGTAGGTAAGCTTGTTTTAGAACAGGTATCTTAACAGTGTTAGAATGTACAATTTACCATGTTTCCATGTCTCATCATCCAAGGTTTCTCTACTTTGATAATGTTCAATGGTTATTGGTTTTACGACACATCAACTGCTTCGGTCATGTGGCATCGCCCGTCTCCCAAGCAAATTTGTTGCATGCAAAGACCAGCAGTCGGTGGGATTTGAACCTACATTTTGGCTGGTAAATGAGCATCCTATCCCTGGACTATTCACTGTAATCATGGAGCATAGATGGACATACTCAATGATGGAAATACGATAGATCGAAATGCTCCAAATGCGTCCAGATCTCAGACAGTATCTGAAACCTAGGCATTTGTCGGTATCGGTCTCCCTGGTGTAACCTCATGATGTCATTTGGATCTAGGTGTACTCAGAGAGGCTGCTTCTGGCAAGGTGTGTGAACAGTCAGCATATCCTTTTACACATAATTCCCACTGGAGTTGTCACCAGGATGTAGTTTGGGGGAGCAGGATGCCCTCCTGGCCAGGGGCTTCACCAGACATCACCGGGATGTAGTTTGGGGGAGCAGGATGCCCTCCTGGCCAGGGGCTTCACCAGACATTCGTGTAATGGGTTGAAATGCTCGCCTTTCATTAGGCCAGAGACGTCACTACGATGTCATATTGGTGGGTCAGTATGGTATTTTGCAGACTTCTCGCCATGGACGACCCCAGGGTGTCATGACACAGAGTCAGCAAGTCACTTTGCACCGAAGTTTTGTCAGAGACATCACCAAGATGTTGTGCGCCAGGAAGTCAGCACGACCTCTTCCACAGATGTCTTGTCAGACAGTAGTGTTGCCAGAATGCCGTGCCAGGGGGTTAGTATGACATTTTTCAAGATGGCTTGCCAGGAGTGATACCAGAATGCCATGCTGGGGAGACCAGGATACCATTACGGCCAGGGGCATCACCAGGATGTCGCATCAGGGCACCAGGATAACCAGCCAGGGGCATCACCAGGATGTCGCACCAGGGGATCGGGACAACCAGCCACAGGATGTTGTGATGTCACCAGGATGTTGTACCATGAGTCAGCACCAGGGTTGTCAGTAATGAGCCTGCAGTCATTTTGAAACAACTCAGCTCATCTTTGAGCAAAAAGGAGTGGGTAATTTACTGCAGAGAATAATGTCCTGGATGGCAGACATCCAGTACTCAGCCATGTTTCCAACCCTGGTTAGCATTTCAAATTGCACGGATGCCTTGCCAGAAGCAACACCAATATGCCATGCCAGGGGACCAGGATGTCCTTCCAGCTAGGGGTGTCACCAATTTGTCATGCCAGGGGACCAGGATGTCCTTCCAGCCAGGGGTGTCACCAATTTGTCATGCAAAGGAGACCAGGATGTCATTCTGGACAAGGACATCACCAGACAATCGTGTCCAAAGTCAGCGTGCTCTTCTTTTAAAGAGTGACCAGAGGCATCACTAATGTTGCATCAGGTCAGCATGCCATTGTGTAGACTTTTTACCAGGGGCATCACCACAATGTCATGTCAGGGTGACCAGGGTACCCTTCTGACCAGAGACATCACCACAATGTCATGCCAGGGTGACCGGGGTAACCTTCTGACCAGAGACATCACCACAATGTCCTACCAGGGTGACCAGGGTACCCTTCTGACCAGAGACATCACCACAATGTCATGCCAGGGCGACCAGGGTAACCTTCTGACCAGAGACATCACCACAATGTCATGCCAGGGCGACCAGGGTAACCTTCTGACCAGAGACATCACCACAATGTCATGCCAGGGCGACCAGGGTAACCTTCTGACCAGAGACATCACCAGAATGTCATGCCAGGGCGACCAGGGTAACCTTCTGGCCAGAGACATCACCACAATGTCATGCCAGGGTGACCAGGGTAACCTTCTGACCAGGGACATCACCAGAATGCAAACAGGGCAGACTCCAAAAGCTTTGGGCCAGGGCATCACCAGTCAGGCAGTTATCTTGGGACACTGATTTAGTGTGGTTTTAGATCTACATGAATTGGCTGCATCTTGGTGAGGAGGCATCGGAAGATTGGAATGAATGAGAAAGTAGAATGAAACTAAATGAAAGTATTGCAGATTGACTAATGAAAGTAGTGCAGAACTAAATGCAATTAGCATAAGAAGTGGAAGGGGATGACAGGTTTACATTGAGGGTGATTGGTATTGTGTGACAATACAAGCAATCAGGATGTTCAGTTTGAGACATATGCATCTGGACATTGAGCTGATGCATGCAAATCATTCTGGAAGGGGGACAAATAATTTGAACAAGGATAAAAATATGTTGGGTGGGATGGGAAGAGACCATGCTAGGGTCCCATGTTCATTTCCAAGAACACTGGAGACTGAGTAAAGACAAAGCAGCAATGGGAGGGGTTGAGGGCTCACCAAAGGCAATAGAAATAGAAATAGCAATAAAATTCATCCTGGCTTCAGATGCAATTACGCAAAAAAGGCAAATGCATGTCATGTGATATAGCAGACCAAGTTCAGATAAAAATCAGTTAAAATCAGTATTGGAATGCATTCACTGCCACCAAGAGCAACCACATCATCATGCCAGTGAATGACAGAGCAAGTGCTGCATAACTGAGTGCCACCATAGGATCCCCTGTCCCATAGTATGGACACAAGCCCCATTGCAAGACTACCTGTCCCATTGCAGTCACTAGTCTCATTATCAAACCCTCTCCCATCACACAATCATGTGTCCTACTGGAAAGCTGCTTGTGACATTACAAGGTCAACTGGTTCTCCAAAAAGTGGAATGTCCCACCACATGCTAGTTTTAGACTAGAGTTGCTTGTCCTGTTCCAGGGTTAACTGTTCCATCATATAGTCGCTTGTTCTACCAGCTCACTTCCCCCATCACGTGATCAGCTGTCCCACCAGAAAGTCACGTGTACCATCAGAAGGTTGCCTGTCCAATTGCAGGGCCAATTGTCACATCATTGGACCACCTGCCCCATTATAAACTTGTTTGTTTGTCCAGTCACAGAACCACCTGTTCAACCAGTCACCCATCCAATTGCAGGGCCAACCATTCAATCACATGGCCACTTATCCCACCAGAGTTGCTTGTCCATCACATGGTTAGCTGTCTCATCACATGGTTAGCTGTCCCACCAGAAAGTCACATCTCCTATTACAGAACCACCCATCTCACCAGCTTCCTCCATGATTACCATATACCTACAATTATGTGGAAGAGGGGCATGTTTACCCACTGACAGCATTCTAATGATGCCCCTGGCCAGATGTGCATGCCAGAAGTGCATGTTTGACCACCGTGGCACAACATTCTTAACACCTCTGGTCATGAGCTTCACATGCATTCTGGTGATGCCACTGGCCAAAAGCTTTTTGAGCATTCACTGGTCACATCCTGGTGATACCTCTGGCTGGTAAGTGAAAGAAGGGCATGCATACCCCTGACATGAATGTCTGCTAATGTTCCTGGCCATAGGGGCATCCTGGTGATGCACCTGGCCAGAAGAGCATCCTGGTACCCCTGGCATGACATTCTGGTGATGCTCCTGACCAGAAGTCCTTGGAGTCTGATCCTGATCATGCCCCAGAGCCAGTCTGTGAAAGAAGGGCATGCCCAGCTGACATGAGTATGACTGATGATTCTCCTGGCCAGAAGGGCACCCTGGTACCCCTGGTGTAACATCCTGGTGTGGTCTTTGAAAGAAGTCTGTCTAAAAGGGCATGCTGACCTAACACAATATCTTGGTGATGCAATAGCCAGAATGGCATTCTGTTCCCCAGCTGTGCATCCAGATGATGCCCCTGACCAAAAGGGCCTCCTGGTCCATGGGCAATACATCCTGCTGTTCCTAGCAACAAGTTTGTGCAAAAGGTATGCTGACTCCTTGGTGATGCTCCTGGTTTGCATTCATGCTAAGCATATTCAGATCCCAGTGACATCTGAATATGCCAGCTAATATGTCCCTGACATATCTATGAAGTATGCTCTTTCTGAAATCTGGAGACATTTTGAGCATTTCCGTTTTGACTTTTCCGCGAAATATATGTCCAACTGCAACACCCTCTCCATGATTATCCTACCCATTTACCACTTTGGTCATATGAACAAGAGATGAAATGCTCAAAGTGGTTCAAATACTCAATGAAATGAAATACTTAATGTGGTGAAATGCTCAACATCTTCCATGTGGTTGCATGAGCTTTACATTGTGCAATTAAATTGTCTGAATCTCAATAATTTGTATTGTGCAAGATTAAGAAGCAATACCTACATAATTATTTTGGTTTCATTGCAGTTTAAGGTAACCATGAGAAAAGTTTTACACACATTTCACCTCCATGTGGCAAACAAAATATTTTGGTTTAGCTAAGTTAGGTTAGGTTAGGCTAGTATTGTAAGTTAGAAAGTTTTTTTTTAATATTTGGGGATTAAAAAAAATGTTCTTCAAAAACAGGCCAGGCTAAGTTGGGTTAGGTTAGGTTATTTTTATATCCAAAACTTTCAGAAAAAAGGTTCATATTTTAGTTGTTGTTGCTGAATGAATGAAAATTGTTGATACATTTGGTTCATTATTTTATGGTGTATTACTCATTTGGTGCATTACTTTTTATGCTATATTACCCAACTCCAAACCCCCCCTTGTGGGTGCTGTTTTGCCTTCCACCTGAAAAGAATGCATTTGCAGAGGAAATGAGTGGTGACATCATGTTGAGCAACTTCATAAGCATTGCATTGGAAAAATCACAGAAAGCAAAAATCACCTTAAGCTACAAAGCCACCCTTTTGGCATTCATTTTTCATGATGGAGAATGTCAAGTTTTGACATGGAAAGCTGGCCATGTTGACCACATAGGTAGGTGAAAAAATGGGTCAGATATAAAATGACAATGGAACACAAAAATCAACAATTATTGCCAAAAATTGATAGCATTGTTGTCCAAATGAATTGAGATTGGTGTGGAAGATCACAGTTCAAGGTAGGCACAGCTCACTGAAGCTAGTTCTGGAAGTTGCAACAGGTTACAAGCTTCAGATTTGGTGTTGGTTTGAATATAAATTTAAATATTTCAGGACAATACCTAGGTACCTAGCCCTAACATAGGAAACCATTCCTTTCCATGAAGCAGATATCTATCAGAGGTAGGCGTGTGTGTTATTGGGGTTTTAGGAGGCATCGACCATGATAGATCATTTGGGCAGGATCCTAGGTACTGCCTTGCATGCCATCACCGACAACCGCCTAGTCAATGGACTGCGAAATACATCACATTTATTATTAATCTTGTGAATGGCCTTTCAACAATACCGAACATTAAACAATTACAAGACCTCTCCGAACAAGCCCAGCGCCAATGCAAACCCAAGGCACTACAGCACCTAGCACAGATCGTACACAAATTAGGCGTTTTTGACGCATTCAAGGACAATTTTAGGAAATCAAAGGACTGTATAAAAAGTGGCGAAAAATGCATGGATAATTTATCTCACGGCATGCTGTACGTAGTTACGTCAAAGTTGTTCGATGCGACGTATCGAGCTTAGTTGCGTGTTTAATTTTCAATGCATTTGCATAATTAAATGAAGAGAAAAAAACTGAAGTACTACTTGTTTAACTGCATCAATTGTTTATCTCAGAGTCCAATAGATATATAAACTTGAAAGCTGCACCGTTCGATGAGCAATGTAAAATACTTCTATGCGCGATTTAATTTGGAAGACATTAGCAGAATTAGGCCGGAATAAAACATCCAAAAAACTTATTTTGAGGGATGATCCTTTGGAGTTCAATTTTCCACCGTTTGATATGTCGTGTGATTCCGGTTTCATTTGCAGGATTATGGCTGGAGATCTCTCACGAAGCCATGGGTCCGAGTCTTTATTTTCAAGAAATATTTTCAGATTGAATGGGGAAAATGACGGATAAACATTAGCAGGGCAACAAACCAGGGGTCCAGATCCCTCCCCCCCCCCCCCTGGAGCTCCAGCCATTAACGTAATTGGG
The DNA here is from genome assembly GCA_034440615.1 of Ashinkailepas kermadecensis. NCBI lineage: Eukaryota > Metazoa > Arthropoda > Thecostraca > Neolepadidae > Ashinkailepas > Ashinkailepas kermadecensis. The sequence continues at coordinate 150,430 of JAOTOM010004207.1, forward strand.
TAAAATTAATATCCCAAAAGTTTCCTATTTACCTTCCGTATGCACAGAACGTATGTTACATTTAGAAACATGGAATGCATACCATACAAATATAAAGGATCGCATTTTACTGCACACTGTCGTGACTGACCTGATCTACACGTATATTAACTTAGTTCTGTGCTATACTGACTGTATTCTTTCTGTGTGATTCCAGGTTAAGTCCAGGAACGTTCAGTTTGTGTGCTTAATATAATTATACAACTGAATATCGTTTGATCATGCTCCTGGATTAATAACTACCAACGAAAGTCAAGAGTCGACCAGCCCAGGACATGTCTCAAGCGACCCTCAAGTGTGAGGCGGTCGGCTGCGGGAAAATCAAGAGGGCTGCTGACCTTCCAACATGCATTGCCCTGATGCAACTTCATCAGACGAACGTACACGCCTCGAGCGTGCACCAGAGGCCCCCGAAAATCAATCGCCCATCCCTACAGCAGGGTATCGGGGAAGACGACTGGGTGGCCTTCACTCGGCGATGGGGTTGTTCAGTAATGACACTGACATGGCACCTGCGCAGGTCACCGCCCAGTTGCTTGCATGTTGCAAGCCGGTGCTAGAGTCAGCTCTATTCCGTGAGGACCCCGACATCGCCAGCAAGAGCGCAGAGGACGTCATGAACGCAATGAAGCGACTGGCAGTCCTCAACGTAGCATTCAGTGCCAGACGAGTCACACTACTCAACGTCAACCAGGAAGGAGGGGAACATGTGCCCCAATATGTAGCACGTCTCCGCGGCCTGGCGCACGTGTGCCAGTGGACTAAGACGGCCCAGTGCAGCTCCGCAGAGTGTACCGGCATATTGAGTGTGGACTACACAGACGAAATCGTCCGGATGGTGCTGCTGAACGGTCTGGCGGATGACGAGATAAGAAAAGAAGTACTCGGGACCGAGGATATAGATAGCAAGACCCTTGGGGAACCGTCGCACTGGTGGACAGCAAGGAAACAGCCGCACGGGCCATGTCAACACACGGTCCACGCGTGGCGGCAAGCACTTGCAAGAAGGCGGGACGGCAAACCCACAAGCCACCACAAGGCCACGAGGAACAAGAGAAACTGAAGAGAAAATTCAGATGCAGGTGCGGCTGCCTCACACCTCAGTTCGGCAGGATACGAGGAAAGTTGAAGGAGTTCACAACGTGCCTGGAATGCTGGAAGAAGTCAAATCACAGACATCGCGTACCCCCTCTTGCCGACTCCGACCGCGGATCAGATGGTGGTCCCGTAGAAGCCATGTTCCATTATGTTGCCGCCATCGAGACTGAACCCAGTGGCGCGCCCCCCTCGGTGAACAGCGTGAGTCGGGGCCATGGTGGATTAATCTCCATCACGGATCACTGTACGTGTTCGACATTACGCGCGGGTGGCGGGCGTGTGAGGCCCGTCCGCACCCGACGTTCGAGCTGAAGGCTGAGATTGACGGCGGAGCCTACACCAAGTTGGAGCTCCCTAGTCCACCCCGAAGATCGGCCAGCGTCACCGCCTTCGCCGACTCAGGTGCGCAGACGTGCCTGATGGGACTGTCCGTCCTACACAAGCTGGGGCTGTGCAGGGAGCACCTGACTCGTGTCACCAAGCGCATCCTCGCCGCGAACAGTGAGGAGATCAACGTGTTGGGCGCCGTGTTCCTGAAGCTGTCTGGGTGCGACTCGCATGGCCGGCTGTTCAGGACGTCCGCAATGGTCTACGCCACCAACTCTACGAACGATTTCTACTTGAGCAGGACGGTGCTGACACAGCTCGGGGTGCTGGGACTGGAGTTCCCGTAGGTTGACGATGCAGTGGCAGCAACTGCCAGCTGGTTTGCTCGGGGAACACTCGGTCACACCCGGTTGGCGGCGTGCGGATGCCCGCTCCGCACTGCGCCGCCCGGTCGCCCTATGAGTCTGCCCGTCAAAACTTCGCCGGAGAACTCGGACCGCATGAAAGCCTGGCTGCTGAGGAGGTATCCGTCGTCGACATTCAACACGTGCCAACACCAGCCACTCCCCACGATGACTGCCCCCCCATGGAGGTCAGGGTCTATCCCGGCGTGCAGCCGGTCGTGACGAGGAGACCCCTAAACGTGCCAGTGCACTGGCAAGAGGAAGTGTCGCAGCAGCTCGAGAGGGACGTAGCTCTGGACGTCATCGAGCGCGTGCCACCCAACACGCTTGTGACCTGGCTGCACAGCATGGTGCTGACCCCCAAGCCAGACGGCACCCCTCGTCGCACCGTCGATCTGCAGCCATTTGACCGCCATAGCGTACGCGAGACGCATCACACCGTCCCGCCCACCAAACAGGCCAGAGCCATCCTGCCGGGGACCTTCAAGATCGTCACGGATGCCTGGAACGGGTTCCATTCCATCGAGATCAGGCTTGAAGACCGGCATAAGACCACGTTCCTGACGGAGCAGGGCAGGTTCCGCTACCGGCGTGCCCCCATGGGAATCCTCGCATCCCAGGACGCCTACACGGAGCGATACGACGCGATCATCGCGGATGTGCCCAGAAAGTCGAAATCGACGACACCATCGTGTGGGACAAGGACCTGTCGGTGCACTGGTGGCGCGTCGTCGACTTCCTCGAGCTGGTGGGAAAGAACGGTGTGGTACTGAACCCTGCCAAGTTCCAATTCTCGTCGCTCGAGGCTGACTTCGTGGGGTTCCGAGTCACGGCAACAGAAGTAAAGCCCCTGTCCAAATACCTGGACGCCATCGCCACCTTCCCGACACCCACCAACGTCATCGACATACGGGCATGGTTCGGCCTCGTGAACCAGGTGTCACACTACGGCAGAACCACCGAACTGATGACACCATTCAGGCCCCTGCTGAGTCCGAAGGTCGGATTTCGGTGGGGCCCAGACCTGTACGAGGCCTTCCGGAAATCCAAGGCGGCTATCATCAGGGAGATCGAAGAGGGAGTCGAGATATTCGACCCTAGCCACCGGACTTGCATCAGCCCTGACGGGTCCAACACTGGCGTAGGGTACTGGCTCCACCAGAAGCATTGCGATTGTGCCTCGCTGACCCCCGGTTGCTGTCGCAATGGATGGCGAGCGACGCTGGCTGGCTCACGCTTCCTCAGAGACGCGGAAAAAGCGCTACGCTCCAGTAGAAGGAGAGGCCCTCGCCGTGGCTTGGGCCCTGGAAGACAGTCGCTTCTTCACGATGGGCTGCCGTGACTTGGTCATCGCGAGCGACCACAAGCCGCTAGTGAAGATTCTCGGAGACCGGGCACTTGACGACATCCAAAACCCAAAACTTTTCCGATTGAAGCAACCGACGCTGATGTGGAGCTACCAGATCGTACACGTGCCCAGCAAGGATATCCCGGCGGCGGACGCGGCATCAAGATACCCATCAGCCACGACCCAGTTCGACAGCAGGACCAGCCGGGACGCCCTGGCCGCCTTCCGCGTCTGGGCGGACGCCGACGACGACCTGGAGATCACCGTCGTCGCCGCGGCGAAATCCTCCACGGGCGCGCTCGGGGCGGTAGCATGGGAGCGTGTTAAAGAGAGCACACACAGGGATGGTGTCCTCCAGCAGCTCACCCAGCTTATCCAATCCGGGTTTCCACCATCTCGCGACAACGTGCCCGAAGCCCTTCAACCGTACTGGCAGTACCGGGACAGGCTGTCGACAGTGGATGAGGTCATTATGATGGACGACAGAGTCCTGGTGCCACAAACTATGCGCAACGAGGTGCTGCGCGAACTCCACGTGGCATACCAGGGCGTAAGCAAGATGGCGCGTAGGGCGCAGGGAGTAGTCTTCTGCCCGGGCATCTCCAAGGACATAGAGAGCGCGCGCACCACATGCCACGACTGCTGGAGAATGTCGCCCTCCCAGCCGCACATGCCGCCGATTCAGCCACCTGTACCCACGAGACCCTTCCAGACCATCGCCGCTGACTTCTGTGTGTTGCGCGATGTCGGATACTTGGTCGTGGTGAACCGCTTCATCGGCTGGCCACACATCGTCGCCTCTGCCCGGCGCACAGGGGTTCGGTAGGGCCCTAATAAACTATTTGGCGACCTTCGGCGTGCCTGAAGAGCTGAGCACGGACGGTGGGTCCGAGTTCACCGCGAAGGAGACGATCGCCCTTCTGTAGCGCTGGGGCGTGCGACATCGCGTGTCATCCGCTTTCCACCAGAAATCAAACGGGAGAGCGGAGGTTGCCGTCAAGTCTATGAAACGCCTCCTGACGTCGCATACAGACGCACATGGAGGAGTCGACACGGAGGCTGTGGCGGCCAGCTTGTTGCAGTTTCGCGACACTCCAGATCCCGAGACCGGCATGTCACCAGCGCAAATCATCTTCGGCAGGAACCTGCGTGACCTTCTACCCATCGCACCGAAGACGCAGGTGTTCACCAGCACCGCGGTCCATCCCGTCTGGCGCGAGACGTGGGTGCGCCAAGAAGAGGCGCTCAGGCTGAGGTTCGCCAAGCAGGCGGACGACCTCGGACACCACGCGCGTCTGCTAGCACCGCTGATCCCAGGTGCCACAGTGCTGCTGCAAAACCAGACCTTGCTCCAAGCGCTGGGATAGAACCGGCGTAGTCGCGGAAGCCAAACCCCACGACCAGTATCTCATCAAGGTACACGGTTCGGGCGAGTGACTCTGCGTAACAGGTGGTACCTAGGACCCATCCAAAGTCTGGCCCGCGCCGACCGCTATCAGCCTCTTTCACAGCTGCCGCAGGTTGCCCAGTGGACGGACCCCAACCCCGGCGCCGACGGTCCGCCTGCGCCCGACCACGAGCAGACCGTCACACCCATGGCGCCTGCTGCCGCGCGACGGTGCGCGTCGTGACGCCCAGGACGGCACTGACACACCGAGATGCGCCCGCCACACCGCCCACAGCCGCCGACGTTCCGTCACCTCGACTGCGTCCGCACCGGGAACCTCCGCCACGAGGCCTCGGCGGCAACGGAGGACACCGGCTTACTTGAAGGACTATGTGACGGAGTAATCTACCGATCGACGTCCGATCGACGTACGGGGATGGTCGGCGGTGGCGACCTGTTTGATCAATCATAGGCGGCGCAACTGGCGTTGAGTGACGTGATGTGGTCACTGGTGGTCCATGCGTCAGGAGCAGACGTGCTCAGTTCGTATCAGAGTTTTCAAGTAGAAAACTGGTGAGGATGTCGGGACTGACCTGATCTACACGTATATTAACATAATTTGCGCTATACTGACTGTATTCTTTCTGTGTGATTCCAGGTTAAGTCCAGGAGCATTAAACCAAAAAAATCCGATTTCTTGCTAGGGTGGCTTTATGAACCAGGGTTCTATTGCTAAGCAGAGCTTGTTGCGGCCCCACCACCTGGCCCTGGCCCCACCACCCGATCCATGAATTCCAGTTCAACGGCAGAATTTTGACCGAAAGTTTAACGTGCCGTCAATGCACCGACACGGCCACCCGGTAGCTCTTCCGGGCCTTATCGGGCCAGCTGCCAACTGACCCTCCCAGCCGGGGGCTAAATGCGAGCGCGTGAAGCGACTCGAACCCTGTGTTGCCAGGACAGGGCAGACCAGTGCAGGCCAGCGCTCTAACCAACTGAGCTACCGGAGCGGCTGATTTCAGCTCAGCTCAATTCAGCTCAATTCAGTTTGTGTGCTTAATATAATTATACAACTGAATATCGTTTGATCATACACAGCATAAAGTCTACACACACCATGCGTGCAAAATATAACACGCATTCTTTGTTCCGTGGTGTACATGGCACACTCGTGTGGTTGCTTGTTGGCATGCATAGCTATCAACAGAAAACAAGGCTAAAAGGGAGGATATTACTCACGAGTAACTTCTAATCACTTCTTGGCATATTTTGGGCCTCAATCCTGGGTCTAGAGCTAGGCTATTATTAGAAGAGCCAAGAGCACGGCTGGGAATTAATTATCTGGCATCCCTGACGGCCCATCCCAAACTTGCCGCACCTTCGGGGCTTCCAAAAACTGCGCTCGATCGTGTGTTCTGCGTTGCGGTTACTGTTGGTGAAGTGCTTGGTGAGTATTTTTGAGATATTGTTTACTTGTAGATTGTGTATAGCTACCCATTGTATGCTTATGCAATATTTTACGCAGTCAAATGCAAACCAAACATGCTTCATGCTTTATAATGTGGTAAAAGTGGTTTCATAAGCTCAGGTGCGCTGGACAGGCTAGCTCCAGGCGATGGTGAATGTGGGCGGTGCATGTGGAATTTGAGTGCAGGCACTTGCAGGTTTGGATAATATTTCATTGATGATGTGGTCCAGAGATGTGCAGCCAAGCATTTAAGGTAGTGTACTCTATGCTTGTGAGATTAGTCATGCATCACACAAGATAATAAATCATGGGCATTGCTGGCAGTACCACTGTCAGTAATTCGGATTGTCATAACATTGGTAGAGGGGAATAGAGCTATTTGGAGCTGATCCTTTCCATGGAATCCAGGCTGGCAAAAAACCTACACTTTTAACAAAATTTGGTTGGTGTGCCCACAAATATTAATGCATGTCAGAGAGCACCTGCAGACCCACAGATTGCTGGATCCAGATGTCTGAGCAAGATGATGTCCATCACTTTTGTTGGTGCAGGACTATCAAAATATATGGTTGAGAAGAATTCAGATTTTAATTGCTGTGTTTGTCAGCATTTAAAACCATCTCAGCTTTAAATTATATTTATATCCTTGCATTGATGCCTAAAATTGTGAATTTGGACACTGTTATTGGGTATATTTGTGCTTTCAGTTTTTTCGAATTATTGTACTTATTTTACAATGCAACCTCTATGAACATGATGAAGATGATGTAACCACCCATTTTTCTGCAAATGCTTACTTTTTACTTGGCAAGCCAAATAGCACACAAAAGGTGCTTAGAGTTAGGCAATATAGCCTAAAAACTAATGTATAAAATATAAAAATGTAGCATAATCTAACCTAGCCTAGCCCATCCTCAATTTGAAGAAGAAATACAAAAATGCAGAAAATACCAAACTTTTCCTCAAAATTTTCCAAGATAAAAATGTAGCCCAACCTAACCCACCCAGCCTAACCTGGTTTTGAAATGAAAATGCAAAATTGTTTTATTTTATCAATCAAACCTAAAGAATAAATCCCACTGTAACCTAACCTAGCCTAATCAATCCTGTTTGTTTGCTTTATGATGGTAAAATATTTGTTAAGCTTGTCTTGTGAACACCTCCAAGCATGACAATACCCACAAATGCACAATAAACCTCAAGTTTTAGTTGCCAAAAGGTAAAGGTTGACCACTCCAACTTTAACCAATTAATTCCCAGTAAAAATAGAACATTGAGGTGTTTCTTATATGCATCATCCTTCTTTTCTTATGATGGTGACCAAATGCTTGCATTATTTGCAAGCTTCTGTAATCATTTGCATGGGGAGAGCCACCAAATGTTGCTCTGATCTGACTACTATGTTATTGTTTCTCAGTTGGGATATGTTGAAGTAGCCTTGGGATATCCTGAATCATGATCCACATGGCTAAACACTGATATGAAGTTCATGGTTGTTCTGTGATTCAGATAGCATAGACTGTTTTAATGATGGATATATTATTTTGTTTGATATATTATTTTGTTTGCACTTTGTTTTTTTGTTCTTGTGCAATTCATGGTTGCTATCTTAAGCAATAATACATATAGCCAAGTTTTGCAAGCAAGCTTTGCTTGCATTGCATGGTTTTGCCAGCCAAATTTGCATTAATTGGATCTGGCTTTTGAGTATGGATGTAGTGCAGTTTTTGGTCAATTTCTACTTTAGAACTGGTATGGCATTTTGGAAAATGTACTGGAGGAACACAATGCAAATTAAGATGATGGTCCCTTTCACTCATGCTGGAAATGCCTAGCTTTCAGTTGTTGATGAACTATCATGCTAATAACATATACTAAACTAAAATAACTCACCCTAAAATATCCTAACCTGAAGTAGCCTAACCTAAAATATCCTAACCTAAAATAAACTAGCCTAACATAACCTAACCTGTAATAATCTAACATAAAATAGCCTAACCTAAGATAACCCAACCTAAGATAACCTAACATAAAATAGCATAACCTAACCTAGTGTAACCTAACCTAACCTAGTCTACACTAACCTGGCCTAAGCTAGCCTTTTTATTAAACCTAGCCTAGCTTCCTTTTCCTTATTTTCTTCAGATTTTGTATTAACTAAAATCTGATTTGATAAAATTGGTTTAATTTCCCATGGGGATGAGTGGTCCAATCATCTTAACCATGTGCATACATGTGTTGCTACAATATTATTTTTCATTGAAGTGTCATATTTGGCTTCAAGTAAAAATACTGCAGTTTGTGCCTGGATGCAGGATTGGCTAGTCTGGATGCAGGGTGAGGTCTGTCTGGATTGCAGTAACCTGGTGTGGATACAAGTGGTTGAGACCTCTGCTGTCCTTTTCACTATTGCATTGGAATGATCATAAGATCAATGTTATGTTTATTCAAAGTTGGAAGGCCCACTGCCCCTCTGTCCCTCTCCCTGGTTTCCATGCCCAAAATTACTGGATGCATGCTGGGAAGCAAAAGCAGCCAGATAATCTGTTTTGGCTGCTGTCACATGACTGACCTGATGATGCACATGAACATGGAGCACTGTGTCCATATTCACAATGTTAGGAGACAAGGCAAGGATGTAAATACAATTTCAATTAGTGGTAGCTCCCAAATACTAAGGGTTATAGTCAAATTCAGAATGTTGGCCTTTTTAGAGGACAGGTATTAGCTACATGCAGCTATTCCATTTCACAAATTCTACAGGAATCATTCTACAGGAGGGCTGGGACAGTAGATAGAGAAAGGAAGGGAGCAATGAAAGTCGAGCCATTCACCTGGTACACCACAATTATCTAAATTTCACTTTTAGGCACTGTTAGATATACTTTAATACTTACCTGATGTTTTCCTGCCAAGCTTCCTTGCACCAATCATCACAACATCACAGGATAAGTTGGCATTATTGCCTGATGCCATGTCGAGTTTGAGTTTAACAGTGAAGGAAAGGCAGTGGTGATGCCCTTGGCCCACAACAGCCATGCTAGCTAAGGAACCAAACAACAGTGACCACACAAGGGGAGCAACCTATTAATGATGATTATTATTATTCAGTTCATGATGGTTCTGTTCAGTTTGAAAGGGTGATGAACAACTTCGATACTTTGATACACTAGAAATTAGTTGCTTGTACATCTGCTTGATTAAGAGAAAAACATATCACATGTAACTAGCCTATATAAAAAGCATAGATTGCTTGTTCTTTGATAGTAGACAAGTAACAGGATACATCTGAATGCATGCTGGTTTGTGCCTTGATACAGATTGAGGCCTGTAGCATGAACATGCTATCATCTGGAGCAGATTGCTCTATTGAGCATTTTGACACTTCATTATCTGCCTATATTCATTATATCAAAGCTGGTTATATGCATAGCTTAAATTCAGTATCCAAAAGAAAATGGGAAAATCCTAAGCTATTTGATTCTGCCATCTGATATTTACATCCCAGGCATTTGCCAATTTCTCATAGCTCCAGTCCAAGGTTATAGTGACATTTATGTTTTCAGTGATGATGCTCTATGATTATTAAGAAGGCACACCACATGGTCATTCAGATAAAGTATGGTTCATTGAAACCAGATTTATGTTTTCAACATCTAAGCCACACTTTATGCATATTTTGAGAGGTCATGGCTCCGAATCGCGCTGACGTGGCAAAGGCAATTTCGTGTTGATTAACTGTTCACATGACTAAGCACATTGCAATAACAAGTTAGCAATTTGTTGCTTGTGGTGATAAAAACATGTATACTTGAAGCTGAAAATTATCTTCATGCATTAGCCTTCATGTTTCTTGTGTTATGGGTTATATATATATATATATATATATATATATATATATATATATATATATATATTATATATATATATACTTCTCAATCTCCTTTGAATCCCCTTTGAATCCCCTTTAAGGATAGTTATATTTGTAGATATGCAATATCAAGCTGTCTGTACGTTTCCAGGTCGTCCGGTGTTCGACATGCCGGGGTAAGTTCGTTGCCATGCAGTGCTGCGTTAACGCTGTGCTTCTAACAATCTGACGTGAAATGGTTCGTCAAGCTAGTCCTGTTTGCCTGAAAAGTATTTCAAACTGATGTTCGCAGTGATGTGATGCATTAAATATGGTGTTTAAATATGAAAGCTTTTGCAAGCATCCTGTTTTGTTCATCATTTATTTCCATTCTCAAATATGATCACTAATTGTTCTGGATTTAATTGCAAATAATGTATTGGAAATGTCACAAGTCACATTTAACCATTACTCCTGGAATAATATGAGCTTCATGCACATGAATGGCCTTTGTTGCTGCTCTTAATCAATGGCGACAAGATCTTTTATCATTCTAATAAATGCAGCCCTTAATACTAGTACAACTTTGCTTAACCTTTTTGACTCTTGTTCATGAAAGCTTGTGCCTTGGTGATGGATTGATTAACAAGCCAGTCCATGTGTATTGATCTCTACCTAAAGTACTAATGGTGATTATATTAACGTCCCATTCTTGTAATAGGCAAACATGTGGTTTATGCATAATGCTTTCAAAGTTGAATGTGCGTGCCTGTCGCCCCGCGTCTGCCGAAGACGTGGGAGTGAGCAAGGCCAAGGACAATGTAGACCGAGCATCAGTAGATCTGACTGGACACCATCAGGGCTACTTGGAGAGTCCCACGAGCCTCTGAGCAAGGCGTACTTATGCAGTCTTATGTTGCCAGCTCTTCGCTCCTCTCTGTATCATCTGCATTGTGGCAAGATATTTATTATTTATGGCACATTGCAATTGTGATTGGTAACTGTATGCCTACCTATGCCGTCAGGCAATTAATGAGTGTATCCGAGTTACTAAGTGTTGTTGGCTCATGCCTCATGCGCCTGTCGTGTGTGATGTGTGATCATGAAAACACTTCGAGCAGTGCTGCATTGCATGACTAAATATGCCCACATTCGCGGGAAATATCAGCGGGAAATATCCGCGGGAAATATCCGCGGGAAGTTTCCACCGATTGGTGAGCGTACCAACGTAAGCAATCTGACGCTGGTGTTTTTCTTGGAGAGAAAACGCCCCAATATCCAAAAAAAGGAGTGCTACGTCGGCTGCTTTGTTGCCGCCCTACAATAGCAGTTCGTGCTTCACATACAAACTATTTTTTTTCTGGCCTGGACAATACCGGCTTTCGCTCTAGATTCGAACGATTATTTCACTGGTCAACTGAAAATGTTCGCCGTCAAAATGGAGCTTTAAATTCAGCGAAATGCTGCTAGCAAGTGTTCGAGTTAAATATTTGCTTATTCGAATGTCATATATATCAAATTTTCATTGTGACACGGGAAGCTTATGCAGCCCTCCATTTGCACCTCAGGTGCATATTGTTCGACGTCTTCTACATACCAGGCGTAAATATCCAGCCTGTTCTACCTTGTGGTCCTCGATCGAAGTGATGCGTCCCGTAAACAAGCTGTTTGTCGAGCCGTGGGCGACACGGTTGGCCGGAGTGATCCCGTAAACAGTCCGACCACCCACCTGTCGGCCTCCGTCCAGCTAGCTCAACTCCATGGTCGGTTGACCGCTCGCAGATGCAGGGCCGCACCACTCGCCGCTGCCGCTGGTCGGACGTACTGCGAGCTGGTGATGTGTGGCCGTCACCACTGGTCGGACGTACTGCGAGCTGTGGTGTACGGTCGGCGCCGCAGGTGGTCGCTGCCGAGACACCGGCCGCGATAGGCCGGCTATCGTGCGGCGACACCAACCCGCCGACGGGGGCGCCGTACCGCCGCCGACGGAGGCGACGCTGGCCGCACCGGTGCGGTCGGCGTCGCCGTCTGCGTGGCGGGTCGGCGCCGGCGGTGTCGCTTCCTGCCGGACATCCGCAGCCGGCGGCCGGCGGCTCGCCGGTGGCTCCCTCTGGCGGCGGCTCGTCGGCGCGCCCCTGCGCCCGCGCGGCATCAGCAAACAGCGGCGCGGCGCGACGCCGAGCTCGCCGCACTATCGCTGGCGAGCGGCGACCCCCGCGGCGCAGTGTGGCCGGTGGCGGCGACGGTTGTGGCGACAGCGGCGGCGACGGGACGGACAGCGGCGGCGAGTGCCAACATGGCGGTGCCACGTCTCAAGATGGACGAGAGCGAGCTGTTCCGGCGCCGGTCGCGACCGCCGCCCGGCTGCAGCGACGAGACGGGCGACTACGCGTACGTGGGGCCGCGCGCCGCCGAACTCGCGGCTCGTGGCGGGCCCGCCGCCGACTACGACCAGGTGGAGCCGCCTCGGAAGGTCACCCAGACGGCCCGACTCAACGAGCTCACCAGCGGCGGCTGCGGCCAGCCGCAGGCGCGCGCCACCGGCAAACAGTACGCCACGGTGCGCCCGGCCACCGGGGGCCGGTCAGAGGGCGGGAGGGGCGCCGGCGCGTGACGTCATCGGCCCGGGCCGGGTGGTGGGCGAGCCGCTGTAGCAGTGAGCCACGTTGTCGGGGCTCGACTGGAAGCGAGACTGCAGCGGTGTCGTCCGTGGGGAGCGTCGCTGGCATCGTGCTGCTCTGCCCTATCCGTTTGTCCCCGTGTGCCCGACCCTGCGGTCAGGTGGTCCGCAGAAGCGCCGACCCTGACGCTGCGCACATTGCCTGTGCTGCGTGCCGTGCGGACGCAGGTGGGCCCGGGTCGGTGGGCTGTTCTGCTGTGCTTGATCAGCGGCGGCCGATGCGCCGACACGATCCGCCGCCGGGCCGGACAGTGTGGGCGGCCGAGGCAGTGCCGTCATCAGCACGGTGTCGCGGGGTGTCGGGGCAGCTGCAGCCGTCGCCGGTCGTGACGAGCCTCGTGGCTGACGTGGCAGCCGCACGGCCCGCTGTGCGGTCAGGTTCCCGCCGTCCGGCTCCCGTGGCACTACCCGTGGTGCAAGTCTTGTGCCGGTACCCGTGACACAGGTCTTGTGCCGGTACCTGTGGCACAGGTATTGTGCCGGTACCTGTGGCACAGGTCTTGTGCCGGTACCCGTGACACAGGTACTGTGCCGGTACCTGTGGCACAGGTCTTGTGCCGGTACCTGTGGCACAGGTCTTGTGCCGGTACCCGTGACACAGGTCCCGTGTCAGTACCCGTGGTACAGGTCACGTGTCGGTGACCATGGTACAACTCAAGTGTCAGTACCCATGGTACAGCTTAAATTCCGGTACCCATGACACAACTACCGTGTCAGTACCCGCGACACAGTTCTAGGGCCGGTACCAGTGATGCAATACCAGAACTTGTTCCCTTTGATGCAGTCGCAGTACCAGCATTCGTGGGATTTAGTTAGGTAGTTAGTTATTTGGGCTTTATGGCACATCGATGCCAATGGTCATTAGTCGCTGATTTAGAACAACTGCCTCTAACCGTGATGCAGTTCTAGTATCAGTGTCTGTGATGCAGTAGTACCAGCATCAATGCCCATGATGCAGTTTGTGTGTCATGTTGTCCAGTTGATGAGATGGGATGGGACTAGGTCCTGTGATGGATCTGTGTTGCATTGGACCTATGTCCGTAATGTTGCAGGGTTACAATGCCGCTGGGAGAGGCCGCCTGCACGCGCTGCGAGGTCGGCTTCGACCCGTGCGAGCAGATCGTCAACTCGGCCGGGCGAGCTGTGGCACCCCGAATGCTTCGTCTGCGCCCAGTGCTTCCAGGCGTTCCCCGATGGCGTGTTCTACGAGTTCGAGGGCCGCAAGTATTGCGAGCATGACTTCCAGGTGTTGTTCGCGCCCTGCTGCCAGCAGTGCAGTGAGTATCGGTCACATGTCACCTTGGAGGTGGGCGGATATTTCAGCACGTGCCGTATGCACTGTGTGGGGACCTCTGGGAATGACGTCATCTGGTGGGATAAGGAACCTCCGCTCTTCCTATCTCGAGAGTTTCAATGCACTGATGTGAATAAATGTGTTAGGCAGGAGTCGTGGTGATCTTGTATGTCTTGAATGGACAGTAGCTGGGTCAGACCGATGGCAATCAAGTGAGATGTGTCGATGGAAGTGTAGAACGTTCGCAGTGGTCCGGATGGGATGCAACGTGTGTCTCGTGAGCCATTCGGTAGACCATAGCCAAATTGTGCGACGAGATGGCCGACGTCATGGACAGGCATATCGCAAGCCACAGTCGACCTATGGTAAATGATAGGTGGGTTTGTGTTGCAACAACCTCGGTTAAGCGATATCACATGGTCAAAATGAAGCTCTGGTGTCCTCCGTCTGTCTTTTCGTCTTAGCTACCAATAGCATGTACGCTGTTTACGGCACCTGTCTGATAATATAGTTTGGGCATTAGATGTTCATCGGGAGATGATATCTTGGAATTGTTTTCATCTTTGCAATCGTAACCACAAATAGGCAGCACTAGGGAAATATAAATGTCGGGTACGTGCCATATGTTTGCTGTCTGTTTGCAAGATTTTGCAAGGAAAGTTTGGTGAAGGGAGGGAGATCCTCACCTGTCCCCACCAGTGCTAACAAAGCTGAATTATTTCTGGTGGAATTCCGAGTGGTTTGCGAGAGCTTATAGCACAGTTGGCACGGCTGCGTCATGTCCTCTCCACACAATGGCGGTGTCAAGAATTCTGCTTTGGCTGCTCCCGATTGGCCCCGCAGAGGTTTGTGTGCCTCCTTTTCGGACGACTGTGGTCTGCCGGTATACTGGGAAAATACTCTGGCTAGTTATCCCAGTCCAAGGGCGCGACGCATTGAAGACACTCGCCATCGCATGTTCTGGTAATTTTGTGTGCCGTTACTTGTGCTCCGGTAGAGGATGCCATCGCCGGCTCCTTCCGGTGCTGAATCGTGCTGGGGTGACCGATCTGAGTTGTCGCTGTCTTTCTGGCAGCTGTGACGTCCTGTGGATTGTGTCACGCAGTGGCCCAGCCAGGGGACCAACTAAAAATAAATGGATGAGGTACAGACAGGTTCCTGCTTCGAAGCGCGCCGAAAATTTAGGGTTTTGCGTGGTGAAAATCCCAAATTTCTCGTTTAATCTCGTGTATTTTTGGGTGCTAAGGGAGGCTTGCGAAATGTGATGTGCTATTGGGAGATGATTACTTGATGTTGCACATCACTTCTGAACAAAATCTGGCGATTGTCTGGCATCAGTCAGGTGCCGTCATCTGGCCCTGCACTGACGCACTAGTGGCGCCCTGATGCGATGCGATCGATTCCATGGTCTCCGGAGAGACAACGAACTCGCATTTGCATTTTTCTCCCTCCACCGACTATGAAATTAGGCCTGCAGTGCGTTCCCCTTCTCGCAATTGATGAGGTCGTGTTTCTATTAATATCGCGGACCATAATGCGATGGCTGCGTCCCTTTTGCTGCCGACAATGACGTGGCGCCTGTACTGCTCTCTCCACAGACGAGTTCATCATCGGCCGGGTGATCAAGGCGATGAACGCCAGCTGGCACCCGGCCTGCTTCCGCTGCAACATGTGCAGCAAGGAGCTGGCCGACCTGGGCTTCATCAAGAACGGCAACCAGGCGCTCTGCCACGAGTGCAACGCGCGCATCCGCCTGCAGGGTACCGGCCGCTACATGTGCCACAAGTGCCAGTAGGTGGCCCCACCAACCCCCACCACACATCCGCCTGCAGGGTACCGGGCGCTACATGTGCCACAAGTGCCAGTAGGTGGCCCCCACCAACCCCCACCACACATCCGCCTGCAGGGTACCGGGCGCTACATGTGCCACAAGTGCCAGTAGGTGGCCCCCACCAACCCCCACCACACATCCGCCTGCAGGGTACCGGCCGCCACATGTGCCACAAGTGCCAGTAGGTAGCCCTGCTCCCCTCCCCCCGGTCCAGACCCGGCCAAGCGGGAACGGCTGTTCCCGGCCAGGTGCCTCACCAGAAGCGGCTGTTCCCAATGAGGTGCCACGACACGCACCGTAATGTATGGAATGATTGATTAAAAAATAGTTGACAGGTGTAAAGTTCGAAAAAATCACTTCATGTTTTTCATGTGTCATTCCTTGAGAAAAATCAGTCCGTTAGTTGAGTGAACTCATTGCGTAGGATGTATTCTTTTGGGAAGGTATGCTGCTTTGTGCATGTTGCCTGTTCGGTAATGACACCATGCAGTTGGATCCCACATAAGTTGTTTATTGCCATTTACCATGTAGTGCACAATGCCTAGAGTCGGTTCGTGAAAAGCCGTATACCAACCTTTATGGAAGCTGGAAAGTTTTAGCACTTATTTCGATCGTCTCGTCGCTTAAGTCGAGTTTACCGGCTTTGAATGTTAAAAGTGGTCCGTACCTGTCGGCATAGCTTGCATACTGGGGATTGGGAAATAGTCTGGAATGTTCATACCATCTGTACTGGCTAACCTGGTAAAGCTTATTCTCCTTCCGGGTTGAACATTCAAATCAATAGCATGTGGTCTGTGCAAACTCGGTCACTATCCTACAATTTTCGAGTACTAGAATATAAGAACTATATTTTCCTTACAAATCGGAAAAATTACAAAATATACTGCTCTTGTCATTGCGGAACTTGTCATTTATTTTTATATTACCCATCCTAAATAGCATTTGGTTTAGAACAATGGCTGATGCAAATCGCTGACGATGATCTACAGACGGTATTTGTCGCAGCCCCATGGGTAGTTCCCATGAGTAGTAGTGATGGCGGTAGCTCAGTCGGTATGATAGTAGGCTCTCGGTCGTAAGATCATGAGTTCAAATCCCACAACCGGCGGGATTACCGAGTCCACCTTCGACCAATCGGTGTGAGCGGTTGGCCACGCTTTATGACATAGTATTTTAATGAGTTCAATTCAAGGTTGTTCTTCGTCATGCCATTTACCATGTCTTTATCCTGCCCAGAACAAACGCGCATTGCGAAGAGTGGGAAATTCTTCTGCACTGCTAGGGTTGACGGCACCTACTCCCAGCTGACCGGCTAATCTGACCCGGTGTGACCTCGCTCCCAGTGCGGTGATCGACAAGGAGCCGCTGCGGTTCCGTGGCGAGCTCTACCATCCGTACCACTTCAACTGCAAGGCGTGCGGCATCGAGCTGGACTCGCGCGCCCGCGAGGTCAAGTCGCGCGCCGGCTACACGTCGGTGGAGCTGGTGAGGTCACGGCCGCGGTCACGGTCACGGTCACCTGCCGGCCGGTTGTAGACGGCGGTGTCGGTTGGCCGTGATGTGCGTCTGCCCGCCACCCGAAGACGACGGCTCTGGGGTTGAATCTGTACACGGCCACGGCCACCTGCCGGCCGGTTGTAGACGGCGGTGTCGGTTGGCCGTGATGTGCGTCTGCCCGCCACCCGACGACGGCGGCTCTGGGGTTGAATCTGTACACGTGCTACATCTTGGACATTCGTACTTATTTCATCGTGGATTTTGAGAGATTAATTTTGGCCCATCAACTTCGTGGAGTGGATTATTTGTATTTGTTCTTGGCGCCGTGAACTCTTTCTTGTTTTCTGACTTCGTGGTGCTACCTAGTTCTGGTTTCCGATTTAAGAGTGATGGATTTGGAATAATAAGTGGAATGAAGGAGAACACGAGATGTAGTTCCGATTGATAGGCATGCAGCATATGCCTGTACAGTTCCCTAGCTATGCAGTACTATTACTGGAATGGAATCCTGTCCTTAATGGTCCATTTGTGTGGTATCTCTATCAAAGAGCAATTCGTTGGTAACAATTAATTGTGAAATAGCACTATTCGACCAGGAGCCAGTAAAAGGAAATAATGTTACAGGTGGCAACAGCCCAGGATAAGTCAGTCTTTTCCTCCCCTGTGTCGGCTTGTGTTGCAGTGCGGTGTTTCGAGTGTCTTGAGACTGGCGGATCTGTGCATTTTCTGTTGCGTACCGGTTGGTACCAGTGTGTATCAGTTTGTTGGGCAGTCGGTCAGGTCGATGTTTCCTGTGCCTGTTTATGTGCCTGTTGCCTGTGACCCAGGGTTTCGTCTAACAAGATTTTGCTGGTGATGGGGGCTACAATTGACGACAATTGGGCCATATCCAGCCTTCAGAAATCCTCTCCACCAAACAATGTCTAGCCCGCCCCATCTCGGGGTTGTCATTCCCCCCCAGGTTTTCGGTGGCTAGTGAAAAACGGCGCGCGACAGTGTACCGAAATTTTGTATGCCTTTCCCCACATCACTTTGGCATGTGTGAAAGTTTTGAGGGCAGGCCATCTTCGGTCACTGGTCAAGTGAGGTCACCTTAAAAAAAAGTTCAAGCAGTCGTCACGCTTTAACATATTAGGATATTTGAATGAAACTTTCAGTCTATGCTTATCTTTATGGATGGAACAAAATGCACCGGATATTTTTCGCTTTTGATGACGTATTTGTTTTGCATGTTCACCAATTAGGGCTAAAATCGAAGATTCTGGCTAAAGTAAGTACTTTTATGAGGGCAAGTTGACTTAAAACATCGTTTCCTGGTGCGCTTTGCCCACTATTAAATACAAATTCCAGAACTCTTAAAACTCAAAATTTTTATATTTCCACAAATTAATATGTTGATTTTGGGGTGGGCAAGCATTTTAGGGCCATGGTCGATATCGTCTTCTTGTCCTGATTTCAAATATTTTTTCTTCAAAATATCCACAAAATGAACTCCCCAGAGCCAAAAACATGACATCAGTCATGATCCCGTTGGTTGGTTATTGGTTTTACGACACGTCGACCGTTGAGTGATATAGCGTCGCCAATCTCTCACGCCGATTTGTCGCGGGCGAAGAGTAGCGACAGGTGAGATTCGAACCCACAATCTTTCGATTGTGAGACGAGCATCTAACCCCTAGACCACTCGTCCCCTCAGTCATGATCCCATAGATCCCCTATTGACGTCACTTTTTGAGGGGATAACATTTTTGGGTGTGGTTTCGGGTCATACTCGTCGAGCGCTTTCCAATGACACTACTTTCGTTCCGTGCAACGCTTGGTTCGGAGATTAGAGGGGGCATAAATCCCCCGAGGCAGGGTGGAGGATCTGACCGGGAAGACGGCGCGGCTTAAGCAACGGGAAATGCGACTTGACTGTGGATGGGGCGGGGCACGACCCATACAGTTAGCATGTTAGAAGAGGTTTTGCCCTGATTATTATATCTGGCTGTGGCTGTGGCTGTGGCTGTGGCTGTGGCTGTGGCTGTGGCTGTGGCTGTGGCTGTGGCTGTGGCTGTGGCTGTGGCTGTGGCTGTGGCTGTGGCTGTGGCTGTGGCTGTGGCTGTGGCTGTGGCTGTGGCTGTGGCTGTGGCTGTGGCTGTGGCTGTGGCTGTGGCTGTGGCTGTGGCTGTGGCTGTGGCTGTGGCTGTGGCTGTACCTGTGGCTGTACCTGTGGCTGTAGCTGTAGCTGTAGCTGTGGCTGTGGCTATGGCTGTGACTGTGGCTGTGGCTGTAGCTGTAGCTGAACCTGTACCTGTAGCTGTACGCGTGACCGTTCCCCCGACTGTGTCCGTGACCCAGCCGAGACCCTGCCCGGCAGAATGAGCTCTACTGTCTGCGGTGGTACCTGCGGCTGTACTCGTGACCGTCTCCCCGACTGTGTCCGTGACCCGGCCGACATCCTGCCCGGCAGAATGAGCTCTACTGTCTGCGGTGCCACGACAAGATGGGCATCCCGATCTGCGGCGCCTGCCACCGGCCGATCGAGGAGCGCGTGGTGACCGCGCTCGGCAAGCACTGGCATGTCGAGGTGGGCGACAGTGGCGGCCGGAGCCGGTCCGCGTCTGTGCTGGCGCAGGCCAACTGCGCCGCCACGCTCTGTGTCCACATTGATGCCGAGCTCGCGGGTCCAGCAGGACCTCGACCAGTGTCAGCCGTTCTGGCGTGAAATGTGTGACTTCGGTGGTGGACGCTTTGCAGGGTTAAAATAATGGTTTTTCGTTAGGTGTGAGATGTCAAAACGAGCACAGTAGGATGTCGAAATTTGCCATGGAATTATTGTCACTTAAAATGATTTTGATGTCTCAGACTCAAATTCGAGCTGATGGTGTAGGTACTTATGACTGTAACTTCATCATTTGTTTTTAGATACATAATTTAAGAAGAGCTATATTCGGGATAGAGGGAATGATACCTATGCTATAAACTGGTATTGCATGCCATATCACATTATAGGTAATCCCTTTACCTGAAATTGCATTGCGAAATGTTTGTGTACCACCATTCCTTATCGAGAGCATGCACATGCTACTTATAAACGATATACTGTTAGAAAAAGACGCGAATACTTCATAAGCATGCATCAAGGAGCAGGATGTCGATACTTCTTGGAGAAGGATGTCGATTGAGCGTTCAGAAAGTGGTATATTCCACCCTATTTCACGAATATTTTATCACGGACGCTTTGTGCGGGAGGACAGGAACGAAACCAGCAGTCGACGTGTATTTTCGACTTGCCCTCGATGGACATAAGTTGGTGGTGTATGCAGCCTTCCTGGGCTCGCGGATGGGAAACATCGGTTTCAACAACCCAACACCACCTGACGTGCCGTTTGTGTTTGACACCAACACCACCTGACGTGCCGTTTGTGTTCGACACCAATACTACCAGTCGTGCCGTCTGTGTTTGACACGAGCACCACCTGATGTGCCGTTTGTGTTCGACATGAACACCACCTGACGTGCCGTGTATGTTCGACACGAACACCACCTGATGTGCCGTTTATGTTCGACACCAATACCATCTGACGTGCCGTTTGTGTTCGACACCAATACCACCTGACGTGCCGTTTGTGTTCGACACTAATACCACCTGACGTGCCGTTTGTGTTCGACACGAACACCACCTGGCATGCCATTTGTGTTCGACACCAATACCACCTGACGTGCTGTTTGTGTTCGACACCAACACCACCTGACGTACCATTTGTGTTCGACAGCATTTCGTGTGCGCCAAGTGCGAGAAGCCGTTCTTGGGCCACCGGCACTACGAGAAGAAGGGCCAGGCCTACTGCCGCTCTGATTACCACCTGCTGTTCGGCAACATCTGCTTCGTCTGCAACTTGGTGGTCGAGGACGAAGGTATCGAAACCGCCCATGTGGCGTGAGAAGTGTGCTGCCTGTGACAGCTGATATCCAACTTCAGACTGTTGCGGACCCTGGGGCCTGCGGCTCGGCAGGCTGTTCTTCTTTCTCTGAGTGCCTTGCCTTGCTCACGACGTCTCGCTGTTGCCCGTTTGACGTTTTTCTAGCCGGTTTGGTGACGTAGAGTCGCAGAGCAACTCTGCAGGCGAGGTCGAAAATTGGCGAGTCTTTCTTCCACTAGCAGAATACGAATTTGCTTAAACCGCGTGCAGACCACGGCGCCTGTGAGATGTGTGTGTATTTGTGTATAATATATATATATATATATATATATATATATATATATATATATATATATATATATATATATATATATATATGTGTGTGTGTGTGTGTGTGTGTATGTATGTATGTATATGATTATTGATTTATGTATGTATGTATTCATTCATTCATTCATTCATTCATTCATTCATTCGTTCGTACGGTTGGTTGGTGGGCTAGTTAGTTAATATAGGGGCATCGATGCCTCACGGCAGTGTGACTGAATGTGGTTGAAATTAGAGTGGGGATTATTCTTTGAATTGATTATGGAACTCCTCTGTATAATGGCATTATTATCAGCTCTGAATAGGGTTGGATTTGTACCCTGTGACCATGGATGTGGAAAGGAAATATTCTTGTGAATCGAATATGGAAGAGGGTGTTTTCTTCAAACCTGTGACATCAGAATCTCAGTTTGCACTTTCCAGTGAATCTTGGACACTTTCACAGAGCAGTTCACTGTCAAGCAGCACCATTCAACCTCCAAATGAGGAAAATGAAAGGATAATGTCCTGGATGCCACACAAACGGGAGCAACTTCTTTTTCCAACCCAAGCTGTGAACATCTGTCTCGGCAGCATATCCGCAACGATGGGCGATCTCTTCCTGGGGGCGATCTCTTCCGATCTTCCACGACCCACACAGTCCCAGAGCGGTCCCTCTCGGACGGTGCGCCCGCTGAAATAAGGCCCGGCGGCCCACTATTCTGACCGTCTGTTGACCTCAGTGATAAATTATTCGTGAAATAGGGTGGAATATGCCACTTCCTGAACACTCAATCCACATCCTTCTCCAAGAAGTATCGGCATCCTGCTCCTTGATGAAGCCTTATCAAGTCTTCATGTCTACTTTCTAACAGTATCTCGTTTATAAATAGCATGTGCTGCTCGATAATGAATGGTACAATCAATTTCCCGGCGGCCCACTATTCTGACCGTCTATTGACCTCGGTGATAAATTATTCGTGAAATAGGGTGGAATATGCCACTTCCTGAACACTCAATCCACATCCTTCTCCAAGAAGTATCGGCATCCTGCTCCTTGATGAATGCTTATCAAGTCTTCATGTCTACTTTCTAACAGTATCTCGTTTATTAATAGCATGTGCATGCTCTCGATAATGAATGGTGATACACGAATATTTTCCAATGCAATTTCTGGTAATGGGATGGCCTATAATGTGATATGGCATACAATATCAGTTTATAACATAGTTATTATTCTCCCTATCCCGAATATATATTCTTAAATTATTTCTTAAATTATGAATCTCAAAACAAATGATAAAGATCCAGTCATAAGTACCTGCACTGTTAACTCAAATTTTAGTCTGAAAGACATCAAAAGCATTTTAAATGGCACTAATTCCACGACAAATTTCGACATCGTGCTGGGCTCGCTTCGACATCTCACACCTAACACCTAACGAAAAACAATAATTTTAAGCCTGGTTGACCTCCGCTGACGTCCACTGACCGCGGGCTGTATTGCGACAGTGGTGCGCTCGCTGAACAAGGCCTGGTGTCCGCACCACTTCGCGTGCAGCACCTGCGATCAGCCGCTCACGCGCAAGTCAAAGTTCTTCGAGATGGACATGAAGCCGGTAAGTGCCTCCTGCCCAAGCCCTACATCGATGTGTGTGTGTGTGTGTCACAGGTGTCAGGGCTGTGTGGTGACAGCGTCGGTCGTCCCAGTAGTCAGATGGGCCAGAAGGTGTACGCAAGTGAGTGAATATTTGTGCGAAGACTGGTTGGATGGGTGGATCAGTGTGCACGAGTTGGACAGCTGGTGGTGGGTGTCAGGGAGGTGGTACTGGATTATTATGAGCGAATGACCCAGTAGGCAACTTCTGCTCTGAGACGTTCGACGGTGTCAGCTGAAGACAGTCGAATGAATCAAAGGCATGCGCACTGTGTATGCCTTTGATCAGATGATGACAACGACTGTCATTGCACATGCCGTGCTCGCGTGCCACCCCACCCAAAGTCCTGATAGCAACAGCAACGTTCGGGAGTGACGGTGCCGAATTTGCTCGGCAGGTGTGCAAGAAGTGCTACGAGCGGCTGCCGCACGAGCTGCGCCGTCGGCTGAAGCGGCTGCACGAGAACGAGGTGAGGCGTGACGAGCCGTGACGGGCCGACTCGTCCGCCGGCCGCCGGCCGGGCCCGCTAACCAAGCCGCTACCGGGCCGCTAACCGGGCTGCTAGCCGAGCCGCTGCGCCGGGCGCGGCCGCTAACACCGGCACCAGCCGCTAACCGGGCGGACCGGCAGCCTGCCAGCACTGTCCTCGTCTCGTCTGTCCGGCTGTCCGCCTGTCGGGCCGACTTAACACAGCTTCCCGTCACCCGGGTAACGCCGCCGCCCGGTGTCGGCGCGAGGCTGACCAGTGTCCGCCTGTCTGCCTGTCCGCCTGTCGGGCCGACTTAACACAGCTTCCCGTCACCCGGGTAACGCCGGTGTCGGCGGGAGGCTGACCAGTGTCCGCCTGTCGGGCCGACTTAACACAGCTTCCCGTCACCCGGGTAACGCCGCCGCCCGGTGTCGGCGGGAGGCTGACCGGTGTCCGCCTGTCTGCCTGTCTGGACGCGCGCAGCCGCAGCCGCAGCCGCAGCCGCCGCCGCCGCTAACCATCTCCGCTTGTCGATATACTAACCGGCCTGCCCGCCGCTGACACCGAGCACGGCCGGCAGCCTGTCGTGTTGGGTAGGGCTGCTTCCGGGAAGCGGGCAGTGCGGCGTAGAACGTAACGTGTCGCTTGTATTGCCGACAGTGACTGCTCTGTAGTTCGAAAGGGGTCTGGTTTGTCGTGGGCTGCTTGCAGTAGGAGAGGGCGCTGCAGGTGTGCTGTCAGAGATGTGAATGTGCAGAGAGTGGTGTGTTGCCTGTACAAACGGTGCCCGGGTCGAACGTTACCACAAGTGCTTTGTATGTTGCAACGAGAGCGTTTTATGGTCTAACTTCATGTGCCTTAAACATGACAATTCCTGGGAAATCTGTGAGATGCTCTCGACTTCATTGTGCAGCTTCTAATAGAACGGCTCTGAGCTTTGCCTCCTTTGGTGAGAGTGTTTGTAATGGACACTGACCGCACGGCCGTGTCGTTGACGGACGGACGGACGAGGTGTGCAGTGTTCTCCGGTTTGTGACGTGTTGGCACGCGCTCGACGCTTACGTCAGTCCGTGGAGGTGGCTGGGGCGGCGCAGTCGGCACCGTGTGAGACGTTGGGCTTTGTTACGGCTGAGGCGGCCGGTTGCCGCGTCAGATCGGTGACCCGTCAACGCCAGCTGGCATCGCGTACGCTGCATTTCGGAGGTCAGGTGGTGTGGCCTCGGGCCGCGCTGGCTTCTGATCTGCTTCCGGCCGCCTGTGAGCAGACCGCTTGTGCATAGCTTTAACGATCGCTGTGAGGTGCGTTTTGTCTGTTTTCAGGATCCACGCGTATACCAAGAGTAGCGGGTATGTGTTTGCTAGCTGTTGCGTTTTGGTGCACCGTTACGCGGCGCAGTTCCCTCGTGTATTTCTGTGAAGTTGGACGAGACAGGTCTTGGTGCACTGTTTCCGTGAATCGTTGTTGCACAAAATGCCTGGCTCGCTGCCTGTATGCCAGATGTGGCTCTGACCCTATGACCTGACTTTATGATGTGTGACCCTGACCTCCGTGCCGTGTGCAGCTCCGGCTGTATACCTGGTGTGACCCTGACCTCCGTGCCGTGTGTAGCTCCGGCTGTATACCTGGTGTGACCCTGACCTCCGTGCCGTGTGTAGCTCCGGCTGTATACCTGGTGTGACCCTGACCTCCGTGCCGTGTGCAGCTCCGGCTGTATACTCGGTGTGACCCTGACCTCCGTGCCGTGTGTAGCTCCGGCTGTATACCTGGTGTGACCCTGACCTCCGTGCCGTGTGTAGCTCCGGCTGTATACCTGGTGTGACCCTGACCTCCGTGCCGTGTGTAGCTCCGGCTGTATACCTGGTGTGACCCTGACCTCCGTGCCGTGTGCAGCTCCGGCTGTATACCTGGTGTGACCCTGACCTCCGTGCCGTGTGCAGCTCCGGCTGTACTCTCGGTGTGACCCTGACCTCCGTGCCGTGTGCAGCTCCGGCTGTACTCTCGGTGTGACCCTGACCTCCGTGCCGTGTGTAGCTCCGGCTGTACTCTCGGTGTGACCCTGACCTCCGTGCCGTGTGTAGCTCCGGCTGTACTCTCGGTGTGACCCTGACCTCCGTGCTGTGTGTAGCTCCGGCTGTACTCTCGGTGTGACCCTGACCTCCGTGCCGTGTGTAGCTCCGGCTGTATTCCTCGGTGTGACCCTGACCTCCGTGCCGTGTGTAGCTCCGGCTGTACTACCTCGGTGTGACCCTGACCTCCGTGCCGTGTGCAGCTCCGGCTGTACTCTCGGTGTGACCCTGACCTCCGTGCCGTGTGCAGCTCCGGCTGTATACTCTCGGTGTGACCCTGACCTCCGTGCCGTGTGTAGCTCCGGCTGTACTCTCGGTGTGACCCTGACCTCCGTGCTGTGTGTAGCTCCGGCTGTACTCTCGGTGTGACCCTGACCTCCGTGCCGTGTGCAGCTCCGGCTGTACTCTCGGTGTGACCCTGACCTCCGTGCCGTGTGTAGCTCCGGCTGTACTCTGTGTGACCCTGACCTCCGTGCCGTGTGCAGCTCCGGCTGTATACCTGGTGTGACCCTGACCTCCGTGCCGTGTGCTCCGGCTGTATCCCTCGGTGTGACCCTGACCTCCGTGCCGTGTGTATACCTGGTGTGACCCTGACCTCCGTGCTGACCTCCGTGCCGTGTGTAGCTCCGGCTGTATACCTCGGTGTGACCCTGACCTCCGTGCCGTGTGTAGCTCCGGCTGTACTCTCGGTGTGACCCTGACCTCCGTGCTGTGTGTAGCTCCGGCTGTATACCTGGTGTGACCCTGACCTCCGTGCCGTGTGTAGCTCCGGCTGTATACCTGGTGTGACCTGACCTCCGTGTTGGCTGTGACCCTGACCTCCGTGTTCCGTCGTGTAGCTCCGGCTGTACTCTCGGTGTGACCCTGACCTCCGTGCCGTGTGCAGCTCCGGCTGTATACCTGGTGTGACCCTGACCTCCGTGCCGTGTGTAGCTCCGGCTGTATACCTGGTGTGACCCTGACCTCCGTGCCGTGTGTAGCTCCGGCTGTACTCTCGGTGTGACCCTGACCTCCGTGCCGTGTGTAGCTCCGGCTGTATACCTGGTGTGACCCTGACCTCCGTGCCGTGTGTAGCTCCGGCTGTACTCCTCGGTGTGACCCTGACCTCCGTGCCGTGTGTAGCTCCGGCTGTATACCTGGTGTGACCCTGACCTCCTCCGTGCCGTGTGTAGCTCCGGCTGTATACCTGGTGTGACCCTGACCTCCGTGCTGTGTGTAGCTCCGGCTGTACTCTCGGTGTGACCCTGACCTCCGTGCCGTGTGCAGCTCCGGCTGTACTCTCGGTGTGACCCTGACCTCCGTGCCGTGTGTAGCTCCGGCTGTATACCTGGTGTGACCCTGACCTCCGTGCCGTGTGCAGCTCCGGCTGTACTCTCGGTGTGACCCTGACCTCCGTGCTGTGTGTAGCTCCGGCTGTACTCTCGGTGTGACCCTGACCTCCGTGCCGTGTGTAGCTCCGGCTGTATACCTGGTGTGACCCTGACCTCCGTGCTGTGTGTAGCTCCGGCTGTACTCTCGGTGTGACCCTGACCTCCGTGCCGTGTGCAGCTCCGGCTTCTCGGTGTGACCCTGACCTCCGTGCGTGTAGCTCCGGCTGTATACCTGGTGTGACCCTGACCTCCGTGCCGTGTGCAGCTCCGGCTGTACTCTCGGTGTGACCCTGACCTCCGTGCCGTGTGCAGCTCCGGCTGTACTCTCGGTGTGACCCTGACCTCCGTGCCGTGTGCAGCTCCGGCTGTACTCTCGGTGTGACCCTGACCTCCGTGCCGTGTGTAGCTCCGGCTGTATACCTGGTGTGACCCTGACCTCCGTGCCGTGTGCAGCTCCGGCTGTATACCTGGTGTGACCCTGACCTCCGTGCCGTGTGCAGCTCCGGCTGTATACCTGGTGTGACCCTGACCTCCGTGCCGTGTGCAGCTCCGGCTGTACTCTCGGTGTGACCCTGACCTCCGTGCCGTGTGCAGCTCCGGCTGTACTCTCGGTGTGACCCTGACCTCCGTGCTGTGTGTAGCTCCGGCTGTATACCTGGTGTGACCCTGACCTCCGTGCTGTGTGTAGCTCCGGCTGTACTCTCGGTGTGCTGCTGAAGTTGCCGAGCCGCACGCACCAACTACGTGCGGAGCGTTGACGCTGTGCCTTTCTGTCAGGCTCCCGGGATGGTCTCTGCCGAGTTCATGGAGGCCGAGTAGTAAGAAATTGTGCACATAAATTTAACAAATGATCGATATGCCGTTTATTAATAGTGCTAACGTTGGCCGCTATCAAATCCATCAGACTGCCGCAAATGCACCGCTTGCAACGCATTTCAATACAAACATAGTAAATGGAAAGGTAATGTTCGCCCCGATTTTGCTATCTTAGCAAGTCGCTATAGTGTTTACCGTTACAATGTCCAAATGGAATGTCTGACGTTTTCTAATTTCAAAATTCATGTGATAAAATTGTGTTCAAGGCAAGCAGAAAATGAAGGTATAGCTTTATAGATTTATATTGTAATGATGCTTGGGAGAGATACAAAATAAGCCACAACAGTATCACAAAATTCCACAATAGAAAGTGCCTACCCGAGTTGTGTGTCAAACTGGTGCTTCTTCGTAGAGGTCAATGCCCCATACCGTATGCTACTGGTGAACAGCCAGACTAAGGACAAACACAATTCCGCTTCTTAACTGGGATGTGAAGCTCTGCTCGACCGCATAGCTTCTCGTCCACTTTTGGCAAGCGGTTCATGCGCCGCAACAGATGATTGTAATTATCTGTCCTGAGAGTGACCTGTCGTTTGCAAGCACTCCCTTCACTGTTGTTGAGGTCAGACGTTCTCTTTATTAGCCGCGCCACGCTAAATACAATTTTGAATGCACAAAATCACGAATCAAAGCGCAATTTGTTGGCATTCTACAATGCGGAAAGG
Organism: Ashinkailepas kermadecensis; assembly: GCA_034440615.1. Classification (NCBI taxonomy): domain Eukaryota; kingdom Metazoa; phylum Arthropoda; class Thecostraca; family Neolepadidae; genus Ashinkailepas; species Ashinkailepas kermadecensis. The sequence goes on from JAOTOM010004207.1 coordinate 178,969, forward strand.
AACTTAGTTTCCATCAATTATTCGTTCAGTAAATTGGTACTTTTCCTGAATTGATAATGCCCTGAAAGGGCGTCTTCGCGATGCTTGGTCTGGTGTTCTTGTGATTTTTCTGGATCTGGTGACATTTGTCTATGCAGACGGCAGTTTGATGGATTGTAACGGCAGTTTGACGCGGTGGAGGGTACCTGCACAGATCTTCGGCTGACTAGTAGAGAGCGGACCCACGCCCAACTAACTGTGTGATGCCCCGGTGCCCACCGTCAGGTGTCGGATGCCTGTGACCATCAATGATGACCAGGCGCCAGTTGATACCATTAGTCGTGTTTACAGCGTATTTTCATCGGTTCCAAGCAAAAAGGCATTTGTATAAGTCAGATGCATAATCAAGTAGTGTCCTGGCTGTACCGGCATACTATTCGATGCCAGCATCGGCTGGTCGTGTTCGATGCCGTTCGCCAAGTGTGAGCTCAGTTGACCAGCAGTTCATCGCAGCATTTCTGCGGGCTGAATTGGCAATGTCTTGAAACTATATCTGGTCCCCAGCGAAGGAAAGTGCCCAGTAGGAAAGGCACTGTAGCGTCCCGCAACTAGAATCCGTGTGTTCCTACACTTCGCGCCCTGCGAAAGTCGAAATCACCAAAATTTCACTTACTTTTTCTGAGCTTCCGACAAAAATGCACCAGCTCATCGCGACTCAAGATCAGTTTTCAGTTTCTTAATCACCCCTCCTGCAAAAGGACAATCCTAGAGCCGACTTTTGTATTCGAGGTCCAGATCCTAATGTATGGATCTGAGATCTTGAATGTAGACGAAACAGGAAACACTACAAATGCTTCTTGTGAAGCTCCTGGAGGGCTTCCCAACATGTTTTTTTTTCTTCTGTAGACACGGTAGTTTTTTAAAGCTAACCACGGAAATATTGCTCACCTCCCGCCTTCCCAGTAGGGCGCGTTGGGCCGCATACCCCAGCGGAGCGCTGGCTAACCTGCTAACATGGACATTTGTTTGTAGTATTTTGTGGACTTTTACGTCAGTCAAACTAAGAAAGAAAACAAGTCATTTCGATTAATGTCGCCGCTATCAACCCATATTTTGGAATCATTGGAACTTCCTTGACTTCACAGCCATATCTGGAGCTCGGAGAACGAGGCAAAATCTGCTGTAAACCACATCGTTGTTTGCTGGTGGTGGTCTGGGCGGTACTAGTCTGACCGTATTGCTAACTTCGTTACGACCCATAGTGTGGAGTAGACAGTGAAGTGCCTGGCTCCAATAGTAACATCAAGTTTGTGCGTGTTGCCTTACCGTCGCAGCATCGAGTAGAGTGCCTACTGTTGCTAGGTGTTGCTGGACGAACATTAAATTTATCGACGGAAGCGTATAGATAGTCAAACTTTATGCTGGTCTAATTGAAAAATCGACTTACCAACTTTGCGAACCATCTTTTGTCCTTCGTATTCCTGATTATCCGGTATTATTATTATCGCTGCTGTTGGAGGTCAGGCCGTTTACCAAGACCAGTAGATATAGAATAATCAGTTCCGTAAAACATGATCAAATTTGTGGTGTTACTGGGTTGTCTCACAATCTTCCCTAGTACCAATCGGTGGTATTCTTTAGTATTCCAAAATTGTAAAACTTGAATGCCGACACCATCTTCTTAAACCAGTACCTCCTTGGATTTGGCAGACCACCAAGTACATATTTTATCGCACAGCCTATCATCCCTACCCAAGATTTCAAGTGAAGGAATTGTTGTGTACACCGGGGACACCTTCAGTGTACAGTGTACAGGGATGACCTGCCTCCTTAGTTATTATCCCAGACATTAAATGCCACGGTACGATGGGCTGCACATCAGTTGCGCAGGCTTAATAAACTAACCCCCAGTTCACATCATGCGACTAACGCTATGTACATACTGCCAGTGGGTTGGTTTTCCCGTCCCAGTAGGCTATCTCTGTGGTGAGAGCGAACAGGTGAAATTTGACTTGGTCATCTCTGAACTGAGAGCCATCCTGTCACTGTGTCGCTCACCGATACCCTTCTCCCTCCTAACCGCGTTGGTCTCAGCGAATGTGTCCTGGTGACCGGAGCTTAGCGGCACCGATGAAGGGCCGTCTTCTTGCCGATGCAGTTTGTTGCTGCTGCGGTGAACATTTGTTGGCCGAGGTGGTGGTGGAGAGCATGCCCAGGGAATCTGGAATGATCGGCGCGAGTCGCGAGCCTGGTCCTGGGGACCGCGCGCAACAAACGCCGCCGGATCCACGCCACGATTCGTTTGAAAGCTCCGCGATGTGTTTATTTGTTTGGGAGTTAATTCTTCTTTTTTAAACGGCTGGGTCATGCTTATCACAGCATTGTGGCGGTTAAGCGACAGCATACCCAATCAACCAAAACAGTTCCAATCTGGACAACATTGTGTTTATAAGAACGATCCATTAATTTTGAACACACCATAAGCTTCGTAATCAGCTCATGCTCGGCTTTCCGATGGCATGCGTTTCGTCTGTTGGGCAATCGGAGCCCTTTCGAGCAAGGTTGACCCGGGACCTCTAAGAGGCACCGCAACATCTGTCCCGGGGACACCACTGGGACACTGCTGGGTCGTGTACCCCAGAAGCGCGCGTGTGCCACGGCTGTGTGACGGACGTGTGGCCGCCGGGCCGTCTTCCAGAGGGAGGTGACGCTGGCCGACTAGGCTCGGCCGTCAGCGGCGGCGGCCCACACCGGCCGGCCGGCCGCTCGCCTGTGTCCGGCGCCACCACCGTCGCTGACCGGGCAGCTCCGCGCCGCCCCGCAGTCGGGTCTGCGGACACCACATCGCCGCCCCCTGATCAACTGTCGCCACGTGTTGACATTGACGAAACAGGCCGTGGGTTGAAAGCCGGAAACAAGTATTAATCAACTGCATGCATTATTTTGAATTAAACGTACTACACTGATGGCCGGATAGTGTTGCCGATGGGCTCGGTGAGCGTGGAGTAGGCTTGTATTGGTAATATTCGTGGTGTAGAGCAGTGGTCACATTGCGCCCGAACTGATGTCGCCGTACGAGCTGAGATGGTGTGAAGTGTTTAGCTGGCTCGCTGCTATTGTGACCCCCGCCCCGACACTGGGGTCACCATTTCTTCAACTTGTTACTCCCAGTGGCGTTTCCAGTACAGTTGTATGCGCGGATTCCAACTCTGTCCTCAGATCCCCAAATTTGCCGAGATACGCGCTCGCACCCGGCGTTTAAGGTTTCTGTATATTTGGCAGCGTGCAAAGCAAACTGGCAAATGTGACCACATAAAAACATTGTGTGGAACAACTTCAGTTCCGCACGTCAGTTTAATCTCGCAGCCGTCCTTTTTTACCCCGCAATTCCGATCCGCGCCATCTGCGCCAGACGGAAAAGGGTCATCTTACGACCAGGCTGCCGGATTAACTACGTGTTGGAAAGGAAATGAAGGTGCACCGTGATTACATTTTTGGTTTTATTTGCCATAGTTGGCTTTGCAGACGGCGAAATACGTAAAAAGCTGCAAGCGTCTGGTGCGAACAATTTTTTCAAGAGATTTGGGGATCTGGACAGATTTGGAATCGGTGCATTCACTGCATCAGGAACGCCTGTGGGAGGAACACGTTTCGCAAAGAAAAAGTTGAAAATTTGGTCACTCTACCCGGCACATGGCTTTACGCGTGTTACAGGTGTGGTGCGCGTTAGATGTAGACACTCGGTCGTGGCGACCTTTCCTCCGGTGCGAGCTCTCACTTTCAGGCAGCGACACCGTCCAGAAGTGGGAGAAGGCGCGTGCGCTGGTCGCTACACCCAGTCAGTAACGAAGCAAACAAAACAAAAGATATGTGACGTCCATTTTGTTTTGATAACTGCATGCTCCGTTTGACAATACAGGTGTGTTGTGCTTACTAAAGCGGCGCGTCTACATCAGCCGCCTCCGAGAACGTGTACAGTCCGTCTATAGTTAGCGGTACTGTATGGCTGACTAGCTGCTTGAGTCGGGGGTGGCCGGGTGGTTAAGGTGTTGAGCTCTGGATACAAAAGTACCGGGTTCGAGACTCACACCACCCGGACGTTTCGCAGTCTCGCGGCTCATCGGGGAAACAGTGCGGACGGCGCATAGTGCGTCTCAAAGCAGTCTTAAGCAGCTGGTGTGGTGTGGGTGCGTCGTAACCCACTCGATGAACACTGGGCCACATATTAAGAGGGCCGACGGCCGGCAGAGCAGCGGCAGCCGGCCTCCTAGGACGCGTGCAGGCTGTCCATAATTAGTGGTACTGTATTGGTTACTGGCTGCGCCAGCCGCTGACACTGAAGACGACCGCCGGCCGACAATGTCAAGCGGAGCCGCTTCACGTGCCCGACACACTTCCACACCGCCAAGCTGGGAATGTAGGCGAAAATAAAACACCGCACGCACGAGGCGAACATAGTATAAAACTGTCGCAGCGCCGATTCTACCAGCAAGCACTGCGTCGAAGCTAGCAGCAAGCCTGAGCCGACAGCATCGCCACCGTCCAGCTTCCACACTGCGGCAGCCACTCAGACCTGGCGCGCGACTCGCCGTCGCAGCAGTAATACTGGCTACTGGATAACCCACAATGGGCCGTTATATACTACGGTGTCGGGCGGTCACCAATTGCGAGACCCGGCGTCTAGCGTAAGCTCGATAAAAACGCGTGCTGCGTCGCGCTGTCGGTCAACAAAGTAAACGTGTCACATACGCACACGCCCCTAAGCACGCGGCACCCCGCTGAGCGTCTCGTGTCGGCGGAGCCGTCCGCTCTGACCTCTGAGCGGCACTGGCGCAGATCGGGCTCCGCGCGCGCACACTGCCTGACGCGGGACAAATCGTCCATCAGCACGGAGATTGTCGCGGCGTTCTGGCTGCGCGCGCGCCGACCGCCAGCTCCGACTCGTCCGCCGACACCAGTCCTGAGCCTCACCCGGCCTCCGCCAGAGTGGAGGGATTCGGTCCGTCGCCCCGAGCCTCGTCCGACTACCGCCAGAGCCGAGAGATTCGGTCCGTCGCCCCGGCACTAGTCCCGAGCCTCATCCGGCCTCCGCCAGAGTGGAGGGATTCGGTCCGTCGCCCCGACCGCCAGAGTGGAGGAGATTCGGTCCGTCGCCCCGGCACTAGTCCCGAGCCTCACCCGGCCACCGCCAGAGCCGAGAGATTCGGTCCGTCGCCCCGGCACTAGTCCCGAGCCTCACCCGGCCACCGCCAGAGTGGAGGGATTCGGTCAGTCGCCCCGATACCAGTCCCGAGCCTCACCCGGCCACCGCCAGAGCGGAGAGATTCGGTCTGCCGGCTGCGGCCGCCCTCGGCAGGACTGGGCGGACGCACCGGAAGCCGACCCCGCGTCGTCCACGCCACCGCGGCGCACAGACAAGCCGCAGAGCCATCTACTTGGCCCGGGTTATTCGCAGCGATCCGCGAGGTTTGCGTTTAGCGTCCGCGGCGGACGGCGGCGGCGGCTCGGGCGGCGCGTCCTGGTGCTTCTGGCCAAAGTAGGAAGTGAGGTCCTCGATGTGCACGAGCTTAGAGTCCTGCTCCATGTGCAGCTCGTCGCGCTCCATCAGGTAGCGCACCAGAGCCTCGTTCAGACCTGAAACGGATGGCCGCTGCATGACAGACGCAGTCGACGCGCCCTAAACTGCAATAACCAACCAACCAATCAACCTGAAACGGAGAAGCCGTCTGTGAAGAGCCGTCTATTCTGCCGCAGGAGACGCCCGGGAGATATTGTCCACGTCTGGAGACTCACCGGTGACGAGTCGGTGTCAGTTGAAACGGCCGTGGGTCCCAGCCAGGGTTGGCATGATGCTGGTAAATTGGTTAATACCAGGGATGTGGAAAAAAACCATTGCTCTCAATACATCAATCTTGTGCGGGAGACCATGACAGATTTGGGATTCTGGATCGGGAGGTTCTCCGGATCCCGGAGCCCAACGTGGTCGGTTGCGGGTTTAACAGTTTTTGCCAGGAAATGATTTTGTCTTCGGTTACTAACAATGGTATGGCAAAAGCTATCCTTTGCCAGTATTTTGCCAGCCTTGGTCCCAGCGGGGCATGGTGGAATTCAAGTCTTCGGCCGGCTCTGACCATCACGAGACTGGAGTATCGCGGCACGTTCTCCACCCCTTCCCAAGGTCCCCCACCAAAAAAAATAAAGGGAAAATGACTGATTTCCTGAACAATGTTTTACTTTTTAATTTTCCTTCACCTTCCACGCTGTATTTGGTGAAGCTGATCGACAAGCTCTATACAGGTATCAGGCCACGTCGGAGTTCATGACAATCAGAAGGCAGATGGTGCTGCCAGGGCCGCATCAGAACTCCCAGCCCCAGCTAACAAATATTTGTTAAACATGGTGAACCCATCAATCCCAGGAGAATGGCAAAATCGGTGGTCGTCCGAGAAAACATGCATTCTAAAACAAATAAAAACCATCTGTAGGATACTAACATTCTGCGGTTCTGAAAAATCGAAGGGAAAATGTGCCGTCGACCACCAAAGGGTGTGTCCAAATTCGCAATGTTAGGCTTCGAGGGCCCGGATGGAAATATTCCATACCGATACAGCATACAAGTCCTGAGACATATAGTCATACAAATCGGAAGTTGGGCTACTTAGAAGTAAGGGATCAACAATGCGATTCCATTTGCATTGCCTATCGCAAGCTCTCCAGGGAAAATTTACTTTATTTACATCCTGACGCCCAACTGAGTGAATTTGTAAACCTCGTCATGGCATGATTGTCCGGTTATCTCGACATTTCGGGAGCAGTGTCCGTGAAATGGTAGCTGGAGCTTGTCAGCACGACAGCTTTCAATGGAATTGATTAGCCATGCTGCTGGGAAACACCAGTACTATCGTTCACCAAAACGCCCCAACGGTGTTCAATACGTGACCGAGACGCACCTTCGATGCGTGTATGGAAGTCGTTGACGATCACCTGGAGCTGCGCTATGTTCATCTCAGTCAGCAGGTGGCGACTGACGCGCCGCCTGCCGTCGGGAAACGGAACTCCGATCTGGAACCGGCCGTGCGTTGGTGAAGACTTGCCTGACCGACAGAGTCAGACACGTCCACTCGGGGTCAGTTCACAGTCGGAGTACAACTGCTGTGCGTACAGTCAGCTGGTACACTCGGGGCCCGGCAGGCACACTCGGGGATCCGTGATGTTGATGTGAGGCGTTGTCACTGTCGCTCCGCACCGTGGAGCGGCAGCACCGGCACCACCTGCCGTTAGGAACGGGGAATACACGAGGGTACAGGATCGGGCACCTTAGCGCGACAGGCAGCTTTTGGACCGACCGCAACTGCATTCGTGGCAGCCGTGAAGACTATTGCGTCGATTTTGTTTGCGAACGTGCAGGAGTGTCAGAACTAGGTAAAACCTATTCAACAATTCGGCACGATGCATTTAAATTCGGAAGCATTCAAATGCAGACGCAGCGTCCACAATTTCGACAGATGCGCATTAAAAACAAATCAAATTCCGTCGAAATTGGTCTGCAATCTTGCCAAACGGCGTTCCTCTGCCGAATATTGTCTGCACATCCGAACTGAAGTGCACCAAGCCAAATAACTGAATCAGCATCGGTGCTGCGCTGCGGCACTGTCGCTGGTTCCACAGCCTTTCCGATCAATTTACGCCGCATTCTCCCTAAGAGTGACACAGGCTGGCTTGTGGCCGCGCTGATCACGTAACATGACTTCATGACACGTAGCCGGCGCCTGGTGACTGCCCCTAAGCCAGAGCCGAGGTTCACCAAAAATCCTCTTCTTTGAACCAAAAATGCGCGCTCAAAAAACAATATTGCAGTAAAAATAAAAATAAATAAAAGACCACATCTAACTTTAAGTGAATGAATTAGGACTTGAAATGTTGCAAGAATTCAAGGTTTCAAAAGCATGCTCCACGGATCGGAGCGAGCCGCTCAGATCGCAGAATCCCTGGTTGTTTATACACGGATTAGAATCACTAAGCCTCGCCCTTGCTCGTGATAAAAATAAATGTTCCATTGATGAAGCAGCATGATGAGAAGGGATGGGCCCCATAGACAACCAGTCACAGAGCGCAGCCAGGCCGGAAAAGCCGCGACAGGGCAAGCGTCTCCCAGGTGAACTACCAGGAAATCGATACATGGGACATCTGGAACGTTTCACATTCCAGCAGACATGGCGAATCCAAGTTGAAATCTCTTTCAAAGTGCCTTTCGATTAAAACCTCAAATATGCCACAAATCCCTCACGTGCGTGCCGTATGTTAACACGTGAAATAACAGCGTACTTTCCATGGATCATACTCCCCAGTCAGAAGCCACGTGGCCGCGATAACGAACTTCCCACCTACACACGACTCCGCGCGAGCACCTCTTTCTGCAGTTTCGTTCTCCTGGCCTCCCGGCAGGCCTTGGCATGTTCAGTGACCTACATCCAACACACAAACTATCTCCACGCCACACCGCGGGCAGCCCCACCCGCCCAGCTGATCACCTTCTGGAACGCGAGGCGCACCACATCCGAGATGGGGCTCTTCCTGCTCTGGCGCTCGATCTCCATCTGCATGCGCGCCATCTGCTTGGCCTGAGCCAGCGCCAGCCGAGCCTCCGACTGCAGCTGCGCCTGGTGGCGCACAAAGTCGGCGGTGCGCACCGGCTCCGCGGACTCGCGCGCCACTGGCGGCGGCTGACTGAACTTTGGCTGCAAAAACGCGTAACAGGTGTCACATGGTGGGCAGAGGCAGGACTCGAGCCGCCATAGCCACTACCCTTGGAAAGTATGTTTAAACATTTGTATACGCCGCCACCCATGAATGGATGAACGGGAGTGCCCCGCCCTCAATCTGAACGACGCAGAGCACACGTAAGAGTCAACACCGAAAATAAAGTACGATAGTCGGGGTACTCCCAGCTAAGAAATAGTAATCAACTAAACATGCATTAGCAAATCAAAAGTGCTGGTTTTCAGCCAGTCGTGTTAATCAGTATTAGTGATGAACGAGAGGCAAACAAATATCGAAATGTAATTGATGGCAATCTTAATCCACCTCAACTTCGCTAATTTGCCGGGTTCGTTTGGTAGCTTGTTAATGTTAACTCGAAAGACATTCATTTTCGGGTCAAACATGCTAGGTCGATCAGAGGAGTCACAACGACCATCTATCAAATTGTCCTCTCATCAAATTGTGTGTAACATAGTAGGGATCATCAAAACATGCAGACTACCTTGAGCGCAAAATTACTGAGTCGATGTACATTCGCCAGTTTAGACTGTTAAATAACCATTCGTCCTGGTGTTTGGTGGGATGAATAAACGGATTGCATTGCCATAGCAAATGTAATTTGTGTTAGGCTTTGCTATTCATGGTAGTGCTCTTGTGTGACGTTCACGTGTGCTGATATTTATCTAGTGATTTTTCAACGCGTCGTATAATGTCACTTGTGACATACGACCATTTGTTATGTGACCATATATGACCATATATGTGACCATTTGTTGTACCCGAAATATAATACGCTTATTCCAACTTCCAAATCATTCCAAGGACAGTCATTATAAAAGTGCATGCTGTGCAGTAGGATTTTTCACCATTTATATAGACGCAAGAACAAATGGTTCTCTCAAAAACAAACCGGGGGAGAGAGCAAATGACTACGCAGTTAGCGCGTCAAAAAACACAAACCCCAACTACACCAAGTCAAAGCAGGATTGGATTCAGACACCGCAGTCACCAACGCGTAACCATGACCCCTGGCCGGCACAGCGGGCGACGTACCCAGTTGGTGAGGTCGACCGGCAGGCTCTGGAACTGCGCCGACTCCGACTGGCCGGCGGCGGCCGAGCAGCGGCGCGCCAGCAGGCCACTGCTGAACTCGTCCTCGTCCTCCTCGTCGGACGCCGTCTCGTTCATGAAGCAGATCTGCAGGTTCATGCCGCCCTGCAGGCGCGACTGCAGGCTGGGCTTGCGGCTGGGCCGCGCCGCGGACCCCGCTGCCGCCGCGCCGTCCGCCGCCTCGTCCGCCTCGTGGCCCATGGCCAGCTTGCGCCGGATCGCCTCGCGGTCGTTGCGGCGCTGTAACAGGGCGGCGGCCCCGTGACGTCAGCGAGTGGACGGGTGACGTCAGCCAGGGTCGGCCGGTCCGTGACCCCACCGGCCATGAGGTGCACCACGTGCCATCCCAGGTCATCCGGCCAGGCCACATCGGGCTACAAACCACGTAACTGTGGGGCTAGACGGATCTGTCTGACCTGGTCAGGGTAGAAACTGGACGGGACGGCTATGCGGCATCGTGGGCATAGCATGGTCTGGTTTGGTCAGGAAGGCTAGAGACCAGGTGGTTAGGTCAGCTTAGGCGACTCGGGAGACTTAGTTTGGTCAGGAAGTTAGAGACCAGGTGGTTATGTCAGCTTAGGCGACTCGGGAGACTTAGTTTGGTCAGGAAGTTAGAGACCAGGTGGTTATGTCAGCTTAGGCAAGTAAGGGGGCTTGGTCTGGTCATGAAGGCTAGAGACCAGGTGGTTGGTTATTGGTTTTACGACACGTCGACCGTTGAGTCATGTAGCGTCGCCAATCTCTCACGCCGATTGGTCGCGGGCGAAGAGTAGCGACAGGTGAGACTCGAACCCACAACCTTTCGATTGTGAGACGGGCATATTACCCCTAGACCACTCGTACCCAGAGACCAGGTGGTTATGTCAGCTTTGGCAAGTATGGGGGCTTGGTCTGGTCATGAAGGCTAGAGACCAGGTGGTTATGTCAGCTTTGGCAAGTAAGTGGTCTTGGTCTGGTCAGATAAGGTTGTACTAGAGCTTCAATGGTTTGATCAGGTAAGTTAGATCTGCCACATAAATGAAAAATGCTGTATCTGCAATTTAGTAAATTATAATGGAAGCAGCAGCATTTGTAATTCTTAATGAATTACAAATGAGGCCAACAATATCCTTAAATTGATCATAACTGCCTATACCTATGGTGATTGATAATCTTGATTTTTTTTGGAGTGTCACCTGCATGGACATCTACCATTCATATCTGCTCAAAAGACTGAATGATTCTTGAGTTATGAAATTTAACATTAAGATGCATTTTATTGTGGCCATTCAAGTATTGAAATTGGCAAATGAAATTTAAAAAAACGTGAAATTGGCAAAATGCAATAAATCGCCTTCTTCCCTTTTAAAGGCATAGATGGTTTCTTCTGGTCAGGTTGGATTGTAAAAATCGGATGGTCATGTCTAGTTACAAAGGTCAGTAATGAAATGACCAATGTATTTATTTCCATGATTTAGGGTGGTGATCCTTCTTTTAGCATGATAGGTATTACAACTTCAGTGCTGTAGACCGAAGTGGAGACAGTGTAGAAAAATGACTGTTTCTGCAGCAAAAATGACTGTTTCTGCATTTGGAGGTTGAATGGTGCTGTTTGAAAATAAACTGCTCTGTGACAAAGAGGTCAAGTTTCATTGGAAAGTGCAAACTGAGCTGACATCATTGGTTTGAAGAAAAATACCCTCTTGGCATTTGATTAACCAATAATTTTCCTCTCCACATCAAAAATTGCAAAAGTAAAAATTAGACCCTGAGTGGCACCCATGAACTACACATGCATGTCAGTGTATGTTTGGAACATGGCTCAGCAATACCTGAAAATACATGACACGGTTGCTTAATACTACTTTAGCCACCTCAACATTGATACCGTTTTGTGACCATATACAATTGGAAGGAATAATTCTACTTGGTGGCAAACATTTTTAGCAATGCAACTTTAAATAGCGATATGCACAATGGCATCAAACATGGCATCTACGATTTTATGGTTTTCTTCATTTCATGGAATATACTGATCAACAACAATTGTAGTTTTGTCCATAGAAGCTAGCATAATCTGAATGATAATTGATGACTGAAAAATAATGATCCAGGAATAAACACATTAATTTGCAGGACCACCTAAATGGCACAAGATGACCAATATAGTCAATGTACTCTCCACACTATGTATTGTACGAAAGCAACCAAAATATATCAAACAACCTGCTATAAGCAACTGCAATTACTGCTCTTCAAAATTCTGCCCAGTAGTTTTCTGCACACATATGTGGCTGTTCAGCACATAGGAAAATTCAAGTTGTTCTAATAGAATAACAGCCATGGACAATCTGAAACCATGGTAAACATGGCTATTGGTTACTATCATCAATTTGAGCAGGATATGATATTTCACAGCAAAATGTACTTCAAAGCATCCTGATAGATATCAAGGAAGAATCAAAGAGGATGAAGAAAAACCTCAGGTTTGTTTATGGTGCATTCAACCATGAGGTCATATGGAATAGTGAATCAAAAATAATTATCTTCAAAATAAATTTGTCTGCATGTACTTCTTTTTTCTGTTCAGCACAAATTACCCAATGATGTTTGATTTGTTATTTGCTCTACAGCTGCATAGTAACATATCCATGAACTCCTCCATGTTTCTTCTCCAATGCATCTGGGCAAAGCAATGATTATCAAGGTTTTAGGATGTGTCACCCCAATTGGGCCACATTGCTATGAAGTGTCATAAAGTGCATAATGAATGTTTGTATGCCAGTCTGCAGGTATGGAAATTATGATTATATGAAATTAGTGTTCCATGGCATGGGTTTGTGCAGGCTAGTGCACAACAGAGAATGATGAATATCCTGAAATTCCAAAATTAAAGTGAGTCCTTTTTGAAAACCTTTCATACCACATAAAACCTTTTTGGCCTTCTGTAATGGAGTTTAAGCCTGTTCAATTCCATAAAGTGCCTTTCTCACCAGCATGTTGGTGTTGTAAAAAGTATGCTCAGAGCCCAAAATCATGCATGGCCTCCACCAACTATACCTCATTTAACGTACCATACTTTGCATCCTGGATACAGGGCACAGGTGTATTTATTTAATCTTGGCACCACAGTACATCAAAGTTGCCTTTAAACTCAGAAACCCAAAGCATCATGAGCAGCTCTCTGAAATCCTCAGTTTTGCTGCCAGTGGAAGTAAACAACTACTCAACATTGCTGTAATAAAATGCACCTGGGATTTTAGAAAGATGCACAGGATGTTTAAAATTTCTTCAAAATCTGGATATTTCAGGTGCCATGGCTTCAATTTCCCCTTCCTTCAGACTGTAAAGTATGGCAAACCACTTGATGAGGCACACCAACAGCAGAAAAACAATCAGTACCAAATGCACCAGGATGGAAAAAATCTGCACCATGGAGATCAAATACATGCACAAAATACAAGATGCAAAATGTAAGAAAATCAAGAGGCTGCCATGAGGCAGAATGCATATATAGAAAACCTTTTCTACATAAACACATCTTTCACATTAAAAAAAAAAAAATGCACACGACATGATTAAAGCACAAACAATTCCCTGCACTTCCCACACCCAAGATTACCATATTTTGGAGACTGGCCTGGCTGATAAGTACCCCCAATCCAGCAGACTACAATATGCATAGGGGAATAGGGAGGGGAGTTTCTGAACACTCAAGGCATTATGCAACAAATAACTCTATTGCTGCTTCTGTATGGCTGAACCAATAATTGTACTGTGTTACACAAAATTGAACAAACTATCCATATTCAAACAGTTCCTTTCAATGAAAATCCTCTAACCACTTGCAAAGAGCAACTTTAAAACATAATTATTTTGTAGTGGTGTGCCATATTCTGAACACAAAAATGTTGTTGTGCAGGATTACCTCACTGTAGCTGTTGTGGTACAACTGTTGTGGTGGTACTGTTGTGTGTAGTGTTGTGGTACAAGCTATCAGTAGCCACTGAAAATGCTGGTGTAATTTAGAGAAAAAGAAATATTGAAAGTCACTTCCCTAAGGTTTCCTTAGGCCAACTGCTCTTAGGAAGCCTAAAATGGTGCCTGTGAACTTCACAAGCTCCGTACACAAAGAATAGGTAGAACTATGTGATCAGACCTTCATATTTTGGCAGACAGGTCCATCATCTATGAATATCACCATCTTTTTGTTATTTATGCGCTGAACATGATGTGGGAAATGTCCAAAGGTAGGTGTTCAGGAAACAGGACATGTTCAGATAGCCCCCTCCTCCCCTTGTTCAGACTGGCTTCCATATGGAAAAGAAGGAACAATCTCATGTGTACTCACATAAAAGTTGTAATCACGCATGTGTCTGAAGCTCTTTCTAACTTGTTGCTGTTCTTCCTCCTCATTGGGAGTAATAACTTTGATAAATTTATCAACTATATTTTCAACCTCTTCTTTGGTGGGACCCTGTACTTTCTCTTCCTTAGGCTCAAGTACCCTCTCTTCCTGGCCACCTTCATTTGAAAATAGCCAGCTCATGCCCATCAATGGCTTCCTTTGCTGTTGCTTCCATGCATATATGGCAGGGCTCGAGCCCCATGCATTGAGATCATTTCTAAACCTCTGTGCTATGTCAGCAGACACAGCACTAACTTTTGATGTCTGGGATTTTAAAGATGATGTAACTGAAGAAGATATGCTTTGTGTGCCTTGTTTGATGGAATCAAGTGATACCTTAGCTGACTGATCCCTAATTGTCGACACAATACTGTCAAAAACCATATTCTGAAGACTAAACTTGAAATGAATGAATCAAACCTTGACCTGGAATACAAAGCTAAATTGCAATGTTTCACGATATCCGAAGCTACTCCATAAGGATGACAGCAACCAAAGTTACAACTTAGCAATGTAAGCACAGATATTTTGTGTGCGAGCACTGGGAGAAGTCAAGACCTCGTCACAAAAGCGGCGCTATTGAAACTACAACAAGAAGTTTTATTCTTACTCCTTCCATCTTCAACAGCTATTATCCGAAATTGTATTAACACATTGATATCAATTACTCGCTAAAATATCAAATATTTATTATTCTGAGGCTAATCTTTTAGACATTTAGGCATATTTCCAACTCCGCGAGATCAACCAATAGAATATGCCAGATCACAGCTCAGTCATAGCCAAAGAAAGAATTCTAGGCATAAATCTTGCCATAATACCACATGAATGGGAAACCGTTAGTTAGTTATTTGGGCTTTAGGGCGCATCGACTACATAGGTCATATAGCGCGAATGGGAAACCGTAGGCCCCAGTACCGGGAGGACCTCAGGCCGTCAGAAAGGGCCGTCGGGACGACGGATGGGGTCCAAGCTGTACAAGGGCCCCTGGCCTGACGGAGGGGGCCCAAGCTGTTGAAAGAGGGTATCCTGCCTGACAGAAGAGGCCCTGGATCAGTAAGGAGGGCCCTGTGCTGGCGAAGAACTCGCAGCCGCGGGAGGACCCTGGACCGTCGAAGAGGGACCAGAACCGGCATGAAGGGCCCGTGAGCTGATAGGGGCCGAAATCGCACCGGCGATAGGGGCTCTTGCGTGATGGAGGAAGCCCAATCTTTTGAAGAGGGGAATCCGGCCGGGCGGGGGTGTCCTGAGCCGTTAAAGAGGGTCCCTGAGCCGACGGATGGGGGTCCCGGGCCGGACGTGCAGAGCCACTTGGTCGGCTTTGGCTCACGCTGATGGAGATGGGCTCAGAACTGACAGCGGCCTCAATACGATACAGAGGTCCCCGAGCTACAGAGACGATCCGGGCCGAAGTGGAGGGTTTACGGCGCTACGTAAAGGGTCTCTAAGCCCATGGAAGGGGCCTGGACTGTTAAAAAGCAGTGGCATTTCTAAGGGGTAAAGGAGCACCTCCCCTGGCGAATCCGATGGGACCCTCCAGGTGACCGCCTTGAAAGGCAGAGGTATAACCCAGGAAAAATGTAACCGCATCTAACGACTTGTGTGGAAAGGTCCCTTGAGAGCTGAAGACGTCCAACCTGGGAACTGCCAAGAACCGTGAAAACAAGAGAGGGCCCGCCCAAAAGCTGGAATGTCAATGTCAGCTGTCAGTCTCAGATTGGATTGGCTCCTAACAGCTGAGGAATAAGCATGACGCCTGAAGGCCATAGAGGGCTGGGATGCTCTTTGGGTTGGAAAGGGCACCCTAAGAACTGAGGAGGACTGGAGAGGCTGAAAGATCCGTTGAGATGAGGGGGGGGGGGATGCAATCGAGGTTTTCCAGAGGGGAACCTTTTCCCGGCCGAAGGGGTGCTACTTTCCATGGGGGAGGGACACATGTCTCCAGTGCCCCTGTATCCGACCCTGGTTTCGAGTTGGGACTTCGGAAAGTTGGGGATTCTAGCCCACTAGGTCAAAATGTTCCAGACACTCGTGCTTAGGAATAGGAGATTTTAAGGCTGCCGTATCGAGCTAGGTTCTGTGAAGATAGAGGCGAAATTCCATTATAGTTAGCGCACGAAATGAAGGGGGACAATCAATTTTCACCTTTTAGCTTCTGATAACGGCGAGACCAATTCGCACGTGCATTTAGTCATGTCGCCTCGACATGACTAAATGCACGACCAAGGTCAATTGCAATGTTGTATGATATAAATAAATAGTGACCTTTTAGCATATAACCGTAAAGACTTCAGACCTTAGGAAGTCTGAGATCTTGAGTGACATTATACGGCATTATTATCTGGCATTATTACATTATTATTTGACATTATTATATGCACGACCAAGGTGAATTACGATTTTATATGGCATAAATACGTGCTAACCTTTGAGCACATAATCTTCAAGACCTTAGACCTTCAAAGACACGGTGGTGGAATTTCCACAAAAGTTGGCAGTTGTTCCGTTGTGATGTTGCCGCATTTTGTAAACATGAATGCAAACTTACTAGTCACGGAGGAATGCGGCATACGCTATATGGATGTGCCGAGCAAGTTTGTAAGTACATGAGTGGTTCGTTTGTGATGCATGCGTATTATACGAGAGGAATAGGCAGTTATAATAGTTGGTAAGGGTGTGACTCCAAGACAACCAAGTGCTAATCCTCACCATACCGGTCGGCAGATCCACCTTCCCCGGGCCGAGCCGGGGTGGGGCCATTGAAAGCACCCCCCCCCCCCTCTAATTTCCGATCTATGTATGCTAGGATGAAATGCAGAACATGGATTGAAAGCTCCGGTCATGGATAGCCCGAAGCATACCAACATTTGCATTTTGACTGAATAATGATGTCACCAGAGATCGTATTGGGTCAATACATGGACCATAACTTAAGTCCCTGGAAATTATTAGAAAAAGACAGAACTTGTATTCTTTCGACGTTGTTTTGCAAGAATTAACATAGATGATTGCAATAATATCGATCATAGTGAACAGGGGTGAAGACAGGATAGGTCAGGTCAGGTCAATATCAAGCTTGGAAACCAACTTCCAAACTATGCATGTTAGAGACAGGAAAAATGTCACTGACAAGTCAATACAGCCGATAGCTCATATCTCATCTGATGTCTCTATTTTCGTCCATGCTCAGGTCGCTAAAGGTCATATAAGAACAATACTGTAGCATGACGTGCCGCCGTCGACACGCTCAACTCCTACACAGAGAGGTGGGCAGCCACCGTCGGCACCAGCCGGGGCAGAGACGCTCCACTTCTACATAAAGAGGTGGGCAGCCGCCGCTGGTATGCTCCACTCCTACATAGAGAGGTGGGCAGTCGCCGTCGGCACGCTCCACTCCTACATAGAGAGGTGGGCAGCCACCGTCGGCACCAGCCGGGGCAGAGACACTCCACTCCTACATAGAGAGGTGGGAAGCCGCCGTCGGTACGCTCCACTCCTATATAGAGAGGTGGGCAGCCACCGTCGGCACCAGCCGGGGCAGAGACGCTCCACTCCTACATAGAGAGGTGGGCAGCCACCGTCGGCACGCTCCACTCCTACATAGAGAGATGGGCAGCCGCCGTCGGCACGCTCCACTCCACATAGAGAGGTGGGCAGCCACCGTCGGCACCAGCCGGGGCAGAGACGCTCCACTCCTACATAGAGAGGTGGGCAGCCACCGTCGGCACGCTCCACTCCTACATAGAGAGATGGGCAGCCGCCGTCGGCACGCTCCACTTCTATACAGAGAGGTGGGCAGCCACCGTCGGCACCAGCCGGGGCAGAGACGCTCCACTCCTACATAGAGAGGTGGGCAGCCACCGTCGGCACGCTCCACTCCTACATAGAGAGATGGGCAGCCGCCGTCGGCACGCTCCACTTCTATACAGAGAGATGGGCAGCCACCGTCGGCTCCAGAGACATGGTATATACCATTCCGCAGCGGACAACATACCGGTCCAACCGATTATTTGTCGCCCGGCTCACTTTGAACGCAAAATGCATGAATTATTTTGTGATTTACATTATCTAGGACGCAGCCAGAACATAAGACAATAATCTGGTACGTTGCAAACAAGCCCTTCATTTCTATTTTATTCCATTTTACAACCATTTTTAGCGGCGCTGCGTGGTTCAGTTGCGGAGTGACTTGGATGGTATGTGTTTTATTTTATTACACTTCTTTGGGGAGACTTTGCACAAGGACATAAGGCGCAAGTAGATGGATGGTAGGAAAGGATGTGCTACATATGAGCATGCTGTTTGCGCAGCATATTTGTGCCACAGTATATTTTTTCATCTTTATCCTGCCTCCGTGGTGTTTCGCAACTTTGTATGCATTAATTCGTAAGAATCTGCTTTAAGCATTGCCTTAAGTGTTTGTTTCTTCAGTGATGAGGATGGATGATGAATTAACCCACTAACCTAATCCCTGAATGTGACCAAGCGCAACCTGCTACACGAGGCAACAAACATCAAAGCAAGCATGAGGACAGCGTCACAGGGTTATTTCCATACAGTCTTGGTAAAGCGATCTCGGGCTAGTAACATGAATTGCTAACGGGTTTATCAGCACGCTTATGTGAAAATAAATATATGACACCTGAAAAGATGCATAACATTGTTGTGGTTTACCATTCCAAGTCCAAATATTTCTGAAATTTATTTTATATCGTAGAATTAGATACCACTTACCAACCCCGTACAATTGGACACCTTCAATCCATGGGTCACTACCCCAACATCACCCCCTGGGCCTGAGTTGTCCACCTATACTAAAAGCGGAGAAGGTTCCAACAACAGAAGACAGCCCCAGTAACTGAAGAGTCCTCAAACAGCCAAAGAAGGCCCCAGTAAGTCGAAGGGATCCATGGCGACTGAACACGACCAGACAGTGGTAGAGGCCTCCAACAACAGAGGGGTCCTCAAACAGCAGAAGGTGCCCCGATATTACAAGTGGCTCGGACGGAGCTCCTACATGAAGCACGGTAGCCGACAAGATCCCAGACGAAGGGGTCGAGTTTTCGTCACGCGAAGCGCGCCACAGATGTGCACACTGGAACGGCAGGGGGAGGGGTAACCCCATGATTGGATCCCTCGCTTGCGCTATTGTGGATCAAGAGGTTCATATTCACTGTGGATCAAGAGGTTCATATTCATTGTGGATCAAGAGGTTCATATTCACTGTGGATCAAGAGGTTCATATTCATTGTGGATCAAGAGGTTCATATTCACTGTGGTGCAGAAGCCATGCAACTGTGAATTAAACAAAGCTGAACCGTCGCCAAGTACTGGGCGCACGATAATAGGGCAGATCGAAATATGTTCTGGAGTTGAGAACCAAGCAAAAAACATCGAAAATCGGGGGACAGACGGTGGATTCTCAATTTAAATCCGTGTCACAGCGACCGACATAGGGGTAATGTGAAATTGCATCATTCGAAGGGGAGCGCAGCGATCGGGGGTCCCATAGGTCGGGATCTCAGC
The DNA here is from genome assembly GCA_034440615.1 of Ashinkailepas kermadecensis. NCBI lineage: Eukaryota > Metazoa > Arthropoda > Thecostraca > Neolepadidae > Ashinkailepas > Ashinkailepas kermadecensis. The sequence continues at coordinate 198,731 of JAOTOM010004207.1, forward strand.
CCATGGGTCGGGGATCTCAGCCCACAGGTCGGGATCTCAGCCCATGGGTCGGGGATCTCAGCCCATGGGTCGGGATCTCAGCCCATGGGTCGGGGATCTCATCCCACAGGTCGGGATCTCAGCCCATGGGTCGGGGATCTCAGCCCACAGGTCGGGATCTCAGCCCATGGGTCGGGGATCTCAGCCCATGGGTCGGGATCTCAGCCCATGGGTCGGGGATCTCATCCCATGGGTCGGGAACCTCATCCAATGCACGGGGGATATCATAGTTCCCTCCGGTCCTGGACGGCACCCTGCGGGCCTATCGCCAGGTCAGATCAAAGTCCGACCATGTCAGTGAGGCAGCGACATGCTATCAAACAATACACAGCCTCAAAGTGCAGCAGCACGTGAACAGGAACTCTTCCAAGAACAGCTACTCTTACAAAGCACGTACGAATAAGGGACGGAGCACTTGCATTTCAGAGTGTTGCGTCCACCGTTGCTGTACAGCCCATGCACGCAAGAGTGCAACGGCGCCAACGCTTCGGCTTGGCGTGCGACCGGTCCTGATATGCCGCACCGCAAAGGGAACATTATCCTCCGACTGTAAAATCCCAAACCACGAGACTGGAGTCCGTGACATGATAAGACCAGAGGAGCCTCGTCTTATCTGTTGTTTGTCAAACGTACACCACCGCAACGCTCTTTGTTCCTGAACTATTGATCAACATTTGAATGCAATGCTCCAATTCTCGCTACTCCAAGCATACAGCCTGGACATTTTCCCAGAGAAGAACAGACCAATGGTAAGAGGAGGCGAACCTTGATGTCCAGCCGGCTTCAGTTCAACCTTTCCTCTAGGCCCAAGGGCGTGCGAATTGTGTCCCTACCGCTCCCTTGGCTGCACGACTACCAACTCGTGCAGGCGTCACGCGAGGCGAGCGAATGGCGGCTAACCACCACCAATCGTCCCACTTCGCCCGACACCAAACTGGCCTGCAAAGTTCACAACTCACTTTATGTGATGCATGGGGAAAGTTTGCTGGGGAGACAGATCGTTGGAGAATTTCCTCCGTTTATAAGCGTGACATCCCCACATTATCAAGTCGGCAAGCTCCGGTCGTCCCACGAGGGAGAGGAAGTGCACAGCCGCACCTGGAGGGCACAAGTGAGCCAATCACGGCCACACCAAGCCGGCCGTGAAGGCCACGCGCACGCTCTGGGCCACCGCTGCGCCGGCGTCGCCGCCGCCACCCACCAGCAGGTTCAGGTAGTCGAGGCTCTCCAGGTCCTCGTGGGTGTCGAACGTCAGCGTGTAGAGGTCGCCGACGAAGCGCGAGTCCTTCTTGTAGTGTCGCTTGCGGAGGTCGCGCCGCTGCACGAGCGGAGTCCCGTCCGGCGACGACTCCAGCAGCCCGTCCGACGACGACTCCAGCAGCCTATCCGGCACGGCGGCCGCGGTCGCCGGCTCGCTCGTCATGCCTGGCTCGTGTTCGTCAGGCGTGGTCTCGAGCTCGCGCGGTTCTCGGCAAGGCAGGGGAGTGGCGCGCTCTGTCCGGTGAATGACGATCCTGGTTCGCTCAGTCACCATTCGGACGGCGCAGTCGAGTCCAGTGAGTCTGGGTCGGCGTCGGCTCTCCTCACAGACGCGGTCGACGTCCGCGGCCAGCTGTTCTAGCCCCTGGCTGCCGGGGGACGTGTTGGGTCACGCGCGTCGACCTGAATTGCCTTCGATCACATCATACATGCGATGTCCTGTTCGAGCCGCTCACGTCAAGGATAGTTCTTCAGATCACTCACGTGTGCCGAGTTTCTGAAATCACTCGCGTTAGCACAGGCCGCTCCGATCGCTCGTGTGAGTGCGCGCTCCCCCGACCACGTCGCGAGGCCGGGGACTTCGGATCACCACGACGAGTGTTCGCTCCTCGGATCAGCGGGACAGGTCGCCGCACAACCGCCAGCCGAGGCGGCCCTCACCAGCCGCGTCACACGGAGGCACGCCCGCGTCGCCGCGTCACACCGAGCGCCACGTCGCCACCACGTGGTCGTCACGCGTCACGGGCGGAGGCCGGCGCACGGCCGACCAGCACGCAACGGCGTCACGAAGTGTCGCGACAGCTGGCGGCCCGGCCGCCGCCGCCGCCCGTGGTCGGCCGCCCGAACGGTTAGGCAAGCGAAAACCGTCACGGCTGGCGATCACGCGGCGGCGGCGGCGGCGCAAGGCCAGGCGCCGCCGGCGGCGTCACGCGTCACGTGGCCCCGCCCACGTCACGTGACCGCCACCGGTGCGCGTGCGATGCGGCGTGTCGCGTGCTCTGATCAGCCGATGCACGGTGTGTGTCGATGACGAGTGTAGAGGTAGCCACACGACGGAGAGGTCAGCAGCCGGTGTGTGTCGATCACGAGTGTAGGGGTAGCCACACGACGGAGAGGTCAGCAGCCGGTGTGTGTCGATGACGAGTGTAGGGGTAGCCACACGACGGAGAGGTCAACAGCCGGTGTGTGTCGATCACGAGTGTAGGGGTAGCCACACGACGGAGAGGTCAGCAGCCGGTGTGTGTCGATCACGAGTGTAGGGGTAGCCACACGACGGAGAGGTCAGCAGCCGGTGTGTGTCGATCACGAGTGTAGGGGTAGCCACACGACGGAGAGGTCAACAGCCGGTGTGTGTCGATCACGAGTGTAGGGGTAGCCACACGACGGAGAGGTCAGCAGCCGGTGTGTGTCGATGACGAGTGTAGGGGTAGCCACACGACGGAGAGGTCAGCAGCCGGTGTGTGTCGATGACGAGTGTAGGGGTAGCCACACGACGGAGAGGTCAGCAGCCGGTGTGTGTCGATGACGAGTGTAGGGGTAGCCACACGACGGAGAGGTCAGCAGCCGGTGTGTGTCGATGACGGGTGTAGGGGTAGCCACACGACGGAGAGGTCAACAGCCGGTGTGTGTCGATGACGAGTGTAGGGGTAGCCACACGACGGAGAGGTCAACAGCCGGTGTGTGTGATGACGAGTGTAGGGGTAGCCACACGACGGAGAGGTCAGCAGCCGGTGTGTGTCGATGACGGGTGTAGGGGTAGCCACACGACGGAGAGGTCAACAGCCGGGTGTGTCGATCACGAGTGTAGGGTTAGCCACACGACGGAGAGGTCAGCAGCTGGTGTGTGTCGATGACGGGTGTAGGGGTAGCCACACGACGGAGAGGTCAGCAGCCGGTGTGTGTCGATGACGGGTGTAGGGGTAGCCACACGACGGAGAGGTCAGCAGCCGGTGTGTGTCGATGACGAGTGTAGGGGTAGCCACACGACGGAGAGGTCAGCAGCCGGTGCCTGTCGATGACGAGTGTAGGGGTAGCCACACGACGGAGAGGTCAGCAGCCGGTGCCTGTCGATGACGAGTGTAGGGGTAGCCACACGACGGAGAGGTCAGCAGCCGGTGTGTGTCGATGACGAGTGTAGGGGTAGCCACACGACGGAGAGGTCAACAGCCGGTGTGTGTCGATGACGAGTGTAGGGGTAGCCACACGACGGAGAGGTCAGCAGCCGGTGTGTGTCGATCACGAGTGTAGGGGTAGCCACACGACGAAGAGGTCAGCAGCTGGTGCCTGTCGATGACGAGTGTAGGGGTAGCCACACGACGGAGAGGTCAGCAGCCGGTGCCTGTCGATGACGAGTGTAGGGGTAGCCACACGACGGAGAGGTCAGCAGCCGGTGTGTGTCGATGACGAGTGTAGGGGTAGCCACACGACGGAGAGGTCAACAGCCGGTGTGTGTCGATCACGAGTGTAGGGGTAGCCACACGACGGAGAGGTCAGCAGCCGGTGTGTGTCGATGACGAGTGTAGGGGTAGCCACACGACGGAGAGGTCAGCAGCCGGTGTGTGTCGATGACGAGTGTAGGGGTAGCCACACGACGGAGAGGTCAGCAGCTGGTGTGTGTCGATGACGAGTGTAGGGGTAGCCACACGACGGAGAGGTCAGCAGCTGGTGTGTGTCGATGACGAGTGTAGGGGTAGCCACACGACGGAGAGGTCAACAGCCGGTGTGTGTCGATCACGAGTGTAGGGTTAGCCACACGACGGAGAGGTCAGCAGCTGGTGTGTGTCGATGACGGGTGTAGGGGTAGCCACACGACGGAGAGGTCAGCAGCCGGTGTGTGTCGATGACGGGTGTAGGGGTAGCCACACGACGGAGAGGTCAGCAGCCGGTGTGTGTCGATCACGAGTGTAGGGGTAGCCACACGACGGAGAGGTCAACAGCTGGTGTGTGTCGATGACGAGTGTAGGGGTAGCCACACGACGGAGAGGTCAACAGCCGGTGTGTGTCGATGACGAGTGTAGGGGTAGCCACACGACGGAGAGGTCAGCAGCCGGTGTGTGTGATGACGAGTGTAGGGGTAGCCACACGACGGAGAGGTCAGCAGCTGGTGTGTGTCGATGACGAGTGTAGGGGTAGCCACACGACGGAGAGGTCAGCAGCCGGTGTGTGTCGATGACGAGTGTAGGGGTAGCCACACGACGGAGAGGTCAGCAGCCGGTGTGTGTCGATGACGAGTGTAGGGGTAGCCACACGACGGAGAGGTCAGCAGCCGGTGTGTGTCGATGACGGGTGTAGGGGTAGCCACACGACGGAGAGGTCAACAGCCGGTGTGTGTCGATGACGAGTGTAGGGGTAGCCACACGACGGAGAGGTCAGCAGCCGGTGTGTGTGATGACGAGTGTAGGGGTAGCCACACGACGGAGAGGTCAGCAGCCGGTGTGTGTCGATCACGAGTGTAGGGGTAGCCACACGACGGAGAGGTCAGCAGCCGGTGTGTGTCGATGACGAGTGTAGGGGTAGCCACACGACGGAGAGGTCAGCAGCCGGTGTGTGTCGATCACGAGTGTAGGGGTAGCCACACGACGGAGAGGTCAGCAGCCGGTGTGTGTGATGACGAGTGTAGGGGTAGCCACACGACGGAGAGGTCAGCAGCCGGTGTGTGTCGATGACGAGTGTAGGGGTAGCCACACGACGGAGAGGTCAGCAGCCGGTGTGTGTCGATGACGAGTGTAGGGGTAGCCACACGACGGAGAGGTCAGCAGCCGGTGTGTGTCGATGACGGGTGTAGGGGTAGCCACACGACGGAGAGGTCAGCAGCCGGTGTGTGTCGATGACGAGTGTAGGGGTAGCCACACGACGGAGAGGTCAACAGCCGGTGTGTGTCGATGACGAGTGTAGGGGTAGCCACACGACGGAGAGGTCAGCAGCCGGTGTGTGTCGATGACGAGTGTAGGGGTAGCCACACGACGGAGAGGTCAACAGCTGGTGTGTGTCGATCACGAGTGTAGGGGTAGCCACACGACGGAGAGGTCAACAGCCGGTGTGTGTCGATGACGGGTGTAGGGGTAGCCACACGACGGAGAGGTCAGCAGCCGGTGTGTGTCGATCACGAGTGTAGGGGTAGCCACACGACGGAGAGGTCAGCAGCCGGTGTGTGTCGATGACGGGTGTAGGGGTAGCCACACGACGGAGAGGTCAGCAGCCGGTGTGTGTCGATGACGGGTGTAGGGGTAGCCACACGACGGAGAGGTCAGCAGCCGGTGTGTGTCGATGACGGGTGTAGGGGTAGCCACACGACGGAGAGGTCAGCAGCTGGTGTGTGTCGATGACGAGTGTATGGGTAGCCACACGACGGAGAGGTCAGCAGCCGGTGTGTGTCGATCACGAGTGTAGGGGTAGCCACACGACGGAGAGGTCAGCAGCCGGTGCCTGTCGATGACGAGTGTAGGGGTAGCCACACGACGGAGAGGTCAGCAGCTGGTGCCTGTCGATGACGAGTGTAGGGGTAGCCACACGACGGAGAGGTCAGCAGCCGGTGCCTGTCGATGACGAGTGTAGGGGTAGCCACACGACGGAGAGGTCAGCAGCTGGCCCTGCTTCCTGTCCAAGAGGCGATCCGCCACTAACCGGAAGCACTGGAAACCCCAGGCTTCATGAGCAGTGCCAAGTTGGAAGTTGAGGCTGATGGACGATCCGACGCTTTGAACCAGCAGTGCGTCGTCGATGGCTTTCATTTGGAGCAGGTAAATAGTGCTGACGAGACGGATCTGGGCGTGACACCGGACAGTGACCGATTATCGCCGAAGCTAAAGGACGCAGCGCCCCTGTAGCGTCCGTACGTGGCGTCCCTGTAGCGTCCGTACGTAGCGCCCCTGTAGCGTCCGCAGCGCTCCTGAAGTGTCCGTAGCGTCTGTACGTAGCGCCCCTGTAGCGTCCGTACGTAGCGCCCCTGTAGCAACCGTACGTAGCGTCCCTAGCGACTCTAACTTACATAGCGCCCCTGTTGCATCCGCACGTAGCGCCCCTGTGGCGTCCGTACGAATGCAGTGGAAGTCGGCCTATTGTTCTCGGGTACTGTCGAAACTCAGGGCTGTTACAGGATCAGATCTTCAGGCATTTCTAGTTGCGGCCATTGAAACATACTGGTTGAACTTTACATGCTGTGGCTATTTTTACAGTAGCGTGCTTGGCAGTGATCCAAGGAGCAAGACTCGTCATATTCAGAAAATGTGAGGAAAAATTGTACGGCTGTGAAGTAGACGCTTATAGTATATGCAATAGCTCGTCGCATGGCCGAATATATTTACTAAAATATAACATACCAATTCGTCGAAGTTCCTTTTTCCGCTGAAGCATGGCTTGTATCTTGTATAAATAGATACAAGCCCGGACGTCAGACAGTCTCATCGGATGATCAGATTGAAGTCAAGCCGATCGGACTGATCGTGCTAGCGGAAGCTTCAATTCGGCCTGGTGGTTACTGTTCACCAACTACTGTTAGTGGTGGGCTGCCATATCATGCGCGAGCCGACAAAGCAAGTCGGCCCAAAAGCCGAGACACCAGAGTTTGTTAGCCTAAATACCACCCTCATAAATTCACCCTGCTGCACTGATGCAAGCACGACGCCTACAGGAACACTGGAGGTAATTACACGCGGAGCATATAATCTAACCAATCAGCAAATTCGGTTCATTGTCGTTCTCGTATATAAGTAGTCCATGCACATACCAACATGATTATACATATACATATATATATATATATATATATATATATAATAGCATACGTTGTAAATAGTGCATACAAGAAACATCGTATTTGTTTCGACACACATCCGGGAAAGCTGGATGGAATCATTCTCAAGTGACAGCCAGTATCAACTAGATCGCACGGCTGCCTCGCTTGCGTGAGCCAACTCGAGTTACAACATCGCTGCCTGTGACCGAAATATCGCGCTCTGTGGGAACCCCGCCCACCAGCTCACCACAAGCCGTGCCGAGGCGTGCACCGTCCACCGACCGCCCCGCTATGCGACACACCGTCGCACATCAGCGCAAGCACGGCTCGGCGATGTCGACACTCGAAAAATCCGCGTCGTCTCAGGTGTAGAGCACGTGAGTGTTTTCTCATGAGCCAGCCAGTGCGGGGCTGAGTTGTAGGTCGTGCCGCCGGGGCTGAGTTGTAGCTCGTACCGCCGGGGCTGAGATATAGCTCGTGCCGCCGGGGCACAGAGCACGGACAACGTTCTCTGAACACGACCATCTTCTGCCAGAGGGCAGGGAACTTCCCGACAACGAAAACGGCCATTTTCACGCAGCTTTGTTCCTAAGGGTATCTTTTGTCGGCCACGTTGGCGTCGCCACGGTGGGAGGTGGGCAGCGCCACCCTAAAACTTCGGGAAATTTGCCGTTCATTACGCCTATGGCGTTGCATGGAAAGGCCGACCTAAGGATCCTCTTGTCTCCTTCTCCCACCTGATGCAAAATCCATGGTGTCGCCTCTGGCAGAACACGCTTAGATGCTGCTTTATGAATTTCAGCTAGATTTCGTAATAGGCTGGTCAAATTAACGGAGTAGTTTGCGCCTGCTTTCTAGTGCATTACACCTTCATCACTATCTTAGCAACGTTTTTGGCGAAGCTTGGAATACTTTTTTTCCGCTGATCAGGACACGTCTGCATGTCTGCAATGTATTTATACCGTAATATTGTCCTACCGAAACCCGCCAGATCTGCGAACTTCTGGAAGTGGTACAAAATATGACAGCTGATGTGAAAATACAACGAAGAATGGCTCTAAGATGCTCCTGGGTTTTAGACATTGTGTAAAGAAAATATACGACCTTCAATATACCAGGAGGTGCTGAGTTGATGTCAAAAGTAACGATAAAGGTTATATATTATTGCTCAACGTTTCGGCCAGGGGCCATCGTCTGACGATGGCCCCTCGCCGAAACGTTGAGAAATAATATATAACCTTTATCGTTACTTTTGACATCAACTCAGCACCTCCTGTTATATTGAAGGTCGTATATTTTGTTTACGCAATAGCTGATGTGAAGCTCGTTCAGTGACTACCGGTAGGTGCTGCAATGTGATCATCAGCACTGCTCAGGTTTGCCTTGTCAGGGCAGGCAGATATTGCCCAACACTGGGATATCAGAATTATCCTCCCATGACACTGGCCCATTCAGAAATTCGCTGAAGCTATTCTTCTAAACGTCGACCTACTAAACATGTCACGCCAAAGGTGTCCCTCAGCGCAGAGACTCGTCAAAACGGCCACTGGCTTAGCACAAGGTGTCTAACGAATTCGTGTGTATAAGCTAAGGACACAAAAATAATCAACACGAGCAAACAACCCAACACGAACAAACATCAACTCCTTGCTAATGCAGCATTATACGTTCGCTTATATCTGCTTGCTTCAGATTGGTGCTTTTCGTGTGCTGGTGTTTTCAGCTTGACGATTTTCCTATATGAAGTCATCACTATATAAACCTATATTGCTTCATATGTCTTGTGTTTCATCGCTTAGGCATTATACGATATTGTCTTGCGATATCTATGGCAAAAGTCATTGCCTTTTGGATTTGTTGTTTCGCTTCGCTTAAGGTGCTTGAGCTTTACAACGCATGGTTCATCACCGGACCGAGATGATATTGTGATATCATTTTTACACAAGGAGAAGGGATGGGATACCTAGACAATCTGCCCCGAGTTTCAGGAGATGGAGAGCAGTTGATCGGGTGACAGCGCGTGTGCAGACGACTGGTGGCGGAATGGCGCGGAAGGGCGGTGGCAGGCTATGAACAACAAGAACTGCGGCGAATATCGAAAAAAGTGGAGGAATTGGTGCGGAGCCAAAGAGACAGGCCCACAAATCGCAACGCGAGATTGCAAAAGAAAAGTGCGAGGCTGGTGTGGACGGTGTTAACCGCGTTGTTAACATTGACATCAGATTGTCGTGCTTCCGCCCGATTCGGATCGGAAGTCTGACTGAGGGAGAGCAATAGCAGGGACCTACAAAGGCCATGACGTTGCTGGAGAGATTTCCTACAAGTGCGTCCGCCCGCCGGCCGTAATTTTCAGACGACACAGTGTTCACGTACCATTCAACACACAGAACGACCGCGTTTACAGCCGGACGCGCGGCGTCCGAAGGCTGTAGGTGACGCCGGTCCGACTGACAGACGGCCACCGGGCGCACGTCGGCCGAGTGACGGTGGCAGCAGCCGTCAGTCAGAGGATCCAGCTGTAGGTGACGCCGGTCCGACTGACAGACGGCCACCGGGCGCGTCGGCCGAGTGACGGTGGCAGCAGCCGTCAGTCAGAGGATCCAGCTGTAGGTGACGCCGGTCCGACTGACAGACGGCCACCGGGCGCACGTCGGCCGAGTGACGGTGGCAGCAGCCGTCAGTGAGAGGATCCAGCTGTAGGTGACGCCGGTCCGACTGACAGACGGCCACCGGGCGCACGTCGGCCGAGTGACGGTGGCAGCAGCCGTCAGTCAGAGGATCCAGCTGTAGGTGACGCCGGTCCGACTGACAGACGGCCACCGGGCGCACGTCGGCCGAGTGACGGTGGCAGCAGCCGTCAGTGAGAGGATCCAGCTGTAGGTGACGCCGGTCCGACTGACAGACGGCCACCGGGCGCACGTCGGCCGAGTGACGGTGGCGGCAGCCGTCAGTTAGAGGATCCAGCTGACCTGCTGATCGCAGACGCCGGCGTTCGTCTGGACCAGCACCGACACAAGCGAGTACTCGAGCAGTACATCGGGGCTGCCCGCTCGGTGTGCGCCGACAGGTGGGTGCTCCAGCAGGATGGGGTGCCATCCAGCAGGTGCCAAACCGACCACTCGGTGCGAAACCTTCTGGCCGAGAGCTGCAGGGACCTCCATCAAACCGGAGAAGTGGCCACACAAGAGTCCCCAGATCAGACCCCTGTTGACCACTTTGTGTGACCGAAGCCGGAGCGCCTCGTGCACCTCGTGCGCCTCGTGGGAAGGGATCCGCGACGTCAACCATCTGAAGCAGCGGCTCCTCTCCTGCTGGCATCCGATCCGCCAGTGATTACAAGAGTTACAACTTCTTAAAACTGGTAGAGCAGCCACATACGGGCTGGCACACGTGTTAAACGGCACTCAAGACGGCAGGCGACGACAACAGTGGCAATCTGCTTTCGTTCGTAGAGCATCTCTTGTCAGGCTATGCTCGGAACACTTGGAGAAGGAAGAAAGTGGGGCGTCTCGCAACCAGTGATTGCGCGACCAAAAGCCTGGCCAGTGCGCCAGATCGGACTCGGTGACCTTCCCGCAGGCCTCCTCGCAGGCGGGACCTATCTGCTGGGCGGATGCAGCAGCATGATACATCATCACTCAGCTCGATGAGCAGAAATTCCTGCCGCGCTGATCGGATTGAAGGCATTACTGTTGGCCACTACCGCTAGACACTACTGCTGGACACAAGTGCTGGGAACTGGTGCTGCTTGTCGACGTACAACTCACGTCTGGACCAGTCATGAGGCGATGAGAACTACAATCGATGATAATGCAAGCACAAAACAGGTATGCTGCGTTCCCTAACCTTGATTTCAAATCGTTCAGAGTGATCATATATCCCACAAATCACGTCGAAAAGGATCTCACCGTAACTGAGATCTGGAAATGACTGACTTTAGCATACCATCCAACCGCACAGTCCACATTCCGGTGACGTACGCACAGCTGACAGGCGTGTGGTGTGATGTGAACCGTTGAAAGCATGTGGCAGGCAGCATGCTGGCTCGCCGTAACAAAGCAACCAAAATGAAATTACCGGCAAATGATTCGACCACGACATACCCGGTGCAAAATTCTTACTCGCTCTCGCACACAATCACATATGTAACTCCGACCAGTCAAGATATTCCCGCGGCTTGGTCTCCCGCCATCATGTCGCTTTCCTGGGTGGGAACGCACAAGGGTAAGACGTCAGGGAAACGCGACGCGGCCACACCATGCCGTCAAAACGCCAGCCGCAGACCGGAAGTGGCCTGGGCGCCGGGCTGACTCAGTAAGCCGCGCCATGACTCCCGAGCTCTGACGTCATTCGGCAGACGTCCGCGGAAGCCAGCTGACCAAACGTCGCTCCGGGTCAGAGGTCGTCTGCAGAGCGACACAGACGCGTGTGGACCGGGCCGGTAAGATTGGCACACCCCTCAAATACAGCACATTATTGGTAGTTGCAAATTAGTTGAGCTTAGCATTGTAGGATCCAGGCATACTGGGTGAATGTGATCCTCCACCCCGGCCGGAGAACGCCCCTCCCCCATGATCAGAGAACGGCGATCCATCGGGAAGGTTCAATCGCATTCATCCTCGGTGCTCAGTGGAGAGGCTGGAGTAGATCCTCTCGAATCTTCGAATCTGCATCCCCTCGAATTTTAGTCCACCTGATCCAATTTTCTGGACACGCCAGCGAAGCCCAGGTACTTTGTGCCCCGTTTACTGCAAGTTAAATGCGGCCTTAAGAATTCATGAACGAAGCGCCCATCCCTGTGAATGATTTGTCGAGGCAGGGCTAGACGTGGCCTCGAGTACTTCATAAGTTAACAGTACGGGTACTTCCAACACGTGCCGCGACTGCCCCGAATGGTGCGGCAGCGGAGACAGCGCTGCCCGCCTGCCAGACCGTGGCTGTCCGACAGTGTGCCCAATTGGTCAGAAAAGTGCTCCATGGGTCGCACACGCACGCCGGAAGGAGCTTTTCCGGTCCGGTGGACCGTGTAACAATGCCAGCCGAGGCTCAGAGAGCCGATGAGGCCGTGAGAGGCTGGGCGTGGCCAGTGGCCGTCCTGGAGACATCCGCCTGAGAAGACGCCTCGAAGAGGGCTCTTCCCACGGTGTCAGATACGTGAAATGGCATGGCATCGACCGGTCAGAGAGGTGACACGGCAGGTGCTTCGACTGATCATGGAGTAGAAACAGCGGTCGCTTAGACTGGTTAGGGAGGCGCGAGCGAGAGAGCGAGAGAGAGAGCGAGAGCGAGAGCGAGAGCGAGAGCGAGAGCGAGAGCGAGAGCGAGAGCGAGAGCGAGAGCGAGAGCGAGAGCGAGAGCGAGAGCGAGAGAGAGAGAGAGCGAGAGAGAGAGAGAGAGAGAGAGAGAGAGAGAGAGAGAGAGAGAGAGAGAGAGAGAGAGAGAGAGAGAGAGGAGGGCAGCGAAGGTGAGGGAGAAGCAAGGGTCGAGAGGCGAGAAAAGGAGAAGAGAGAGTTAATTGTGGGTAACCACCGATGGCGTGCCTGATGAGCGTACAGGTGAACTGGACTGAATTTGTTCAGACCATACAAAGGTTAGAATAAAAGAAATCAAAGAGACAACTGTTTCAATTGCTCTACGTGGAATTCAGCCACATATCCCAACGATGCTTGGCAAAATAGAAACGTATGTGTGTGTGTGTGTGTGTGTGTGTGTGTGTGTGTGTGTATGTGTGTATGTGTGTGTATGTGTACATATATATATATATATATATATATATATATATATATATATATATATATATGTATGTGTGTGTGTGTGTCCATATATCACGTTAGATAAGGAACAACATAATCGACAAATGCCGTGGGCTGGGGGTGGATGGGAAAGATGTTACACTAATTTGCAGTCTAAAAATGTTAACGGGATGTTGCAAAGAAGACAACAATTCCGCACCAGCTGTGCTCCACAACGTAGCAAAAACATCATACAGAGATTAATGTGGGCGTGTAGGCAATGTTGCGCTACTGATGGTGCGTGAAAACAGGGAAGAGGCCGAAGAGGTCGCCTGAACGAATCACAACTGGAGGCGACTTGGAATGTGCATCACTGAACAGCTGCGTTCCAAATAGCCCAGGGCGGTTAACAACGATTAACTGTGGAGAACAGTTTCGCCAGTGTGACGTCAGAGGCCTCACTGTTCACGCGAACACTTTTGTCTTCCACCTGTGAACATGTTATGACGACAGTACTGCACTGACACAACTGGAGGTCTCGGCCGCTGATTATTCCGCATGAGTGCTGTGTAAATAATGTATAAAACCAGACGTGTTTCTGTGACAGCGGAATTGTCCCGCTGACGGTACGGAAATTCCAGCGGCCCTATCAGGTGCACGTGACGTAATGCCAAGGGCGCCGTTTTGTCGCCACAGCAGTTTGCCGGCGGCCCTATCAGGTGCACGTGACGTAATGCCAAGGGCGCCGTTTTGTCGCCACAGCAGTTTGCCGGCGAGCCAGCAGGAGACTCGCTGTTCGCCAACACGCTGCAGCAATTCGCGCCGGCGCGTTAGTGGACAGCTGAGCGGCACGTTAGTGGACAGCTGAGCGGCACGTTAGTGGACAGCTGAGCGGCACGTTAGTGGACAGCTGAGCAGCACGTTAGTGGACAGCTGAGCGGCACGTTAGTGGACAGCTGAGCGGCACGTTAGTGGACAGCTGAGCGGCACGTTAGGGTGAGCAGCACGTTAGTGGACATGAGCGGCACGTTAGTGGACAGCTGAGCAGCACGTTAGTGGACAGCTGAGCGGCACGTTAGTGGACAGCTGAGCGGCACGTTAGTGGACAGCTGAGCGGCACGTTAGTGGACAGCTGAGCGGCACGTTAGTGACAGCTGAGCAGCACGTTAGTGGACAGCTGAGCAGCACGTTAGTGGACAGCTGAGCGGCACGTTAGTGGACAGCTGAGCGGCACGTTAGTGGACAGCTGAGCGGCACGTTAGTGGACAGCTGAGCAGCACGTTAGTGGACAGCTGAGCGGCACGTTAGTGGACAGCTGAGCAGCACGTTAGTGGACAGCTGAGCGGCACTTTAGTGGACAGCTGAGCAGCACGTTAGTGGACAGCTGAGCAGCACGTTCTGCGACGTTTGCATGCCTCCATTTGTCACGCGGAGCGGAGTCTGGTGGTGACCTCTCCGACTGTGTCCCGACAGCCGCCGGGCAGACTGTACAGAGCTGCCGCCACCGGGGCTGTCAGGACTGCCGCCACCGGGGCTGTCAGGACTGTCGCCACCGGGGCTGTCAGGACTGCCGCCACCGGGGCTGTCAGGACTGTCGCCACCGGGGCTGTCAGGACTGTCGCCACCGGGGCTGTCAGGACTGTCGCCACCGGGGCTGTCAGGACTGTCGCCACCGGGGCTGTCAGGACTGCCGCCACCGGGGCTGTCAGGACTGCCGCCACCGGGGCTGTCAGGACTGTCGCCACCGGGGCTGTCAGGACTGCCGCCACCGGGGCTGTCAGGACTGCCGCCACCGGGGCTGTCAGGACTGCCGCCACCGGGGCTGTCAGGACTGTCGCCACCGAGGCTGTCAGGACTGCCGCCACCGGGGCTGTCAGGACTGCCGCCACCGGGGCTGTCAGGACTGCCGCCACCGGGGCTGTCAGGACTGTCGCTACCGGGGCTGTCAGGACTGTCGCCACCGGGGCTGTCAGGACTGTCGCCACCGGGGCTGTCAGGACTGCCGCCACCGGGGCTGTCAGGACTGCCGCCACCGGGGCTGTCAGGACTGTCGCCACCGGGGCTGTCAGGACTGCCGCCACCGGGGCTGTCAGGACTGCCGCCACCGGGGCTGTCAGGACTGCCGCCACCGGGGCTGTCAGGACTGTCGCCACCGAGGCTGTCAGGACTGCCGCCACCGGGGCTGTCAGGACTGCCGCCACCGGGGCTGTCAGGACTGCCGCCACCGGGGCTGTCAGGACTGTCGCCACCGGGGCTGTCAGGACTGTCGCCACCGGGGCTGTCAGGACTGTCGCCACCGGGGCTGTCAGGACTGTCGCCACCGAAGCTGTCCGAACTGTCGCCACCGGGGCTGTTCGCACTGTCGCCACCGGGGCTGTTCGCACTGTCGCCACCGGGGCTGTCAGGACTGTCGCCACCGGGGCTGTCAGGACTGTCGCCACCGGGGCTGTCAGGACTGTCGCCACCGAAGCTGTCCGAACTGTCGCCACCGGGGCTGTTCGCACTGCCGCCACCTCGATCCTCATGCCAGCTCTGGCGGCCAGGAGCTGGGAGGCTGCCCAGCCCCGCTCTATAACAACACATGATAGTGCCTGCTTATGGTCGGAGAGCGAGGACATGTTTATCGTGGCGCCGGCACAAAGACATGCAGCTGCTCACAGCCCACACACTTGACACACAGATTGTTTCGCGCGGCCTTCGCTCCATGTAGAAGTGCCACTTTGTATATGCTTGGGGGCACTGCCCGTCAATCATTGAGTTGCGCCCCCGCCCCCCCCTTCAATCAGACCAGATATTAACCTTAAGGCCTATGGGCGCATGATACCTATATATACTGACACCTATATGTAATTTCTCAAATAAATGGTAGAGGAAGAATTTGTGAGGTAAGTTTCAATAAGTCCAGCCAACACATTTTCTTTATGATTTAAGATCAGGGGCATCTTCTATATAAATACCCGGGAAGGTCGTACACCAGCGGAACGAGAGACATACACAAATTTTCAAGTTATGGCCGTTGGAGGTAAAAGGATCGGTGAGACGTTCCTTCACGCTCGACTTCGTTTTGGCGAGGGAGTAACAGTGGGAGGGGGTGGCAATCACTTCCTAAGTCGATTCAGTCCATGGGACGCCCGTAGGGCTGGAAGGTGGATGTGTCCCAAAGTCGGGGGGGGGGTCATGGACTGCCGGGCCAGCCGCTTAATAAACAATGACAGCGCTCGGAATAAGTGCATGCTACGGGACTGCAGCGGAAATTAGGAATAAGCTTCACTTAGACGTGGAAGTATTGACGGATGTATTTGCATGGGAGGTAACAAATGTATGCACAAAATACGCCGGTAACCATTGTCGTGAATTTGGGAAGAGAAAATAAACCGTCTTTTTAACTCTAGCACTGTGTGCGCATTTGGAACTGGCAGAGGGAACACTCACCGCCGCAGGCGAGTTCCAGTAGAGTGCCCGCGAGATGGGACTGTCCGGCGAGTACTCCATATCCAGCACACTGCTGTAGTAGCCCGCCATCGCCGAACACCGTCCAGCACAGAGTCGCCGACCACAGGGGCGCGCATGTCACCTCACCACCTGCACGGTACGCACCCCTGTCCGACCGGCGCATGACATAGCGCCGCGGCGGGTCACTGTGCACTGCTCTGTCTGCTCCCAGTGACTGACACACAGCACTCGCACCCAGAGATCATAGTCCACGCGACCGCCACTCGGACCGCCACTATCTGCACTTCCTGGCGTCGCCACACGCCCGGAGACACCCGCCGTCAGCTGACTTGGTTCGCACGTGCGACTGGTCCCGCGTGGTCGCCCACAACCGTGGCGCCACGCTGACCTTTGGCTCACCTCGCTGACCCCTGGCGGCCTAGGGCAGCGGACGCCACCGGCCGTGTCCGTGCTTACGCTGGAGACGCGTTCGGCCGAGTGAACGGCGAACTGGTGACACCCCATCCCCACCCTGCCCGCCTCCCCGCGCCATGCGACTTGTCCTGAGACCAAGGTCGAACTAATTAGCCTGCCGCCTGAGGAGAAGTCATGTGGGTCACACGTCACGTGCTTCTCGCTACCGGTGGTGGCGCTCCAGGCTGGCACCGACACTGGTAGATCAATTCTCGCCCTGCAGGAGGGGATTTCGTCCCACTCGACATTTGACGCAGTAGCTCGAAATCCACTTGGCTGAGAGCATATATATATATATATATATATATATATATTGAAAGTAAAATACTAGCGAATGTGCATGCTTGAAACTAATACCAAACTCAGGTAATTTAAATTCGCCGAGATATGATATGGTTCTGGAGGTTACACTCAGACAATCTTTGTGGTTTTCTGATACGCTTGCACCAAATCGTTGCAGCATTGGTTTCATGAGCCCAGCAGAACCTCATGTGGGAGCAGGGCGTATTGCGTTGTACCACGTTATCACTGTAATAATAATATAACACAACGCAAAGTAGTGCGAGCGGGTCGGTATGGCCGCATCGCCTGCCGACTGTGTGTGTGTGTGCTGTGCGCGGTGACACTGACCGGCTGTACCACCCGGGCCGCGGCCCGAGCTGTTCATCGGCATGTCGACTGTGCGCAGGTCCGTCGTCGGCTGGACACTGCGTCGGTTACGACGCTGCCCGGTACTTAGCCCGGTCGGCGGTGGCGCGGCACCGGCCCGAAATCGACCGGCAGCGACGGAGGGCGGTGGGCGGTCCGCCTCCGTGTGGGGGAGCCGGCGGCTACCAGGAAACTGCATAGGTTGGCAGCTGAAGGGCCGTGTTTGGCCATTATTTATCGGCTCCCATATGCCGCATGGGAACGTATCAACTGCTTGTGAAGGTGCCCCAAATAGGTACGCATTTGGCCCGGGATGACTGACGGCGACTGTGGCTAACGGCGGCCCAGCGCAGGCCACTACCATGAGAGAGCTGCACATGGCACACCGTGCGGCACAATGGTCGCAAGCACCAAAGCCGGCTTGCGAAAAGGCAGTGTGGCAGCGCGAATAAATTGGCAGCGTTCTAATTCAAATTCATGAAAGCAAGCCTGTTTGCACACGAGGACCGCCACGGAATCTGCCACGCGTGCTTCATTACCACGCGCCCTGGAGGGCCTCTGAAAATTACGCACACTGGAGGGGGGGGATTCCGCCCCCCCTAATATCTCGGCTCATATTAAAGCTGGAGTAACGAAATCTTCAAGGTCAAATGAGGTCACACATGTGGTTTTTGTTTTGTTTTGCGTGGCTTGGCTTGTCATTGCTATGGATCGCTGTGCTTGTGTTTAAATGCTCCAAAATGGGCATCAATGGTGTTTTGGACATTACTAATGATGCAATACAGATGCTAGACCCGGAATTTGACCTCAGGTCACCTATATAGCAGCACTTTATCAGGTCAGTTACCTGTTCCAGTTACCGGAACCGGGCCGCCCGTCCGACTGCTCCGTCGGGCAGCTCGGCGCAATCGGCTTCGCGAAGAAAGGAGTGAAGTACATGAATAAAGTATGGAAACGCTTAGGTACACAATGACAAACAGTAGTTTTCAGAATGTGTAGGGAGTAACATGCAAAGCGACATCAATCGCATGACAATCATTTGCATTTATGACAACATTCCAGTTGACCAAGTTTGGTTCCATTAACCTGTCATGAACTTGACCTGACTTGACCTCGGTGACCTAACATGACCTTGGAACTATATAGCATAACAATATACATAAAACAAGTCGCTAGTGTTGCCAAGAACACTTCCCTTTTGCCAATGTACGGGAAGCGCATCAGCGCCGATTTTTGTGGTCTGGCGCTACGAAATGTTTTGACTTTAACGGCCTCTAACTCGAAACAAAAATCGACCGATTTCCGTTTTTCTTGCTCTAAACGACGTGCCGATCATTTCTAAGCAGGAACGCAAAAAATGGCGTATATCGACCGGTAAAACCTGGAGTTATGTACGAAAAACCGGAGGGGTGGGCGGATTTCGCCCCCTCCAATGCGCGTGTTAAAGTATCTACCGATAACGCGCAGCATACAAAGGGGCGGTTAATGATGACCGCAGATTAATATTGCTTGGTTGAGAGCGGGGTTGTGCACTTAATCAAAGAAAAACCTCTTGTCACAATCACAACCTCTTGTCTTGTTCCCTTAGCTGAAGAAAAACGCAACTTAGAGTCTTACAATTACATACATTTCTGACACAGTATACCTAGCTTGTATGCTCAGTCCCTGATATGATCTAAGTATCACATTTCAAGAATGTAACGACCCTTTCTTTAAAAAAAAACCTTTTGTAAATGGCAGTCTAGCAGTGAGCGACACTGCTCCCGACTCCAGATAAATAAGTGCAGGAGGTCTGAGTGCAAACGTGACGCAACTCAGTCGCAGGAGTAACGCCAAATGATATATGCCATGATATTTGGACATTAACTACACTTTGCCCACCCATATCACCTCCCCCCCCCCCCCCCCTCCAGCAATCTGGTAGAGTCAACTTCAATGTCCCCTCCGAGAAAACATGTTCGCCACACGCCTCATTCATAGTTTGTAATCACCGCGTTGGATTGGATTGCAGCTTTACGACGCACTCACCAGCTGGGGCCATATGGCGTCGCCTGCCTCTCAACATGGCAGGAAGGGCGGGAATCGCGGTAAATCGAGCCCCGTACCTCTGGCGTGTCAGACGCTCAGCTTAACCACTAAACTACCGACACGTTAACCCAAGCACAGCACCTCATCTGCCCTCACGCAGTGATATCATCAACCAACTAATTTCCAAACGTATACTCCTGCTCACTATGACCATGGCTGGCCGTCGCAGACCGGTGTCGGGCCGTCAGTCTGGTTTGCTCGTGAAGCGTGCAGTAATCTCAAATGAAGTTATTTGTCAGTAATCCGGTAAATAGTGATAAGCATGTGCCGATATTGATGCCTCTTGAGTCAAGGTCAAACGTCTTGTGTGACATCACAACTTGGAATCCTTCTCTAGGAATACGTCACCGCTGCGGTCTGGCCTTCCTCCCCATCCCCAAAATAAGCATGATATTCTAGCTGTGTCCAAATAGTTTCTATGGCAATGATGCCCACAAACACATTCAATAATATACGTGGTAGCTGTGCAGCAAGCCAAAATTGCGAGAAAACAACATTAATTATTATCTATGCGGAAAGACTCCTTCCTGTTATTCCCATGACCTCGACGATGCAGACACACGGAACTCTGACATCCTTACTTGTCGCCATACATATATATATATATATATATATATATATACATGTGTGTGTGTGTGTGTGTGTGTGTATGTGTGTGTATGTATGCATGTATGTATGTGTGTGTGTGTGTATATATATATGCTTGCATGCATGCATGCACGCACGTACGTACGTACGTACGTACGCACGCACGCACGCACGCACGCACGCACGCACGCACGCACGCACGCACGCACGCACGCACGCACGCACGCACGCACGCACGCACGCACGCACGCACGCACGCACGCACACACACACACACACACACACACACATATATATATATATATATATATATATATATATATATATATATATATAGACCGCGATGCAGTACGCTGTAACAGGGTGCTAGCCTTTCTTCTCTTGCTGACTAACTTTACAGCAGCGTGCTAATCTTTCCTTCCCTTGTTGACCAACTTTACAGCAGCATGCTAACCTTTTTTTTCTCTTGTTGACCAACTTTACGGCAGGGTGGTAACCTTTCCTTCTCTTGCTGACCAACTTTACAACAGCGTGCTACCAGACACTTACCTCTCTTCTTGCGCTCCGGCCAGCTTACAAACATTGTAACAGCAGGCACTTACCTTCCTTTCCTGCTCCCGGACCGACTTGAGATGGTTCTCGATTGCGTCCCAGTCTATTTTAGGCAGCGACGTCTCCAAGTTGTAGACATCATATCCGTCTGTTGGACAGAATATTTATGAGGACACTCAAACACCCAATGCTATCGGAATGTTTTACGGTACAGCAATTAGGGGATCTGCAAGCTATCGTAAGCAGGCGATAGCGACCGTTTACCATCTCGAGAGGCAAGTTGTACAGTTGTGGAAGTTCTCTGTCAGGCGGGTCTCCGTTGTGGTTCTAATTTAGAACCACAGCTAGAACAGAACCTAAGCTATGATTGGAGCATCGCGATCTGGTTGATGCCACTGAATATCGCGAATCATCATCCATGGGTGTTTTTTGTGACAGGTGGTGCACTGAGGAGATCAAGTGACAAGGTTCAACGCAGTCGTGTCTGACATTCTGACTGTCTGGCATTGTGAATGATATGTCAGGAGCTTCACACGTTTGCATTGATTTCTTCTTATTTTAGCCCTCTTACTGAAACATCTTATTTCAGTCCTATGACTGAAACCTAACATTTATATGTGTTTAGGATTAGGAAGCAGGTTTAAAGGCTTAGCGCGTGCAGGTGCAGCGGAGCAATAGACGACAGGGCACTGGGATGCAGCAATCACACTAAGGTGACAAAGACTAAATCGGACCTGGGCGTCCATGTAATGTGTAGAGTGCATCGACTGTCAAGGTGCGACTTCAAGTGTGTTCTGCGTCCTTTCTGAACCCGCGCATTGGAAGAACTGCCCATACCGCGTCGTGAGCGGAACAAGAGCGTCGCTCCGGGTTCCAATAGGAGGGACGAGTGTCGGTCAGGTTCATCCTGTTCATTCAACGTCATACGCGTGATATCAATCTCACACGTTTTGGGACGTGTTCCCTTCCAGTTTGCACCGCACATCGGAGTGGATTCCACGACCTTTTAAAATTTCCGAAACCGGGAAGGCTAGTACCAACAAAATATGCGCATTCAGGATAGGTGGGGGTTAGGGGAACTCCCAACGCGGATCGACAACAACATAGATTAAAATCACTTCAGCTAAGTCGGGTTCCACATGCCAAAATCAATTATTCTGAGGAACGTTGTCGCCTGAATTGAACCACAAGTACTAAACCAGGAGACTATGAACGTGGTTAACATCAGCGTATCGAGATTTCGATCAAAACCAACACTGTCAGGCCCTTAAGAATGGATGACTCACTGTAGCCATCTGGAGAGCTGGCACGTTCTTCCTTGATGGGGCCGACCGGGCAGGATTTCCGGTGCTGCACCTTCTCTTCGCTTCGATCCGTCTTCTCGCGGCGCTTCACCACCCCAGCGCCGACCGTCAGTCCACCTGGCGGCGCGACTGTGCCGACATCTACCGGTGCGCTCGGCCTGCCACCTGCCGGCTGAGCCTGCCGAGCCTCCTGGCCGGGCGGCGGCCGTCCCGCCAGCTGTCGTGACGTCACCGACAGCGAGGTGGGCCGCGACGGCTTGCGCGGCGACTCGAGCCCCATCTTCAGCGACGTGTTCATCATCATCTTCTCCTGCTTGCGCGGCACGCACGCGTCATTGCTGAAGTGCACCCGAGTCTCGCGGGGCCTCTCGGCGTCCGCCTCGGCGACGCTGCGTCGGTGCTTCGGCGACCTCGAGGCGGCTCCGCACGTCACGTGTCGGCTCGTCTTCAGCTTGTCCAGCGTCTTGGGGCGCGCTCCATCGCGGCAGATGAGCACGTTTCCGTTGATCTCGGCCGGCTTCTCGCTGCGCTCGATCTCGGCCTTCTCGATGGCCGGAGAGAGCGGCGACAGAGCGGCGGTCAGCCGCGGCATGGCGGCCGTCGGCGGCGCAGGCAGCGCGTTGGCGTTGCTGTCGTCCAGCTGGGCGCGCATGACCCAGGTGGGCACGTGGCGGGAGACGGACGCCGAGTCGAGCGCCGGCTGGTGACAGGGTGATCCCAGCAGCGGGTGCAGGTCCAGCGAGTCGGACATCGGCCGCTCCGCCGACGGACTCCAGCCCAAGTCGGAGCCCCAGTCTGTGCACGCAACGGGAAGCCGTGAGAAAGCGAACGAGCCTCGGCTCGGCTGTTGACGTCATCTACGGTAAAACCTCCCTCCGTTGTTGGCTGATCCTGCGTGGGCACACAATCCAGAAGCTACAAAAATACAGACTTGAAAACTTAAAACATGAAAGTCAGTGTAGCGCAGGTCAGGCTCTAGAATCCCCAGGGAAGCCTTAGGTGGAGCTTGATAACACTGGGCGAACTGAATATCACGGTTAGCAAACGAAATACAGAACACCGTATTAAAATGGGAACACGTAGTAACAGAACTGCACACAACCTGGCACAAAAAGCATCCGATTTAATTAAACGGGTATAAGAACATGTCAATCAATTCAGCTCAAATTAAGCATACGACTGTTGACATTTTATTCGAAGATTTGACAACTTCAAACATACCACAAGTGAGGACGAAGCACGATTTAGTTATTTATCGTACCATTTTGGATGTATTGGATGTTGGAGCGTTTGTTTTGGGATGTAGTGCATCCAAAAACAAACTTTCATATGAGTGGCACGACAGATCCAACCAGATCCTACCAGAATCGACGCGATAGTCATGCTTTTGAAGTTATGATAACTGTTTGCTAGAGCGTTGAGATCCTATTTCTTCTATCGGGGGTGTCGTTCCATACAAAAATTGTTGGGGAGTCCAGACTTCGGAGTTCCAGGAGGCAAAGTCGCTAAGGGGTTCGGACCAAACTAAACGTTAAATATTCCCATGCTCAATAATGCAGACATGGGAAGGGGCGCGCCAACATTGGGAGAGGGAATTTGTATCCATTTAATAAGACATAAATCGACCTCTAGGCCCTTCACTTTTAGTTAAAGGTGCCTTTCACGTTTGTTTTCCCACCAGCTTTCATCGCAATAGAAACGCTCGTAATTAAAAAAGTATATATATATATATATATATATATATATATATATATATATATATATATATATATTTGTGTGTGTATGTGTGTGTGTGTGGTAACACTTCTGCGCCGGCTCACAACTGACGTTGCGCGCCGAGCCACATCTTCTAATGTGACCATATTATGACCATATTATGACCATAGTGTGACCATAGTGTGACCATATTGTGACCACGACCGCGCCACACCGCTCTCCGCCTACTGCGGAATGAGTGCCGACTTTGCGTCTGAGTACGGACGCCTTAGAGTCCAGTTCCTACACTCGCTCGTCCTACACCCCTAATAACGCAGCTATGCCGGTACATACAACTGGCATCGGAACGCCGAAGAATAACAGCCGGTCGACGACTGACATTGATGGCTCATATGTGTATCAACGTGTGTCAACTGTCACGTGTGTGATAGTCCAGCATGCATATATTGGAGCAAATACAAGGATGCTATTTTGCAGTAGATGACCTACATAGCAATGTACTTGTTCGTCGTTATTCGTTATCATCATTTACCTGCCAGCTTTTTTTTATAGCCTCCTGTTCTCTCAGATTGTACTTTTCTGCTTCCTCCGTAGCTCCCCTCATCAACCATACATTTCACCCTCTGTGTCAATATCTCCTCTCCCTCAAGCGGGGATTGGTGGCAATTTGGCGCAGTGTACTCCGATCGGCCAGGATGAATGTGCCCGCCACAGGGCATTCACAGTACGGGGGTGGGGTGGGGGGTGGGGGGGGGGCTAACGTCGACGGGACTTCCCCATACTGACACCACTGTGGACAGGGCTGACTGACGCTTACGGTACTGGAGACACTAGACTTATAATTGGCCAAGGAAAACATCCCTACTTCTGGAGGCCTAACTAACATCATAAAATACTCTGATCTATCGGACATCAGCGATAACCTAGGAGAGTACTTTTGAACTTACGCTTGTTTTCACCTACACTTTATTTTTGATAACGTGGAACTGGACAATTTCATTACATGGAAGACTATGGAAGTCCAAACAACTTTGAACTTCATTTTCACTATGACGACAGAAAGTAGGCGCACGTGCTACATGACGACAGTAATGATGCATATTTTTCAAACAAATTTAAATAACTGGGTTGAGATAACCAACACCAATAGGTGAAAAATGTGCAACGCCTTTGAAAAGAGATTCGAGGTAGCAGGATGTTGCATGATTGTTCTAGCTCAACGGTGTTGAGCTAGAACAATCATGTTCCAACCCGCGTGATCTAGAACATGCGGGTGTTCTAGCTCCCGATGGCAGCTAGAACACCCGCGGTACACAACATATCGACAAGACCGGCATCTCGTGCGAGCGCCATCGTGACCTCCACCTCCATCTCCACCTCCACCTCCACATCCACCTCCACCTCCACCTCCTCAACCTCAACCTCAACCTCAACTTCAACCTCAACCTCAACCTCAACCTCAACCTCAACCTCAACCTCAACCTCAACCTCAACCTCCACCTCCACCTCCACCTCCACCTCAACCTCCACCTCCACCTCAACCCCACCTCCACCTCCACCTCCACCTCAACCTCCACCTCAACCTCAACCTCCACCTCCAACCTCCACCTCCACCTCCACCTCCACCTCCACCTCCACCTCCACCTCCACCTCCACCTCCACCTCCACCTCCACCTCCACCTCCACCTCCACCTCCACCTCCACCTCCACCCCACCTTCCAACCCCACCTCCACCTCCACCTCCACCTCCACCTCCACCTCCACCTCCACCTCCACCTCCACCTCCACCTCCACCTCCACCCCCACCTCCACTTCCACTTCCACTTCCACCTCCACCTCCACCTCCTCCACCTCCACCTCCGCCACCTCTGCGCACCGTCGTGACGCACACCAGCCGCTCTCACCTAGGCCAGACCCTAGGTCAGACCCTTCAGAAGAGTCGTCGCTGGAAGAGACTCGCATCGGCTGCGCGCCGTCCCCGGCTGAGTTCGGTCGGCCCTCTTCGTCTCCGGTCCAGTCCAGTCGTCGATATCCCGCCAGTCGCGTTGAGTCGCACTCGAACCCCGTTACGCAGCTGTGGAGTAGAAGATGCTTGTAAGCATCAAAGTGGTGAAGAATTTGCCGTGCAGCATTGAAAGCAGTACAGGTAGGGTGCATATTGACCCTCACCAGGCGGAGCGGACCTATAACTGGTATGGTCTCATTTTGAAACTCACCTGCCAGCAGACGATGCATGAGGCGTGGTATAAAAACAACTACCGACAGCCGGCGTAACCAAGGTAATAAATACGAGAGAGGATGACATGGCATGTCATGAAGGGCTGCGTCATAGGAGGGGGGGGGAGGGAGAACGTGTCCCCAAACTTCGGTAGAGGATGGCACAGTCCCCGCACCTTCGACGGACGGAAATGTTTATGAGGGACCGCATGTTCTTCCTTCCTTTCCACATGGCCAAACATGTGTTGAAAGCGCTTTCGGCTGGGTAGGAACAGAGCCACACAGCATAGTGCGAAATGGTCATGGCCGCGCTCGAACACAGCATGAGCACTCAGCAGGCACCTGTAGCACCAGTAGTAAAATGAAGAGAACAATTATCATGTCGATGATGCTCTTTCATATTTAAATTTAATATTTTGGCGAAGCTTCTTTGCCACACCAGTGCGCTATTCATTTCTTAAATTCCACATTTACATTCATTTACATGTATAAACGTAGGCATCAACATATTCTTGACGTTCTCATTTTCCGCAATACACCACTTTAGGACGACGATGTAGATTCCCGAGGTGAGAATACTCGGACTTGAACAGACTTCTAAAATTATCAGCTGCTTTTGTGTCAACAAAATAATGTACCCTCAATAAAATAATGAGGGAAAATGTATTTATCACGTCCGAGCCAAAGCTGACTGGAATCCTCACGATGCATTGTAAGCTACTTAGGTAAGTAGCTTTACCTGTAACCACGCTGTAGTGTGGGCCAAGCACGACGCTAAATGCTATCTACATAATGTATTCGGCAGCGATCGTTACGTTCGTCGCAGCGGCAGATTTGACTCGCCGATACAACCCTACAGTGTGGTCTGGGGTGTATCATTGCTTCCAATGTTCATAACCTCCAATACTTCCATGAACACGCATGACATCAGCAGTCAGCGCCACGATCCATGGAAGGAGCAAATTTAACCTAGCTAACTTTCTGCGGGTTTATCGCTGAAACCTGCAGATTTAATAAATTCGCTAGAGCCTTTTTGTACATATATTATCGGTGGATCAGTAAAAATTACCAGCACATGTCCAAAAGAAGGAAAAGCTCGAGGTGGGATTATAATTTGGCACGTGAAATAATGTGTTACTGCAAAATTGTCTCAGTTCACGAAGTGGCAAAGTCTTAGTCTCCACAGCAAATTCACGCGTCCGTTTATTTTTCTCGTAGTTTGGTCCAGGGTACTATGGCCCACGAATCAAATCAACATATCCCTGTCTGCAGTACGGAAACAAACGGGTGGCGGAAGCAGCGAACTGCGGCAGGACGCCTAATCGGTGACGCTTTGTGTCTCCGGGTGCACTCGTCCTGCAGACCACCACGATTACCATTAGTATGTTGTTGCACAATTAAGGCCGGCTGACGCCGCAGAGGGCCGCGCGGCCGTACCGCCTGGGAGATCGCTCACCACGGCAGTGTTCAGAGGCAGGTTTACGTATCGAGTGTGTGAGCGTGGTAAGTGTGCAGGCGACTAGAATGGAGGCTGGGAGGCGCTACAAACAAGATCAGCCAACAAGTCGCTATATTCGGTGTCCTTCGGATATTTTTCTTTCGTTTTAAGGATTATACCATTAAGGTGGATTCGAGATCAACAACAAATATATCTTTTGTAACTGAGCGAAACCAACATGAGCTTTAGTCGTACATGCACTAGGACTGTGGCAAGCGTATGCAAATTTCAGCTCTATCTGAACTTCAGTAACGTCAATGTTTCAAATTACTTGCGATCTTTTAAAAATATTTAGCCTAACGTAAAACTGGGAAATAGCATGGTTATACTGACGGAAGCGCAATGTGGGCGCTGTGGCCGTGCGGACGCAATGTGCTGTGACCACCTTCACGTGTGGCCGGGGGAGGGGGAGGGGCGGTTCTGAAGGCGGTCGCGGTGTCGTGGCGGCGCCTGCGGGTATTCCTCGGACCAGGCGCCGGCCGGCCCGGCTGGCGCCTGGATCGATGCTCGGCGTGCCCGGCGGCGTCGGAGAGGTCACCTGGCGCGGCGGCCAGCGTACTCGCGAGTGCCCACTCACCTCGCCCCGTCCATGTCCGAGCCACCCCTCCAGCGGCGCGTCTGCAACACGGGAGGAGTGCGTCAACTGGCGCCACGGCCACCTGCCTCGGGTGCAGTGTCCTCAGGTGTAGCCAGTGTTCTTAGGTATAGCCAGTGTCCTCAGGTGCAACCAGTGTCATCAGGTGTAGTCAGTGTCCTCAGGTGTAGCCAGTGTCCTCAGGTGTAGCCAGTGTCCTCAGGTGTAGCCAGCGTCATCAGGTGCGGCCAGTGTCATCAGGTGTAGCCAGTGTCCTCCGGTGTAGCCAGTGTCCTCAGGTGTAGCCAGTGTCCTCAGGTATAGCCAGTGTCCTCAGGTGCAACCAGTGTCATCAGGTGTAGTCAGTGTCCTCAGGTGTAGCCAGTGTCCTCAGGTGTAGCCAGTGTCCTCAGGTGTAGCCAGTGTCCTCAGGTGTAGCCAGTGTCCTCAGGTGTAGCCAGTGTCCTCAGGTGTGGCCAGTGTCCTCAGGTGTGGCCAGTGTCCTCAGGTGTAGCCAGTGTCATCAGGTGTAGCCAGTGTCCTCAGGTGTGGCCAGTGTCCTCAGGTGTGGCCAGTGTCCTAAGGTGTGGTCAGTGTCCTCAGGTGTGGCCAGTGTCATCAGGTGTGGCCAGTGTCATCAGGTGTAGCCAGTGTCCTCAGGTGTGGCCAGTGTCCTCAGGTGTGGCCAATGTCCTCAGGTGTGGCCAGTGTCCTCAGGTTAGCCAGGTGTAGCCAGTGTCCCAGTGTCCTCAGGTGTAGCCAGTGTCCTCAGGTGTGGCCAGTGTCCTCAGGTGTGGCCAGTGTCCTCAGGTGTGGCCAGTGTCCTCAGGTGTAGCCAGTGTCCTCAGGTGTAGCCAGTGTCCTCAGGTGTGGACAGTGTCCTCAGGTGTGGCCAGTGTCCTCAGGTGTAGCCAGTGTCCTCAGGTGTGGCCAGTGTCCTCAGGTGTGGCCAGTGTCCTCAGGTGCACCCAGCGCCAACCGGTCGGCAGCCGGTGCAGCGCAGCGAGCGTCTCTCTGTAGCATACCGAGACGCTGTTTGTGGTAGAGCGAGTACTTAGAGCGCATGGCGAGAATTTGTTTGTGGCGCACCGAGTGTCTGTTTGTAACACATCGAATGTCTGTTTGTGGCGCAGCGAGTACCAGGAGATGTTGCGTTAATAATGACAAAGTTGAAAGACGCTTTGTATGTGCTGGGACTACGAGATATGCACGGTGTTTCCACTCT
Organism: Ashinkailepas kermadecensis; assembly: GCA_034440615.1. Lineage (NCBI taxonomy): Eukaryota > Metazoa > Arthropoda > Thecostraca > Neolepadidae > Ashinkailepas > Ashinkailepas kermadecensis. The sequence continues at coordinate 227,812 of JAOTOM010004207.1, forward strand.
TGCTGTGGAGTTCCCCATGCCATCATGGCGCTTATTTTGTTGCATGTTGCACGCACTGACTCTACCCCAGTTTGAGATGGCATTCATCCCCTTACTTTAAAAAAAAAATGTTTACTCCAAGGGTGTTGAAAGAAATAATGGTCCTGAAGCCATCATGTAATATGATATAGTGCAATATAATATAATCCCCGCCTTTGCCACAAAATATTTATGTCTTCATCTGATCAATGGTCTTGCCACCCAGCAATAGTTCCTGGTAGGTATGTGCGGAATAGATTTACCACACATGACTACCATTTGCCTCTGCATCGAACACTAGTGGTACTCAACATATTATCCACGAAAATAGCTTGATCGAGCCTTATTACCTTAGAGAGGGCCTAGGAATAGCTTTGGCTCGTATCCTGTGCGGCAAAAGCATAGCCATAGCCAACTGAGCATGTTGTAATGTGTGCCAACACTCAACAGCATGGCCTCCAGGTAGCAGCACTCGTCAGATGCTCCTGATAATAAACGAAGTGGGTGACACTTGTGGCAGATACCTTAAAATTGTTTTGTTCCTCCTCCTCCCCGCCGTTTTTATCGTTCCAAACCCCGGGATAATTTGTTGCTTATTTTCTGACTTATGAGACGTAAATGTTACGAAACGAGCGGCACATCGGCAGTTCTAATGTGCCAGCACAGTAAGGTGTGTCGGGGCATACTCGCTGGTGGGCCAGTTCTAATGTGCCAGCACAGTAAGGTGTGTCGGGGCATACTCGCTGGTGGGCCAGTTCTAATGTGCCAGCACAGTAAAGTGTGTCGGGGCATACTCGCTGGTGGGCCAGTTCTAATGTGCCAGCACAGTAAGGTGTGTCGGGGCATACTCGCTGGTGGGCCAGTTATAATGTGCCAGCACAGTAAGGTGTGTCGGGGCATACTCGCTGGTGGGCCAGTTCTAATGTGCCAGCACAGTAAGGTGTGTCGGGGCATACTCGCTGGTGGGCCAGTTCTAATGTGCCAGCACAGTAAGGTGTGTCGGGCATACTCGCTGGTGGGCCAGTTCTAATGTGCCAGCACAGTAAGGTGTGTCGGGCATACTCGCTGGTGGGCCAGGACTGACGTCATCGCCGTCCACGCCGTCGTCCGCTGACTAATGCAGCGTCAGCCTGAATCCGACGCCGAGTCGCCGACTGTCGCTTTGCGGACTCTGGCGCCGGCTGCCGCTCTGGTGACCGCCGGCTGTCGCTCTGGTTCCTGGGGCCACGGCTGTCTCCCTGGAGAGCCGATTGGTGCACCCGTCTGACCCCACCCACGCCCGGCCGCCACTGGTCTGGCTCCACCAACCGCACTCGGGGGGAGGGGGGGGGGGAGGGACTGGTGTACCAGCGCGGCGGGCCGGCCAGCCGCCCGGTGTGGGGAACGGCCGCCCGGGGCGTAATGAGATGACTCAGGTGGCGGCTCGTTAGCGCGGCGCCAGTACCGCCGAGTGGCGTGACCGTCGGTAATGGGTGACCGCGCCCGAGCAGGCCCACACTGGTGACGTCGGCGCCGACTGACACGGCAGCACAGTGGAGCCCCGGCCGGCCCGGACCACGAGCCACGTGGAGGCTGAACAGCTGGCGTGACCGTCGGTAATGGGTGACCACGCCCGAGCAGGCCCACACTGGTGACGTCGGCGCCGACTGACACGGCAGCACAGTGGAGCCCCGGCCGGCCCGGACCACGAGCCACGTGGAGGCTGAACAGCTGAGCAGGCCCACACTGGTGACGTCGGCGCCGACTGACACGGCAGCACAGTGGAGCCCCGGCCGGCCCGGACCACGAGCCACGTGGAGCCTGAACAGCTGAGTTAGCTGCCCATCAAGCAGACGTCACTTTGCTGGCATTTCAAATTGTTGATTAATCGCACGTTTCGGAGCATTTACATTTGATGAGTCGGAGACTGAGCGACACGTTGTCTCGTGGTGCTGCGTCTCTTGTTTGTTGCAGTGCGACGGTGGTGACTTTCACTGCGTTGGACACGTTCTTGCATCTCGAAAGTTGCAAAGACTTGCGAAGGATACGGGGTACCAAGGTGAACCAGCCGATGGTGAGCTACGTGTGGGTGATTGGCTGGAGCATGTCCTGCAGCACTAGCCATGGACGCCATGATATTTTTCACCGTATTCTATAATTCCTGCGCCACTATGCACCCTCAGAAGTGATTCCTCAGGTTTAGTAACGTAGGAAGACGTAGACTCCGGCAGGTATCCCGATTTTAGAGACTTCTTACAATTTGCACTGTTTATGAACCGGGAAAACAAGCAAGGTGACAGCTGGACGACTTTGATCAGGATATCACTTCTGCGGATGATAGGCTGCGCATTTTCCACCTCGGTAGAGGTGGATTGCTAGAAAGCAGTGGACATTTTCCAGTTTGGAAGTAGCTTGAGTGTGCATTGCCAGAATAGCGTTTCTGAATTGCCAAGAAACAACACAATGTGACCTGTCTACGCGACCCATTTGAAGCCTCGCTTGGAATAAGTACTTGGAATATGCAGTGTTCGCCAAACCATACAGCTGGCTCCTCTTCGAAGCTGCCTCGGAGGACACCGGCTGACTTGGGAGTCAGCCTCAGCCTCACCCTGATGCCGTCGTCTCGTTCACAAGAGACCAAACTGCAGGCTGGTCATGTCGCTCCGTATCGACAGCACCCTGAGCGAGGCGAGCCACTGAACCAACCCTCCCCTGTGACGTAAAATGCAGCGGCTCGGTCTGTGCGCTTTACCGCGACCAGCCGAGACTACACGGCGTCACCTGCCTCTCACCCCGGCAGGGAAGGCGGGCATTGCGGGGAATCGAACTCCGCACCTCTGGTTTCCCAGACGCTCAGCTTAACCACTGAGCTACCGATGCCCTATATCAAAGGCAGCAACATGACGAATCATGAGCAGTGATTGCTGAATACTGAACGGAGAAGTGGAAGCTGTCAGAACACAGCTGCTAACAGCAGTATTGGCAGCGGTCTGAGCGTTCGACGTTCCTCGATCAATCAACAAAATTGGCTGTCAGAACACAGCTGCTAACAGCAGTGTTGGCAGCGGTCTGAGCGCTCGACGTTCCTCGATCAATCAACAAAATTGGCTGTCAGAACACAGCTGCTAACAGCAGTGTTGGCAGCGGTCTGAGCGTTCGACGTTCCTCGATCAATCAGCAAAATTGGCTGTCAGAACACAGCTGCTAACAGCAGTATTGGCAGCGGTCTGAGCGTTCGACGTTCCTCGATCAATCAGCAAAATTGGCTGTCAGAACACAGCTGCTAACAGCAGTGTTGGCAGCGGTCTGAGCGTTCGACGTTCCTCGATCAATCAGCAAAATTGGCTGTCAGAACACAGCTGCTAACAGCAGTGTTGGCAGCGGTCTGAGCGTTCGACGTTCCTCGATCACAGCTGCTAACAGCAGTGTTGGCAGCGGTCTGAGCGTTCGACGTTCCTCGATCAATCAACAAAATTGGCTGGCTGGCGCCATCTGTTCCGATTGTTCGCGACAGGCTCTGCGCGTGCCCTGTCGAGTAACCGCTTCCCGCCATTTGTACACGGATCTATATAGTGCTTATGTTAATTTCTCGTCGCGTAGAATAATTTTTCCTAGGATTTGCTAGCAGCCTTAACAGCTGACGGCTCCACACCGATAACCATCCGAGTTATGATGGTGCCGTTGTCGTCTTGGTGGTGATAGCGACTGCAAATTGTCAGCGAATGGCCTGGTGTTTGCAAGGATGCCAATGCCATAACCGAGTTCATTCGGAACAGAGTTTCTAACAATATCCGATTTGGGAATGGCGATCTTGATTCAACAATAATCACCATGGCCTGTCGACACGAAAACTCCTTTATCTCCCATCAGCCCATAGAGTTTGTGTTGATGGTCGCTTTTACAGCTGTCGATTCAAGTTACATCACACCCATCCATTGTGTATTATAAGTACAGGGGTAAGCTGCCGGTGTTAAGTTGGTTTTGATTTTCATCTGATTTGATCAATCGTCAACAGAGGAACCCTATTCACAGGCGAAGTCATTTGACACCAGAATACAAAATAGCATTAATTTGTTGCTGCAGCATAATGCACACCTATTTGATGAAAACAACTGCAGGCATATATTCACTCGCATGTATGATTGGCGTCACAAATAGCTTGGCAGTCAGGCTGGGCCTCCTGGCACCTGAATATCCTGCATATGCATAGATGTTGTGGGAAACCTATGCAGTACACCTATGCAGAATGTTAGTTGCAAATACGCTTAGCCTGACTGCCAAGCTATTTGTGACACCAATGGTAGCTAGGTGTGATGAGAAACAGAACCTTTACCTTACTGCAGGATATCAACTCAGGTGCCAGGGTTGAGGCCCATTTGCCTGACTACGCGCCAAGCTATTTGTGATGCAAATAGCACACATCACACAGGCACTAAAATACAAGTCCTAAAGCTACATGTTGTCTAATAACTGCGAATGAATGTAGTAACCAACAGCTACGTGAAATTAAATAAGTATCTGGTGTCGTAAAATGCATCAGCGCTAGCATTTAGTCTTCCAAATTCGCGTGCCAGCCGCCGGATTCAGGTGAATAAACCATGTTTAATTTATACCATTCATATTTACACCGGCATTCGTTGTGATCAATCTCAGCGTGATATGACGTGCTGAGAGGTTGTATATATCAATAATATTAGTGGATCCATGACCATCATGTCCAGCGTTATTGCAACCTATATTATTGTGCTAAGTAGTCCCAACAATAGGTGGGCGAGTCATACGAAGTCAAAGCTGTGCAACGTAACATTGCTGAAATCCTCCATGGACATTCCCGTGATCCACAAGCACAGTCGTGGTGTAAGTACGCTGTAAGTAAGCACGGTGTAAGTATCCATAAGCACGGTGTAAGTACGCTGTGAATGCGGTGTGGCTTCAGTCAGCCACCATCTCCCGTTTTGTGCCGACAGACGAAGGGACAGCAAACAAGTCGCGTCCCTAAATATAGCAGCACTCCACCCTACTCTTGGCTCATTGACAAAAAGAAAGCACAGCAACATATCTGCTTAATCAGTGAGAAGGTGGGGCTCACATGCTCAGAAAACTTCTGAAGCTCCTCGTATGGATTTGCCACGCATTTGCGTTGAGCTCACAAACTTGGATGCGAACATTCATTGAACAAAACCTCCTTACCTTGAGCGTACGCGATATCCCGTACATGATGCTCGATGTTTGCAAGCAAAGCGGGTTTCCGCTTAAGATATCAGCACCAGTTAGTGGCCGTTTGCCTTGTGCCGAAGGTCACTCAGTCCTCACGCACTAACTCTGCTCTCTTTCTCGCTCTTTCGCTCTTCTAGTTTGCCGAAATACTACCGCTCTGCCTCAGGTATGGCGCGAGCAGACGACGTGCACCTGGTCCGCCGCGGTCCCAGCTCGCTGAGCCAGTCTGAACGAGTCTGAGACGGCGAAGCGAGCTGCCGTGTCACCGAGCCACCTCACACGGCCTGCCCCTGCGGCTGTCCTGCTGCTGCCGACGGCGTCTTGGGGTCACGGTCGAACAGCCGGTTGAAGCAGCACGGGATGCTGATGACCATCAGGATGGCCAGCATGCCGCCCATCAAGCCGATGGAGAGCAGGGAGACGGTCAGCAGGTTCATGGTCCGACGGCATTTGGCCGCCGCATCAGGAGGCTGATTCTCCCGTCTGTTGTGGTCGATGTTGCCGGAGATGGTGAGGGACGAACGAAAGCCAGCGACGTCCTCTGATAGTGTTGAAAGTCACCTCGAGCACAGCAAGTGGTTAGACTAGAATCTGTATGATTAGAAGTGGTCTAAAAGAGGAAGGGGCGGTGACGTAGTGCTTCTCATGACGCCAGAGGGTCTAGGCGAAAACATAATGGATATTTTCCAAGTTCACAGACCACGTGGTGGTGTAAATTCAGGTCGCCTTTCTCAAAGCGAAGTCGAATTAGGAAAGACTACTGAATAATAAATCGAATTCGGAAGAAAGATGACGTACAAGGTGCTCTTCTCTCAGAAGCCACACCAGAGCCAGTGTTTTTTTTTCTCACATAAACATTAGCCACCCTCCAGGGAAGCGCACAGTAAATGCTAGGTACGTTACCCGTGACCCTTGTACGGCACTGCCACCGTGACCTGCGACCTTACCAAAGCGCTCACTTTCAGAGATTATCCTGACAGATTCCTGCCACAGGCCACTCGGATTTCGTCGTCGGCTTCTGGCCACCCAGTCACTCCGCTCTGCGGTAGATCAGTCGGCGACCTGCAGCCTTCATCAGCATCGTCACAACGCGTCGTCGAACACTGGCATCGACGAGTGAGATGAGTGTGGGTGTCCGACGAGGCACCTGCTCGCACCGGCGGCTCGGCGGTCGGTCGACGGTCAGCGGCCGCGACCGACGTCGGGTACTGAGCTCGCCGACACGCCCCGACACTGGAAACCAACCGACTAGTCGACACCCGGCACTCGCCGACACGCCACAGAGCCCCGCCCACCTGCACGTGACCAGCGTGCTCTTGGGTCACTGGTCGGGTCAGTGTCACCTCGCCGCAGGCGGGCAGCGTCCGATGTTATGCCTTCGCCCGGCTGCCGAGCGCACCGCCGCGCCGCCGCCGCCCGACTCGGTCAGCCGCTCTCCCCGCCGGCAGTGCGGCGCGCTGAAACTTTGATGAGCTCGGCGCCGCCGGTCGCATGCGCTGCACCGACGCGACGGTACCGACACGACGGCACCGACGCGACGGCACCGACGACAGGGCCGGCCGGCGTCACCACGGACAGGGCCGGTCACGTCACCACGACAGGGCCGCCCAGCGTCACGGACAGGGCCGGCCGCCGTCACCACGGACAGGGCAGCCCAGGTCACCACGGACAGGGCAGCCCAGGTCACCACGGACAGGGCCGCCCAGCGTCACGGACAGGGCCGGCCGCCGTCACCACGGACAGGGCAGCCCAGGTCACCACGGACAGGGCCGGCCGCCGTCACCACGGACAGGGCCGCCCACGTCACCACGGACAGGGCAGCCCACGTCACCACGGACAGGGCCACCCGGCGTCACCACGGACAGGGCCGCCCAACGTCACCACGGACAGGGCCGCCCAGCGTCACCACGGACAGGGCAGCCCACGTCACCACGGACAGGGCAGCCCACGTCACCACGGACAGGGCAGCCCACGTCACCACGGACAGGGCCACCCGGCGTCACGGACAGGGCAGCCCACGTCACCACGGTCAGGGCCACCCGGCGTCACGGACAGGGCAGCCCACGTCACCACGGACAGGGCCACCCAACGTCACCACGGACAGGGCCACCCAACGTCACCACGGACAGGGCAGCCCACGTCACCACGGACAGGGCCGCCCAGCGTCACCACGGACAGGGCAGCCCACGTCACCACGGACAGGGCCGCCCGGCGTCACGGACAGGGCAGCCACGTCACCACGGACAGGGGGCCACCCAACGTCACCACGGACAGGGCAGCCCACGTCACCACGGACAGGGCAGCCCACGTCACCACGGACAGGGCCGCCCACGTCACCACGGACAGGGCAGCCCACGTCACCACGGACAGGGCAGCCCACGTCACCACGGACAGGGCCGCCCACGTCACCACGGACAGGGCAGCCCACGTCACCACGGACAGGGCCACCCAACGTCACCACGGACAGGGCAGCCCACGTCACCACGGACAGGGCCGCCCAGCGTCACCACGGACAGGGCCGGCCGCCGTCACCACGGTCAGGGCCACCCAGCGTCACGGACAGGGCAGCCCACGTCACCACGGTCAGGGCCACCCGGCGTCACCACGGACAGGGCAGCCCACGTCACCACGGACAGGGCCGGCCGCCGTCACCACGGACAGGGCAGCCCACGTCACCACGGACAGGGCCACCCAACGTCACCACGGACAGGGGCCAGCCCACGTCACCACGGACAGGGCCGCCCAGCGTCACCACGGACAGGGCCGGCCCAGCGTCACCACGGACAGGGCCGCAGCGTACACGGACAGGGCAGCCCACGTCACCACGGTCAGGGGCCGCCCAGCGTCACCACGGACAGGGCAGCCCACGTCACCACGGACAGGGCGCCCACGTCACCACGGACAGGGCAGCCCACGTCACCACGGACAGGGCAGCCCACGTCACCACGGACAGGGCCGCCCACGTCACCACGGACAGGGCCGCCCACGTCACCACGGACAGGGCCGCCCACGTCACCACGGACAGGGCCGCCCAGCGTCACCACGGACAGGGCCGGCCCAGCGTCACCACGGACAGGGCCGCCCACGTCACCACGGACAGGGCCGCCCAGCGTCACCACGGACAGGGCCGCCCAGCGTCACCACGGACAGGGCCGTCCACGGACAGGGCCGCCCACGTCACCACGGACAGGGCCGCCCAGCGTCACCACGGACAGGGCCGCCCAGCGTCACCACGGACAGGGCCGCCCAGCGTCACCACGGACAGGGCCGCCCAGCGTCACCACGGACAGGGCCGCCCAGCGTCACCACGGACAGGGCGCGCCCAGCGTCACCACGGACAGGGCCGCCCAGCGTCACCACGGACAGGGCAGCCCAGCGTCACCACGGACAGGGCCGCCCAGCGTCACCACGGACAGGGCCGCCCAGCGTCACCACGGACAGGGCCGCCCAGCGTCACCACGGACAGGGCCGCCCAGCGTCACCACGGACAGGGCCGCCCAGCGTCACCACGGAGGGCCGCCCAGCGTCACCACGGACAGGGCCGCCCAGCGTCACCACGGACAGGGCCGCCCACGTCACCACGGACAGGGCCGCCCAGCGTCACCACGGACAGGGCCGCCCAGCGTCACCACGGACAGGGCAGCCCAGCGTCACCACGGACAGGGCCGCCCAGCGTCACCACGGACAGGGCCGCCCAGCGTCACCACGGACAGGGCCGCCCAGCGTCACCACGGACAGGGCCGCCCACGTCACCACGGCAGGGCCGCCCAGCGTCACCACGGACAGGGCCGCCCAGCGTCACCACGGACAGGGCGCCCAGCGTCACCACGGACAGGGCCGCCCAGCGTCACCACGGTCAGGGCCACCCAACGTCACCACGGACAGGGCAGCCCAGCGTCACCACGGACAGGGCAGGCCGCCGTCACCACGGACAGGGCCGCCCAGCGTCACCACGGACAGGGCCGCCCAGCGTCACCACGGACAGGGCCGCCCAGCGTCACCACGGACAGGGCCGCCCAGCGTCACCACGGACAGGGCCGCCCAGCGTCACCACGGACAGGGCCGCCCAGCGTCACCACGGACAGGCCCGGCCCGTCACCACGGACAGGGCCGCCCAGCGTCACCACGGACAGGGCCGCCCAGCGTCACCACGGACAGGGCCGCCCAGCGTCACACCCACGGACAGGGCCGCCCAGCGTCACCACGGACAGGGCCGCCCAGCGTCACCACGGACAGGGCCGCCCAGCGTCACCACGGACAGGGCCGCCCAGCGTCACCACGGACAGGGCCGCCCAGCGTCACCACGGACAGGGCCGCCCAGCGTCACCACGGACAGGGCCGCCCAGCGTCACCACGGACAGGGCCGCCCAGCGTCACCACGGACAGGGCCGCCCAGCGTCACCACGGACAGGGCCGCCCAGCGTCACCACGGACAGGGCCGCCCAGCGTCACCACGGACAGGGCCGCCCAGCGTCACCACGGACAGGGCCGCCCAGCGTCACCACGGACAGGGCCGCCCAGCGTCACCACGGACAGGCGTCACCACGGACAGGGCCGCCCAGCGTCACCACGGACAGGGCCGCCCAAGCGTCACCACGGACAGGGCCGCCCAGCGTCACCACGGACAGGGCCGCCCAGCGTCACCACGGAAAGGGCCGCCCAGCGTCACCACGGACAGGGCCGCCCAGCGTCACCACGGACAGGGCCGGCCGCCGTCACCACGGACAGGGCCGCCCGGCGTCACCACGGACAGGGCCGCCCAGCGTCACCACGGACAGGGCCGCCCAGCGTCACCACGGACAGGGCGCCCAGCGTCACCACGGACAGGGCCGCCCAGCGTCACCACGGACAGGGCCGCCCACCGTCACCACGGACAGGGCCGCCCAGCGTCACCACGGACAGGGCAGCCCAGCGTCACCACGGACAGGGCCGCCCAGCGTCACCACGGACAGGGCCGCCCAGCGTCACGGACAGGGCCGCCCAGCGTCACCACGGACAGGGCCGCCCAGCGTCACGGACAGGGCCACCCAGCGTCACCACGGACAGGGCCGCCCAGCGTCACCACGGACAGGGCCGCCCAACGTCACCACGGTCAGGGCCACCCGGCGTCACCACGGACAGGGCCACCCAGCGTCACCACGGACAGGGCCACCCGGCGTCACCACGGACAGGGCCGCCCAGCGTCACGGACAGGGCCGCCCAACATCACCACGGACAGGGCAGCCCACGTCACCACGGACAGGGCCGCCCAGCGTCACCACGGACAGGGCCGCCCAACGTCACCACGGACAGGGCCGCCCAACGTCACCACGGACAGGGCCGCCCAGCGTCACCACGGACAGGGCCGCCCAACGTCACCACGGACAGGGCCGCCCAGCGTCACCACGGACAGGGCAGCCCACGTCACCACGGACAGGGCCGCCCAGCGTCACCACGGACAGGGCCGCCCAACGTCACCACGGACAGGGCCGCCCAACGTCACCACGGACAGGGCCGCCCAACGTCACCACGGACAGGGCCGCCCAGCGTCACCACGGACAGGGCCGCCCAACGTCACCACGGACAGGGCCACCCAACGTCACCACGGTCAGGGCCACCCGGCGTCACCACGGACAGGGCCGGCCGCCGTCACGGACAGGGCGCCCAGCGTCAGAGATAGTCATCCATTGTTACAAACTGACCTTTGAGAGTCGACAGTAGTCACAGGAAGCCCATGGCAGTTATAGACAGCTCACAGAGGCATCCATAGTTCTCAGTGTCAAGACGTGTCGTGTTCATTTCATTGAGGTTTGCTATTTTCGCGCTTTCTCTCTTCCGCTCTCCCTCTCTCTCTCTCTCTCTTTCTCTCTCTCTCTCTCTCTCTCTCTCTCTCTCTCTCTCTCTCTCTCTCTCTCTCTCTCTCTCTCTCTCTCTCTCTCCCTCATACTCCCCCTCTCTCTCCCCCCTCCCTCTCTCTTGCATGCATGATGATCCGCGATGATTATCATAAGTTTTCTGATCATGAGTTCAATGAATCATGAGTTTTAAAAAACAAATTGTATTGATTTTCATTAAAATGCAATGAATTCAACTCACTGGTTGAAAGAACGGCATATATTCCAAGACCGGTTCAAAAGCCTGTCGGTCCTGACCAGGTTTTCGGTCCTTGCATTTGCCACCTCTACGCCAGATCTGGATTCTGGAAAGCTTCAACATAATCCCAAGCACAGGTTACTCACTGCGCGCTCACATACACCCTCGTTCACCATGAACCAATGTTTCAAGGTCAAGTGCATTTCGAAGCGTATTCTCCCAATCCACGAACTTGCATGGCCAAACGTCAATGTGAATGTGCGCCAGGCACTGACGAGACGGCGGCGGCCCATTCCGGAGATCGAGCACGCTTGATGACGTCGTCTGAAGGGGACTCCAGACCTCTAACACTGCTGTATCCATGTGTTGAGCAACGTCAGGAGGTCGGAGCCGGTCCGACACGGTGGACCAACACGGTGGACAAACACGGTGGACCAACACGGACACGTCAGGAGCACAAGCTGCCCGAGCTGACATGCACACCAGGGTGGGTCACGCGATTTGTCGCCAGCCGGTTGTTTGGTCGGGAGGGGACCTCGGCGAGACGACGCGTACCCATACAGACGGGCTAGGGGGCCGTACTCCGACAACCTGGCTGATCTGGCGTTGTGGATCTATAAGGGTTATGACTGCCATGATTGCCCTGACTGACCTAAACTTCTGTCCATTTGCCAAAGGACGGGCGTTGTTGTCGCACGACAACAATCAAACTTCTGTCCTTTTGTGTTTGAGCTCGCCATTTGATGCATCTGAGGCGGTTCTATGACGGTCCAATCATTTTAACGATTCTACTTCTGGAAATTGTAAGTGAGTTTCTCTCGCTTTTATGTAGAACTGCACCGCCAAACAGTGTGCCGTTTCCTGTTATCCGTCGGCTGCTCACAACAAATTAACCGAAGTAGCCCGAACTTGCGCTGCCGCACCTCACTGAAAATGTTTCAGAACGTGTCGCATAATTCGCGTGCTTGCTAAGGTGGGAGTGGGTCACGGTGTGCTTGCTAAGGTGGGAGTGGGTCACAGTGTGCTTGCTGAGGTGGGAGTAGGTCACGGTGTGTCTGCTAAGGTGGGAATGGGTCACGGTGTGCTTGCCAAGGTGGGAGTGAGTCACGGTGAGCTTGCCAAGGTGGTAGTGAGTCACGGAGTGCTTGCTAAGGTGGGAGTGGGTGTGCCTGCTAAGGTGGGAGTGGGTCACGGTGTGCTTGCTAAGGTGGGAGTGAGTCACGGTGTGCTTGCTAAGGTGGGGGTGAGTCACGGTGTGCCTGCTAAGGTGGGAGTGGGTCACGGTGTGCCTACTAAGGTGGGAGTGGGTCACGGTGTGCCTGCTAAGGTGGGAGTGAGTCACGGTGTGTTTGCCAAGGTGGGAATGAGTCACGGTGTGCTTAATAAGGTGGGACTGGGTGTGCCTGCTAAGGTAGGAGTGGGTCACGGTGTGCTTGCTAAGGTGAGAGTGGGTCACGGTGTGTCTGCTAAGGTGGGAGTGGGTGTGCCTGCTAAGGTGGGAGTGAGTCACGGTGTGCTTGCCAAGGTGGGAGTGAGTCACGGCGTGCTTGCTAAGATGGGAGTGAGTCACGGTTTGCTTGCCAAGGTGGGAGTGGGTCACGGTGTGCTTGTTAAGGTGAGAGTGGGTCACGGTGTGTCTGCTAAGGTGGGAGTGGGTGTGCCTGCTAAGGTGGGAGTAAGTCACGGTGTGCTTGCCAAGGTGGGAGTGAGTCACAGTGTGCTTGCTAAGGTGGGAGTGGATCACAGTGTGCCTGCCAAGGTGGGAGTTGGTCACAGTGTGTCTGCTAAGGTGGGAGTGGGTCACAGTGTGTCTGCTAAGGTGGGAGTGGGTCACGGTGTGCTTGCTAAGGTGGGAGTGGGTCACGGTGTGCTTGCTAAGGTGGGAGTGAGTCACGGTGTGCTTGCCAAGGTGGGAGTGGGTCACGGTGTGCTTGCCAAGGTGGGAGTGAGTCACGGTGTGCTTGCCAAGGTGGGAGTGGGTCACGGTGTGCCTGCTAAGGTAGGAGTGGGCGTGCTTGGTGAGAGCGCGACAGTATTTTTAAGTGTCGGCAAACGGCACTGAACAGTTCACATGAGGAACTGGACAGGAACTGGACAGGAACTGGATTGTGGCAGGTTGATGTGAATGCGTGATCGTGGGGTAGCCATCTGACCGAGGTCGAGCTGGACCGGTAGTGGGGTTAGCATCGGGGGCGGGAGCAGGGGGTACTGGGGGATTTGTTCCTCCAGGAAACGACCATCTCAGACAAAAAGGCGCCATTTTGGGACGAAAAGGCGCCATTTCAGTATGCATGAGTGCACCCTCCCCAGCCCTATCCACGCTGGGCGATTTTTTT
>JAOTOM010004208.1:0-125000 GCA_034440615.1 Ashinkailepas kermadecensis
TAGCATTCGCCCGTGGCGTTGGTGCAAAAAGAATCAACCAAAAAAACGCTATCTTCCCTCTTCCTATCAAAACACGTGGCGATGCCCATGGGCATACACGTGTTTTAAAACATAACGCACAGACAGTGGGGTGGAGCAACGTGAACATAACGCACAGACAGTGGGGTGGAGCAACGTGAGCATAACGCACAGACAGTGGGGTGGAGCAACGTGAGCATAACGCACAGACAGTGGGGTGGAGCAACGTGAGCATAACGCACAGACAGTGGGGTGGAGCAACGTGAACATAAAGTCAGGTCGCCTTCAGCCAGTACGTAGCCAAACATCACCAAGGCGTGATCGATGTAGCCCTCTACGATGCCAGACTGGACTCTGGTTATATCAGCGGCAGAGGCTCTGGCGACGACTCTGGTGCACAGCACTGACTACGCTGACCGGCCGCCGAATCCAAACTGACTGTCAGAAGGAACAGCTGACACTGTGTCAGGTGTGACTGACATTGTGTCCGGTGTGGCTGCCACTGTGTCAGGTGTGGTTAACACTGTGTCAGGTGTGGCTAACACTGAGTCAGGTTTGGCTGACATTGTGTCCGGTGTGGCTGCCACAGTGTCAGGTGTGGCTTCCACGGTGTCAGGTGTGGCTGATACTGTGTCAGGTGTAGCTGATACTGTGCCAGGTGTGGTTGCCACGGTGTCAGGTGTGGCTGATACTGCGTCAGGTGTGGCTGCCACTGTGTCGTGGGTGGTCAACACTGTGTGTCATGGGTGGCTGATACTGTGACAAGTGTGGCTGCCACTGTGTCAGGTGTGGTTAACACTGTGTCAGGTGTGACTGTTACTGTGTCAGGTGTGGTTAACACTGTGTCAGGTGTGGTTGCCACTGTGTCAGGTGTGGCTGATACTGTGTCAGCCGCAATGGTCTGGGTGAAGCTGAATTGACTGAGTTCATCTAGAAGTTGGCAGCACAGCTCACATTCTGCAGCTGACTGTAACACGGTCAGATGGAGAGTCGCAGCCCAAACTGACTGTCGATTGGTAGCAATGCTGTTACGCAATAGACCATGACGTGACAATTGGTCTCCCCCAATGTGACGTCATCAAATATCCTGGGGCGGCGGCCATATGTGTGACTTATTCTCGAGCAGACGTCCTTCGCTCCGCATATGGCGTGCCTTGCGAGTCGTTTTCCGAGGCGGAAATAACTCAGAAGATGGATTGGTGGGAGAGAATAACGCCGGCGATTTGCATCTTTCCTGCCGTTTTGTGCATGGTCGTTCCAAATTAGTTATTTTATTAATATGTGCAGAATGTTGTCATTGTGAAGTGTGTCAGGAGGAAGGCAAGAGAGAAAAAGAAATTAAAGTTTCTCCAACGTGTGTCTTAGCCCACGACGGCCGCACACATCCGGAAAGGCAGATGGTCGAATCGTTCTGTTCCATAAAAATAATGTCCTGGCGATAGTCAAGACATTGCTAGCACACTGTAGTGCTGACAATTCGTCACGGATGTCAACACCATCTTTCCAGGTCGTCTTCAACGACTTTTGGCGCGTCAATCACAAGACAAGTGTCCGAGCTGACGGTAATGGCGGTGGCTGGTTAGAACGCTTCACCATTCATTTTGTGGTGGCAAAGGTATGGAAGTGCATGCCGAGTACATCATCAAGCACGTCTGACGCAAACTCCCGTGCATCAAGATATAACGCCTGGGGGTGAATGACAGAACGCTCACTTTCGCTCTGTCTCGTCTCCCGGTTCAGTGGCGGTCGCTGAGGCACCACGCCAAGGACGTTGGTACCTAGGGTCGCCGTCGACTGTGCAGGGGCCCGGCTGGTGTTGGCCTGTTGACGACATCCCGATACAGAGTCTGGTGTGCGCGGCAGTTGGAGTAAGTTGCACCTCTGCCACACTCTGCCACACTCTGCCACACTCTGCCACGCTCTGCCACACTCTGCCACACTCTGCCACGCTCTGCCACACTCTGCCACACTGCCACACTCTGCCACACTGCCACACTCTGCCACACTGCCACACTCTGCCACACTCTACCACACTCTTCCACACTCTGCCACACTCTGCCACACTCTGCCACACTCTGCCACGCTCTGCCACACTCTGCCACACTCTGCCACACTCTGCCACACCAGCGACACGGGGCGCCACAGAAGCGTCTACTTGCCAGTCAGATGATCACCTTTTATGCCGACTACGTCACTCGGTAGGTGGTGGATATGTTCTCAAACCGCACCGGGTCCCACACGACTGTGAGTGAAGATCTGACCACCACGCCCCGCCGTCCAATCTCAGCCATTAGCAGCCATCACACAGGCTGCCCGGGACGGCCCACTTCATTTGCCGCCCACATTCCCCACTGATGACCATTGCAACATTGGGCCGCAGAAGCGGGTCACGAGGGCCGCCGTGTGGGCCGGGTGCAGACCATCGCGGCAGATGGCGGTCGCTGAGGTGCTCTGGGCTCGGCCAAGCGGCCACGAGGCACGGCCGAGCCGCCTGCCCACTGTTGGCAGCACTATTGTGCCGTGACCGGTGGCGGTCCCAGGTACACTTCACTGACACCGATGACGGTCCCGGTGGAAGTCCCAGGTACACTTCTCTGGTCCCGGTGGCGATCCCAGGTACACTTCACTGACACCGATGGCGGTCCCGGTGGCGGTCCCAGGTACACTTCACTGACACCGATGACGGTCCCGGTGGAAGTCCCAGGTACACTTCTCTGGTCCCGGTGGCGATCCCAGGTACACTTCACTGACACCGATGGCGGTCCCGGTGGCGGTCCCAGGTACACTTCACTGACACCGATGACGGTCCCGGTGGAAGTCCCAGGTACACTTCTCTGGTCCCGGTGGCGATCCCAGGTACACTTCACTGACACCGATGGCGGTCCCGGTCGAAGTCCCAGGTACACTTCTCTGGTCCCGGTGGCGATCCCAGGTACACTTCACTGACACCGATGGCGGTCCCGGTGGCGGTCCCAGGTACACTTCATTGGTCCCGATGCCTCGTGATGCCGCGCCGTCACCACATTTGTGAGCCGTCGCTACGTGGCCATGCGACTCGTGTGAAGCCACGGACGGACATTGTGCTCCACCCTGCCGCCCTCCAGCCGATGACTGGCATAGTGCACCCTGCCGCCCTCCAGCCGATGACTGGCATAGTGCACCCTGCCGCCCTCCAGCCGATGACTGGCATAGTGCACCCTGCCGCCCTCCAGCCGATGACTGGCATAGTGCACCCTGCCGCCCTCCAGCCGATGACTGGCATAGTGCACCCTGCCGCCCTCCAGCCGATTACTGGCATAGTGCACTCTGCCGCCCTCCAACGGATGACTGACATAGTGCACCCTGCCGCACTACAGCGGCTGACGGGCATAGTGCACCCTGCCGCACTACAGCGGATGACGGACATAGTGCACCCTGACGCCCTCCAGCCGATGACTGGCATAGTGCATCCTGCCGCCCTCCAGCCGATGACTGGCATAGTGCACTCTGCCGCCCTCCAACGGATGACTGACATAGTGCACCCTGCCGCACTACAGCGGCTGACGGGCATAGTGCACCCTGCCGCACTACAGCGGATGACGGACGTAGTGCACCCTGCCGCCCTCCAGCGGATGACGGACATACTGCACCCCTCCAGCGGATGATGGACATAGTGCACCCTGCCGCCCTTCAGCGGATGACTGACATAGTGCACCCTGCCGCACTCCAGCCGATGACGGACATTGTGCTGCACCCTGCCGCCCTCCGGCGTATGACTGACATAGTGCGCCCTGCCGCCCTCCAGCGGATGACTGACATAGTGCACCCTGCCGCACTACAGCGGATGACTGACATAGTGCACCCTACCGCCCTCCAGCGGATGACGGACATTACTGCAGCCCTCCAGCGGATGACGGACATAGTGCACCCTGCCGCACTACAGCGGATGATTGACATAGTGCACCCTGCCGCCCTTCAGCGGATGACGGACATTGTGCTGCACCCTGCCACCCTCCAGCGGATGACTGACATTACTGCAGCCCTCCAGCGGATGACGGACATAGTGCACCCTGCCGCCCTCTAGCGGATGACTGACATACTACACCCTGCCGCACTCCAGCGGATGACTTAGCGTCTTCGCTATGGGAGCGCTCGCCGACTAGGCTGGGGGATCAACCAAGTGCCCGGCGGTGGAAAACCCTGTCCACTTTACCACGGGTGTGTGAGACAAATAGCTCATGCTTCCAATATCACGGACACCCACAGAGTGACACACAGACTACAGACACACAGACTACAGACACACAGCTACAGACCGGTGATGACTGACGTTTATGCCCACGGTGTTCTGACCCGCTTACCATTTACCATGTTTTAGTACGTTTTTTCTGTTGGAACCTCTACGACACCAGATTTTGGAACGGGTAGGCATCGACACTTTGCGTACGCTATTAAAGAATGACTCTGTAGTCGCATCGTCTGGAGACATCTTTACCTTCCTTCGGCAACCAAGTTTTGATGTTGAATATCACCGCTCCTGAAGACTGGCCACTGTAGGACCAAGGTAGATTGTCTGTAAACACAGTTATGGGCGCAAAATGACCTTGGGAGTCGACTCGCCCCTAAGCTCCAATGCATCATCATTTTCTTTCTCACTGAAGAGAAACAGCGAAGATACTTCTTGTTTGTCTACGGTAGATTATCAACCTCGCAGCACATTCTTCCCGGATATTTCAGCTGCGTGTGGTCCGTGTAATGCGAACCGCAGGCTTGCAAACGATTTCTTGCTAGCGCTTTTGTTGATGGGGCTCAGGCTTATGGGCCGTGGCCTCAGATCACAGAAAACATCGTCACTCAGTGTGATACAATCTCAAGACCAGCATTAAGATCTGCAAGCTCCACTCCACTCCACAAGCTCACTAGGGATTGTCTCCGCAACAACCCTGATGTGCTGTGATTAATAATAACACAAGCATAGCGAAGGCCGTGCCCAGTGCCTGGCTAGCCGTGACCCGACATACCGACCACCACCGAATGCGTGACAGGGCCGTGACCGATTCCTGGCTAGCCGTGACCGATGTCTAGCTAGCCGTGACCCGACACACCGACCACCACCGAATGCGTCACAGGGCCGTGACCGATGTCTAGCTAGCCGTGACCCCACATACTGACTAAACAATTGGCGCATCGCTACATTTCTTCACCTGCTATGATAGAAAAAGAAGTGGGTCATATAAGATTCGATTCCCATTCAACACCTCCCGCGCTAAATGTCACCACCCCGCTTCAAAGCCATGTCTTCCTAACCGTGTCAGGCAGAGCGAGTCGGTCCGCCTTGGCTCGCCCCTACGGACAACCACGGCCCACCGTGGCCCATGCTCTGCGGCCCGTCGGTGGGCCTTGGCTCGCCCCTACGGACAACCACGGCCCACCGTGGCCCATGCTCTGCGGCCCGTCGGTGGGCCTTGGCTCGTGTTCTGCAGTTCGTGGGTCTGCCTTGGCCCACCCCGGAGGATAACCACGGTCCACCATGGCCCGTGTTCTGCGGCTCGTCGTTCCGCCTTCGCCTGCCCCAGCGGACAGCCACGGCCCACCGTGGCCCGTGTTCTGCAGCTCGTGGTTCCGCCTTCGCCTGCCCCGGCGGACAGCCACGGCCCACCGTGGCCCGTGCTCTGCGGCCCGTCCGTATGCCGAAGGGCAGCGGCGTCCTTGGTGACAGGGGAAGGAGACGTGCCCCAGACTCTGGCGCTGGAGCGTGGCGCGCCGTCCGTCGCCGGCTCGGCTGTTCCTCAGCGCTGCCGATAACCCGTGCAGGGGTCACGGCGAACGGTGCGCGGCGCCTGGCCGTCGGCCTCGCACACCATCGGCTATCTCCGACCGAAGCTGACAATTGCCGCTCTAGACGGAATGTGAACCAAGGTAGCATGCAATCATCGAAAGAAAAACAAAACAAAACGTATTGGCCCACATTTGAAAGGAATGCCACATTTGGCGTCCGTATTAGTTGGATCAGAGACTCATGCTTTTCTGTCGTAAAACATTGTCAAGACTAACCGGTTTACCGTTCGGTATTCAGCAAGAGTATTCAAAGTTACTCTTCATAATCATCTATCACGATCGAGAAGTTTGAGTTTCTAATACAACTAATATTTACGCAAAATGCAACATTCCTTGCCAATGTGTTTCGGACCGTTACATCACATTACTTTCAATCATAGTATGCAAGTAAATGATCCATTTCTTCTCACAAATTACGTTAGCATGCCATCAGCGGTGCAGGTCGGGCGGTAACGCCCCACCCTGGCCGCCCACACGACCCGGACGGTGCTCTGTATGCAGTCATACACTCCAGGATCTGCGTCGTCTGTGGTGGACGCGTAGCAACCCTGATAGCAATCTAGATGGAGACCGGAACCTCTCTGCAAGGAGACCGGATGTTCTCTAAATAGAGACCGGATACTCCCAGCTGATGAGGGGCGTTCGCGTGTCAAAAAAAGTGTGCGTGCGGAAGAATGAGACACGCCCGAGTTTTCTTCCCAATGTTGCGCGATAGGATTATTGGGAAATGAACAATGCATTTCGTGGTTTATCAGAGGTAAATTTCCTCATGACCAACCGGTAAACAATCTAAGTTCAGAAAAATGACCACCCACTCCATGTTCAGAGATGAGGAGCCAGTATGCTCTGTAAGCCACATAGACCGTGTGTCCAATAGGCTGTGCTTACTTTGTGCTATGTGTCCCATAGGTCGTATGGATGTTGGGCCGTTCGTGGTCTAGTCGTTTGCCTGGTTATCTCCGTACGTAAACCCGTCGGTGCAGCAGAGGTGTAATAAATACCAGATCCGACGTGAATTGCCTTGACCTCTATCACTTCCAGTCAAAACACCGGTGACGACTCAATATCCTGTGTGTGCGTGTGTGTGTATGTGTGCGTGTGTGTGTGTGTGTGTGTGTGTGTGTGTGTGTGTGTGTGTGTGTGTGTGTGTGTGTGTGTGTGTGTGTGTGTGTGCGTGTGTGTGTGTGTGTATGTGTGTGTGTGTGTCAGTGAAGTCACTATTCAGCGACACCGACCGGGACAATGTCAGTGACAGACAATTTCAGTGACAGACAATGTCAGTGACAAACAATGTCAGTAACAGGCAATGGGAGTGACAGACAATGTCAGTTGCAGGCAATGTCAGTGACAGACAATGTTAATACAGACAGTGTCACTGACAGACAATGTCAGTGACAATGCGGAATTATCCCGGCGCAGTCACGAGGGGACTGCGCTGAGATGAGCTCGTTGGCGAACATCGGACAAAACACGGGGCTGCACCGCTGGTTTGTCAGATGTTCGCCTAACGGGCTGCACCGTTGGTTTGTCAGATGTTCGCTTAACGGGCTGCACTGCTGGTTTGTCAGATGTTCGTCCGATGGTTAGTGAGTTGAGTGGCGATGGTTAGTGAACTGAGTGGTGACGGTTAGTGAGCTGAGTGGTGACGGTTAGTGAGCTGAGTGAGTTGGTGAGCTGAGTGGCGACGGTTAGTGAGCTGAGTGGTGACGGTTAGTGAGCTGAGTGGTGATGGTTAGTGAGCTGAATGGCGATAGTTGGTGAGGTGAGTGGCGACGGTTAGTGAGCTGAGTGGTGACGGTTAGTGAGCTGAGTGGTGACGGTTAGTGAGCTGAGTGGTGACGGTTAGTGAGCTGAGTGGCGATAGTTGGTGAGCTGAGTGGCGACGGTTAGTGAGCTGAGTGGTGACGGTTAGTGAGCTGAGTGGTGACGGTTAGTGAGCTGAGTGGTGACGGTTAGTGAGCTGAGTGGTGACGGTTAGTGAGCTGAGTGGTGACGGTTAGTGAGCTGAGAGGCGATGGTTGGTGAGCTGAGTGGTGACGGTTAGTGATCTGAGTGGTGACGGTTAGTGAGCTGAGTGGTGGCGGTTAGTGACCTGAGTGGTGACGGTTAGTGAGCTGAGTGGCGATGGTTGGTGAGCTGAGTGGTGACGGTTAGTGAGCTGAGTGGTGATGGTTAGTGAACTGAGTGGTGACGGTTAGTGAGCTGAGTGGTGACGGTTAGTGAGCTGAGTGGCGATAGTTGGTGAGCTGAGTGGTGACGGTTAGTGAGCTGAGTGGTGACGGTTAGTGAGCTGAGTGGTGATGGTTAGTGAGCTGAGTGGTGACGGTTAGTGACCTGAGTGGTGACGGTTAGTGAGCTGAGTGGCGATAGTTGGTGAGCTGAGTGGTGACGGTTAGTGAGCTGAGTGGTGACGGTTAGTGAGCTGAGTGGTGATGGTTAGTGAGCTGAGTGGTGACGGTTAGTGACCTGAGTGGTGACGGTTAGTGAGCTGAGTGGTGACGGTTAGTGAGCTGAGTGGTGACGGTTAGTGACCTGAGTGGTGACGGTTAGTGAGCTGAGTGGCGATAGTTGGTGAGTTGAGTGGTGACGGTTAGTGAGCTGAGTGGTGACGGTTAGTGAGCTGAGTGATGACGGTTAGTGAGCTGAGTGGTGACGGTTAGTGAGCTGAGTGGTGACGGTTAGTGAGCTGAGTGGCGGGAGCCATCTTCACACCAAGGACACCCGTCCGTTGTATAGTGGCAGAGTCAGCGTGACGATCTGGTGAAGGGCTGGGATAGCTGGTGCTGTCGTATGGCTTCCTCAGAGCTGCTGTCCATGCTAAGCAGAGCCAAATGCTGTCTGTGTAGTGTCTGCCTGGCGCCGAGCCTGTGAGTTCCGTGAGGGCTTGCTGAGCTGCGACCGACCCGTCTCGATTGTCTCGCCTACGGCTGAGGTGACTGGGCGGGCTGGGAGCGGCAGGCAACACAGACTTGGCCCGACTCATCCATCATGTATGGGGATTTTCGGGTGATGGGAGTCCAACATGGTGGCAGCGGTGGTTGACGTTGCGTGACGTGACGGCTCGGTGGTTTGGGCGATGACGGACGGCTCAGCTCTGCGAGTATCCGGGAGTGATTGTTCGGTTATATGATGGCTATCAGAGCCGGATTTAGACACAAGTAAAGTGTTTCATTGACATATTTGTCCATTCCAAAGAGGTCAAAAGCAGCGTACATGTGTGAGTAACATGCCACCTGATGCAAGCTGATGTCCTCCAAACCACTGCCATGTTCTCCCTCTTCTGACGTCAATGTTTTCACTATCTCGGTCTGCTCTCTCTGTCTATCTGTCTCTGTCTCTCTGTTTTTATGTCTCTCTATCTGACAATCTATATGACTATCTCTTTAACTATATATCGGACTACGTATCTGACTAAGTATGTCACTATCTATCTGACAATCTGATCTATATAATCTATAATATATATATATATATATATATAATCTGGCTGCTGCTCCATTTGTAGCGCAGATTGGAGTTAAAAGCTGTTCTTGACAGAGGAATTGTGCAAGTGAACCATATCAAACTAGAAAGTTCGAACGAAGAACATGTTCAGTCTCCCCAAAAGTACCTATTGTAGCCAGTAATCATGAAGGAAGCACCAACCAACATGAAATGGTGACAACAGACTCACTCATGAATGTACTATTTCCACATAACATGGTAGCTAATGTTCAATATTAAAAAGGTGGGGTCATGAACAGTGATGGACTCTTAAGAAAAATTGGCGTGGTAAGCAACTTCCTTCAAGCTACGTGCCAGTTTCGATATGCTGCACAGTGTTCCATGGTTTTGGTATGCTGCATGTGACCATAGGCGAGGTTTCTAGGAAAAAAATGGGGGTGGGGTTGGGGCACGGTACTGACCCCAATGGGCGGACCCAAATGGATTGAGGGGGGGGGTATACCACATATGGTCCCATGTTAAAAGTTAAACTAATTGGGTGGGGTGGGTTAAGTACTCTGCCAAAATCAAGCAAAGCTACACCCCGGCATGTGACAAAGTGCACCAACTTGCATGATCGATATCTTGGGTCAGCATTTAATCACTGTTATTACGGTAGTGCATGGGAGGGAACTGCGAAGTGCACTTACCTCAATTTTGTAACATGCTGAGCAGTTTTTGTATTGCCCTGGTCTTATGGTCCCATGCACCAGAAATGTTTGGTGTAACCGTGTTTTAACAATACTGCTGACTGTGTTAATGGCTCTAATTCCATGTAGCATGTCACCGGGAAATGGAATAATGTTAACAGTAATCCGAGTTTGTCAGGGATGAGGTAAACGGAGGTTATGTACGTGGTTAATCGAAGCTTACGCCATGCTTGACTAAAGTGCTGCACCATGGTGCTGTGTCTGCGCTCCAGTAGCTATCCTAATAATGCATTGCAATATCACACAAACCAGTTGACTTTATTATATCTGTCCACCGGAACAGAGAAAGAGAATTGTGTTTGCCACTGCATGAAGACGAATTGAATGTTATTACACGCTATTTCATGCTACGTAGCAGCATCCGTTTCAACATGCGACAGCCTGGCGGTGTCTGATATTTTGTAGGTGACAGGCTGGACACTTTTTCACCTCGGAATGTCAACGTGATTCAACTTTCGTTGGCATGTTGGGAGGGAGGTGAGCCCAGTGTGGGTTGGCTGAGCGCGCTCCTGCATGCCGACCCGTTTCGATTGTATCGCCTCTGACTGAGGTGACCTGGGCCGGCTGGGAGCGGTCGGTAACACAAACTTGGCCCGACTCATCGTGTGTATGCACGTGCAGACATGGGTGTAACCACTGGGGGGGCTGGGGAGACATGTCCCCCCAATTTTTGAAAAGTGGCGATTTGTCCCCCTCAATTTTCTCCGTGTCTCGCAAGCCTCAGCTACCTGAGTATCATCGCCGCAAAATTATACTTACTCATTTATAAAGTGAAAAGATATATGCAAGAGAATCACCAAAAATACTCAAAGCCGATCTAGCCAATCAACGGGCTTCACAGGCTATCTGTCGTCACAAAATTTCCGAATAGTAAATCAGCAAACGTCAGAAATTTCTGCTTCAAGGCCATTCTTAAATAACATGAGCATTGACCATCTTCTCTTTTTGCTTGGGTGGAAAATTGTGCTCTGCTAGGCAACAAATTTGCATTATTGCAAGGCTTTATACGTCTTAGGCTGCATTTCCCCTGCTCATATATTGATATATCTTGAACAAATGCGACTCTAGGTGTCCTTGGGTATCTTCAAGACCATTGAGGGAAGTATTGGGCAGCCTTAAGCACGTACGTCAAGTTAACGTCGTATTCGTATTCGTATTCAGCGACGAGTTCGCCAGAGGCGTATTTGTATTGGCATCGACATTCAGCGACGGGTTTATGATCGTTCGAATAAATTACCACAAATGCTTCTGCTTGTACTGAACACGTTAGAAGGAACTACATAGGTCTCACATTACCACTTTAACGGTCAAGGTTCAACGCAAACCGGTTTCTTCGGTCGCCTCCCTTTTTTTCGTTTCCACTCAAACCTGCCCAAATCTGGTATCAAACAATAACCTGTGGTGAACCATCGTGCAACATTTCAAATCGGTACATGTCAAGGTCAAACTTCTAGGTCAAAGGTTAGCTTCATTTATTAGATGGTGATATTGAAGCGATATCCACCGAACGCGAGGTTCGGTTGCTATCGCTTCAATTTCCATCAAATGGGCGTCATTCGACGTGGCTTGCTATACAGTATCAGAAAGCTAAGCAATCGAATTATTTTTCAAGGACAAAGGGCAAGCTGATCCTTCGGTCGCCTAATTTGTTTTCGTTTTCTCTCAAACCTATCCAAATCTGGTATCAAGCAATAACCAGTGGTGAACACTCGAGCAACATTTCAAACCGGGACATGTCAAGGTCAACATTGAGACATGTCAAGGTTTGATTGAGTTCTTCGATGTCCTCGCGTTTCGTCGCTATGTCTTCAATTTGCATCAAGTGGAGTCAATCGACGTGCTGTGTGGTACTCTAGCAAACTGTTCAGAAATCACATTAATTTTCAAAGTCAAAGGTCGAACTCATTTATTCGGTTGCCCAGCGTGTCTTCGTTTTGTCCTAAAGCTACCCATGCTTGGTATCAAGAGATAGCCCGTGAGCAACCCTCGAGTAACATTTCAACCCGGGACATGTCAGATCAAGCCTCAAGGTCAAAGGTTAGTTTAATTTTCAGAGTCCTCGCGTTTCTTGGTTATGGCTTCAATTTGCATTATGTGGGTGTCATTCGACGTGTCTTGCCGCACGGTATCAGAATGTTGAGATATCGTAGGTGTCGAAGGTTCGGCGTGTGTACAATGATTGAGGGTAATAGGAATAGGAGGGTCAAATCTACTTTTGTTTGCAGCCGTTGTGATGCACTTTTGTTTGCACTCGTATCCTATATGACTAGGGGCTCCCCCAAGAAATCCGTCATAACCTGCTCGGACGGCGCTCTCATCGCTGGTTTTTAATTTACACTGCCACATTGCTGTTTCGGACATATACAATATAGGACTTTTTCAAATTGTCCGCTTTCCTCTTAATGGTTCAATGGAGGTTGTCAAATTTGCAAGAGAAACCACACGTGAATGCGCACAATTTTATAACTAGCCGGAGTTCATAACCGCGAGAGAGCAACGTTGTAATCAGGGGTAGATCCAGGAATTGTCATGGGGCACTTGTTTGGAGGGGCGCCATTTCTTTAGAGTGGCGCCACTGCGAAAGCACCTGGAGGGGCGCCTCTGGCTGCAAAATTCAAGGGGTCGGGATGCACTCGGCCCTTCCTGAAGGGGCGCCTTTCCTTCCAAGGGGGTACCTTTTTATTTCATAGGGGCGCCTCCGGCTGAAAAATTAGAGCGGGTACAATGGAACCTTTTCAGAGGGACGCCTATTCCCGGCCTGAGGGACGCCACCTTCCACGTGGGGTACACGCTCTCAGTGCCACACCCTTTATCCGCCCTGGTTGTCATTGCATCGAAATGTGTCCCCGTAAAACAGGAAAGCATGGGAAAGGTAATTGTATGTCCATATTTGCTACTATAAAATCATCGTCCAATATTGTATGTATTTCCTGCTACAAGAGGGCAACGTTTAACATACTTACAGCATCGCTCTATGATGATGGTGAAATCGGGTCCAGCACATGCGATATAAAGCTAGGTGTTCATACACACTGTAGACAATGATTAGCACTTTTGTTACTAGTTGCATGCTAAATGGCTGCTTCAAACAACGCTGTTCCCTAAGGATGCTAGTAACAAGCATAAGGATGCAAGCAACAAGCACCATATGTACTATTCGGCTGGAAGGAGCTAAATCTAGCCTGCAGGTGCTAGCCTGCAGGTGCTAGACTGCAAGAATGAGGATAATTGTTCCTATAAGCAACCATGAGTGTTGTGCCAAGCAGTCCAGAATAATACAACTGCTTATATCTAGCACTGTTACAGTCCGTGTTTTTGGCGGGGGGTTTGAACGCTCTATGGCTGCTTATAGTTAGCAATTGTGTAGTTAAAATAAGCAGCTTGGAAAAATGGCGGGAACATTAGCACCTTAACGCTGCTTAACGAAACAACTGCCCGAACGTTCGGCCATTTTGGTTTGGGATTCCATGGCGTGCGGATCGGTGCAGTCGTGCGGCAAGATTGAAGTGAAGAAGGGAAGTCTCTCTAGGATCAAGAGAACCTCTGGATCCAGAATCACAAGCCTGTCATAGTCTGTACAATGTGGGTGTGTCTTCACAGCAAATGTGTTTCCACATCCCTGGTATACATATGATTATGTCAGCATATTGCCAACCTCGCTGCATTCACCCCTGACATTGGCGCTGAATGACTTACGCAGTTGATGCAACCTCAAGCTACAATGACCAACATGCATGAGCTTGACAATACATAATACCTAGCATGCTTAGCAAGGCATATGTGGAATTGCTCTGGGACAAACAAGCTAAAATGTTATTTTATGGCATCATTTTTCATCTATGGACACTGAAAAGCTGATTGGGCTATGGCAGTTGCAGCTTATTCTGTGGGCGAAAACAAATCATTTTTCAGACGATGGTTTTTGGGAGGTTTATTGTGCTGCTCAGAATTTATTAACTGAAGACAGCTACATAACCTGGATTATCACCATCAATTGTTGCAACCAGATAATTCTATAGCCCTAACCTAGATGGCTACTGTGGCTCTTTTTCAGTTTTAACACGTTATGACTGTATGACATAATGAATTTCATTGGTTTATTCATAATTATGTAGCCATGGAGCTATTGGATCTGCTCTTTACATCACCATTTGTTCATGACAGGCACTGTGCCATGGAAGACTGAACTGTGATAAATGTGGAGCTTGCATAACAAATGAAAGAAATTGTCTGGGTTAGGTTTGGTTGGTTTATTTGGTATTATTGTCATTTAAGGTGTCCATGATAAAAGTCTTGCACACATTTTTCGTCATGAAGCAAACAACTGGGTTAGGCTACATGAGGTTAGGTTTTTTAGTCGCAAAATTTGAGATTGAAATTTAAAAACCCTCTAATGTTTTTTACTGTTACTGTACGTTACTGTAATACTTACTAAATTTGCTTACATATATATATATATATATATATATATATATATATATATATATATATATAAATGCATGTCCTCCTTTGCTATTTGCAAAGTAGGAAATACGTATTCCTTTGCATTGTTATTTGCATACGAATGCATTAAACGGGTATATCGCTTGTATGCATATCCTGTTCGCTGTAATATTTAAGATCGGTATCGGAAGCTAACATGTAGCAAAAGAAGTAATCCGTCCGCATAAATACAGTAAGTCAGCAGCACCCGTACGCTACTATCAAGGAGACCAATTTCGGTTTAAGCACCCAATGGGTGCTAAATATGCTGGCACCATACACTGTAAAAAAAAGATTAGCACCCCTTTGGTGCTATTTCAAATGTCAAATTCCAGCACCGCAGGGTTGCTTGAATTAAGCACCTTTCTGGAATTGGCTTCACATCGCAAAATTTAAAGTGCTAAACATAAGCATGGTGCTTATATCTAGCACCTCTTTATTCGGCTATATTTAGTAGCATGGTACTTGAAATGAGCACCCATGGGGTGCGTGCTCTTTAGCACCCCCAGGGTGCTCGTTTTTTCTCACGCCAAAAACCAGCACCTCCTGGATACGGTTCGCCTATGGTGCTAGCATATTTAGCACCCATTGGATGCTAAACATGCTTTTATCATGGACACCTTAAATGACAATAGTACCAAATAAACCAATGACACTTTACCAAATAACCCCGACAATTTATTATGTTTTTATGCAACCTCGACATTTATCACAGTTCAGTCTTACATGGCACAGTGCCAAGCATGAACAAATGGTGATGTAAAGAACAGATCCACTGGCTTCATGGCTGCTTAATTAAGAACAAATAAAATCCATAATAATGTTATACAATCATAACGTGTTAAAAAAAATAAAAAGAGCCCCAGCGACCCATCTCCGTTAAGCCTATAAAATTATCTGGTAGCAACAATTGATGGTGATAATCCAGGCTCTCCTATGTCCAGGACAATCCAGGATAATATATCCTTTCCTTTAGCTAATAAATTCTGAGCAGCACAATAAACCATCCAAAAGCCATTGTTTGGGAAATGATTTTTTTGCCCACCGAATAGGCTGCAACTGGCATAGCCCAATCAGTTTTTCGGGGTCCATAGACGAATAATGATGCAAATAATATATTTTAGCTTGTTTGTGTCATGGCAATAACGCATATGCCTTGCTAAGCATACCAAGTATGATGTGTTGTCAAGCTCAGGTATGTTAGTGATTGTAGCTTGAGGTTGGATCAACTGCGTAAGTCATCCAGCGTTCGTAAGTTCAGGGATGTAGGCAGCGAGGTTCGCAAGATGCTGACATAATCATATTGATACCAGGGATGTGGGAAAGCATTTGCTGTGAAGACACACCCACCTTGTGCAGACTATGACAGGCATGTGATTCTGGATCCAGAAGTTCTCTTCATCCCAGAGAGACTTCTCTTCTTCGCTTCAATCTTGCCGCACGTCTGCACCGATCCGCACCCCATCGAATCTCAAACAAAAATGGCCGAAAGTTCGCGCGATTTTTTTCGTTAAGCAGCGTTAAGGTGCTAACATTCCCGCCATTTTTATACCCTGCTTATTTTAACTACCCAACTGCTAACTGTAAGCAGCCATAGAGTGCTCAAACTCCCGCCAAAAAGCACGGACCGTAACCACTGGCGGATCTAGCCCACCGGTTTGGAGGGGGGGTCAACTTTCGGTTTTCGGCGTCAGCCCCCATCCCTCTCCCCCAGTGTCGTACTCAGAAATTAAATCAGGGGAGGGGTCGAAGGGATTTGGAGGGTGTTCATTCTCCCACTACTTTTGGTTAAAGGCATCGGATTTCTACCACTATTTGTCAAAGAGGCCCATTTTTTTTACAATAATAATTAATGACAACATAATTTCCGGTGTAGGGGCCCAAGCCTACCTCCACCGCTTCTAAGTTGCGGGATTTTTGTTCTTGAATACCAAAACGTTCACGTTCACGTTCAACGTCTTGTACCACGTCAACGTTCGTGCACGTGTACACACTGGCAGATCCGATTTTGTCAACTCTTGCTGTAAGCAGAACTTGAGCAGCATATAATCCTCGATGTGTGTCAGAATGTACCATGCTACCATATTAGCTTCCAAACAATTATAAAAAAATACCTTTAATATTGGAGTTTCTTTCATCCAGACGATATTTTTTAACCTCAGCAAAGGTTACTGCATTTTAATTCAGTTTACTTCTGTTGGTTTCGGGGGGACCAAAAGACACTATGGGCCCCCCTCTTAAGCACTTCGGGGGCCATGGCCGGAATGGGCCCTCCCTGGATCCACCAGTGACCGTAACAGTGCTAGACATAAGCAGTTGCATTATTCTTGACTACTTGGCACAACACTCATGGCTGCTAAGATCAAGCATCCTCATTCTTGCCGTCTAGCATCTGCAGGCTAGAATTAGTCCCCTCCAGCCGAATAGTACATATGGTGCTTGTTGCTAGCATCCTTATGCTTGTTACTACTAGCATCCTTAGAGAAAAGTGTTGTTTGAAGCAGCCACTTAGCATGCAATTAGCAGCAAAAGTGCTAATCATTTTTTACAGTGTAGGCGAACCGTACCCAGGAGGTGCTGCTTTTTGGCGTGAGCAAAAACTAGCACCCTGGGCGTGCTAAAGCGCACGCACCCCATGGGTGCTCATTTCAAGCACCCTGCTACTAAACATAGCCCAATGAAGAGGTGCTAGTTATAAGCACCATGCTTATATTTAGCACTATATTTTTCCATGCGATGCCAACTCCAGAAAGGTGCTTAATTCAAGCAGCCCTGTGGTGCTGAAATTTGACATTTTAAATAGCACCAAAGGGATGCTAATCTTTTTTTTTACAGTGTAAGCAGTGATAAGTGGTGAAACTTGCTAATTTTGGCGAAACTTTTAGTCCCCAATATATCATTTTTAACAATGGTAAATCTGAAAAATTGAAATACATTGAAATACAACACTGAATTGAAGTGGCTGAAAATGGCGTTGAAAAAGAAGTGGTTGACATCCAAGGATTTTTTCTTTTTTTGGGGGGGAGGGAGGCGGGGCTAGGCCCCTCTATCCTGTTCAAACTTACCGCATCCCGGGTTTGTCCCCCCAATTTCGAATCCGTGGTTACACCCATGCGTGCAGATGGTGGGAGTTCAACAAAGCCCCCTAACCTGCGTACCCAGCCCGGCGATCGTTCCCGCACTCCCGTCATCTGCGTCCGCCCCGCCACCAGGTGTCTCCACTGTCGGCGTGAATCGGACCACCAGGTGTCTCCACTGTCGGCGTGAATCCGACTACCAGGTGTCTCCACTGTCTGCATCCATCGGAAAACCAGTTGAAAAATTTGCGATGCAATCTTCCAACATGTCGGGGCAATTGACAACCTTCTGCCTTCTAGAAAAGGGAAACATGACCAGCTTTGCGATGCGCACACACATAAACTATTTGCCGGAGTCTCTCTACGTTTGCACTCCATGAACATTTTCCCCTTGTAAATTTTGCCTTCCCTACATATTGCCAAGTTTTGTCTTCGACAACAGCTATGTGTGCGCACACGTTTAACACCCAGCACACTTCCGGAATTCCAGGCTTCCTCGCCGTTTGTGTCCGGCTGGCCGTCTGACCTGAGCGGCCCCCTTTGTGACGCAGTGGGCGGCGTGGTGCGGCGTGGCCGACACCTGTCAGCCGCGACTGACACCTGTCAGCCGCGACTGGCGGCCGGCCGTGCTGGCAGCCGCAGTACCGCCAGTTGACGCCCCCGCTCCCCCGCACGCTCACCTGCCCTCCGGCACTGGTCGCAGGTCAATTGCGGCGCGTGCGGCGCACACAGGTAGTCATGGCAACCGAGACGCAGTATGACGTGTCAAAGCAGGTGGACGAGGCGGCCAGACCGGAGCCTGGACCTGTCAAGCAGCCCACCAGAAGAGTAAGTGCAAAGTTGTGTGGGCAGGCGCGGCCCAGTGTTGGCGTGCAAATCAAGGGCGGGTCCAGGAGAAAGGGCAATGATATGGTCATGGTACCACCAGGATAACACATCTTATGGGAAAATGCAACTTTCCCTTTTTTTCGGTGTTCAATTCTCAGTATTTTAATTGGGATCAGGTTGGTCTAAGTTCATTCTTGCCGTCATTTCGTTCCAAGCCCAAAACGTTGTAGAATTCGTGTAATTTGCAGTTCAATACAACATAACTTCACTGCTCCCAAAACTGTCGCCTCCCACTCCCCCAGGTGGACGGCTGGGTCCGCCTCTGTTGCAAATTGCCCTCACTTATTGAAACCGGTGTTTGTCGATCGAATACTGGAGGTCAACTCATTGCTCGGTGAAATGCGACAAATACGTGGTTGGGGGGGGCTGCGCAGAGAAAGCGGCTATGTATCGCTAAAAATTCGACTTGTTCAGGTCGAGCGTACCGGTCCCAGTCGCTACTCCTTATAATACGAATGGGCTTCAGTCTCAAAAACAAATACTCGCATGATGCTTTTTCAGTTAAGCTCACTTCAACTTAGTGTCATTCAAGTTGGTGCCTTCAACGAGCTATCATTTGTAGCTCTGGAAGCGATTCAGACAATATATGTTTCGCTGGCTGCTACTAATGGTAATTATTGTTGCCCATTACCAGGATTATTTCGGCGGATAGCCATTATAGCCATGACATCATCATAACAATATGTTCTACACCAATCATAGGCAGCTTGTTCGGACAGTCGCTTCTTGGTTGGCAGAACGGATCACGGATGTTTTATGTCAGCTTTTGAGGACACAAGCAAAACATATTAGGGAGAAATGGGATTTCTTGAAGCATGCTGCGCTAATCTGGGCTTCCGTTCCATTCAAGCTGTGCAATACATGAATACATACATAGCTGCGTGCGCAAGTTGTTTTACCCGGCAAATCGTGCAGGAAAGAGTGGAATTTTTCTGGCTATGTAATGACGCCTTGGCAAGTTGACATGGAACACAAAATGTCAGAGTAGGGTGTGCTTTCTTCTAGAAATATGGAACAAACATATATTCTGCACCTCTTTCTCGGCCATCTGAACTAAAGTATGTACATAACTGCGCATGTATTTCTCGCCGTGTCGGGAGGACCATCACCTAACATACGAGTTCCTTGCTATGTCGTGGAGTAATAATGGGAATAGTTCATTACTTGCCTTCCTGTACGAAGTCTTTTTGGAAGGCAATTGGATTTTGCTTAACATTAGCCTATTAACAATCCTTTTGGCGTGCATATTTTCATGGTGCCATGGCAACTGGTCATGCAAATGTACTTCCAGACTTCATGAATATTGATCCATTGCAAGCATTTTGATACGTGTTCGGGTGGTTCGTTGCCCATACTTCGAAGCTAGTTTTTCTTCCTCAACATGCAAGTTGCTTGTGGAACAAAGAGTTATTTCAACCCATGGAATCCTAACTTCGTACAGTGGTATTTAACTTGGTAAGGAAAAATTATTGCTTCGTGATTGAACAAGGGCATCAATTATTTTCACGCAACCAGGGTGTGCGAGCACGGCATAGGAAAATACATGCATGTGTGCCGGTGTGTGGGAGAGAGAGAGTGGGGGGGGGAGAGCTAGAGAGAAAAGAGAAGACAATGGCGAGATGGAAAGCTGGAGAGACCAAGAGTGCTGGTGTGTGTGTGCGTGTGCTTGTGTGATCGTGCGTACGTGTGTGAATGAATTTTTGGGGTCCTTGCTTAATTTTTTCTGGGCTCAGGTTGGACTTCTCGGGTTCCGATGCGATTTTGGAGGGCCAGGGCGTGATTTTTTTGGGACCCCCGCGTAATTTTTCCGAACCCCGGCGAGATACTCTGTGGTCCATTACCTCTCAGAAGAACGGGAAATTGTTCCATTTCCACCTTCGGTATGCCTCTGTAGATGGCTCCGTTCATCCCTCAGGCTTCATCCTAAACCACTGGGGCATTTCAGTCCAGTTATCTCTGACTCTCATGGTACCTCTTGAATCCTCAGGGGCCCTTCCCACTCTTCGTCAGCTTTTTTGGCTATCACTGGCATTCTAGCTCTGAGACTGGCCCCTATTAATCCTCACAGCCATCACTAGCCATTATGGACTCATTTTAGCTCGCTCTCAGGGGGTCATGTTCTTCTCATAAGGGCTGACTTTCGAACTTCTTTGAAATTTCAGTCTTGTCCTCTCTATCGCTCAATGGTCCTTTTTAATCGTCGGGGCCCCTTGCTAATCGCAAAGACCTGTTTAGCTGCTGTGGGCTATTCTCAGCTATTGACAGCTTTTTTGGTTTCAGGGACATTAAAGCTCTCAGACAGGCCCTCAGTATTCGTCACAAAATCGCCAGCCCACAGGAACTCTTTTTAGCTCGCAGGGGCTCCTCCCAACCACAGGACATCCAAGTCCAGTCCTCTTTGGCTCTCAGTGGCCCTCTTCCTCCTACAGAGCCCTCTCCTGCTTTTCGAGGCCCATCGTAATCCTCAATGAATCTGTCTAGCTCTCATCTCGTGGTCATTCCAGCTCTGAGATGGGCCCTCGCTATTCCTCTTCAGCTATTAGGGGTCCTGTTCATCCTGCAGGGACCCTGACAAACCCCAAGAGTACCCCATACTTCTCTGGTCTTCAAGCGTCCTGCTTGTTTCCTCAGGGGCCCTCAGGGCCCTGATTATCCCTCATCTAGCAGGGACCATTTCCAGGCCCCAGACTGCAGCTCATTTGTCTGCACGGTCCTTGCCAGTCCTCAGGGTGAGCGCATTCATGTATCAGGACCCTCTCCATACAATCTGTTGATGCATTTAAATTTATCCTCGGTTATGCCTCTGCGCGGCCTCGGTCGAGTGGAGGACCCTCATCGGACCCGCCAGAGGGGGCTGCTATTCGCCCCCTCCCCAACCTTTGCTACGCCACTGTTTCCGGTGTGCTTCCGGCCAAGTTTTGTTTAATTGAGGCCCGCAACGTGGATTTTGTAGCTTTCTGCACAGATCTATGTGGGCCAGAAGGCAACCTTTCGGGCCCCAATGCTACTTTTCGATGCCTCGGCATGAGTTTTCGGGATTTCAACACGAGTTGTCTGGGCCCGATGCTGGTTTTCTTCTGGGGTCTCTTCTGATTTCTCGAAGCCCGGGTGCGCCACTCTGTAGAAGTTAACTCTAGAGTGCATTTAACTAGTAGTTCAAGAATTCTTGCTGAATGAAAACTCCCCAGCCCGTCAACCACATTCATAAATCAAGAAAAAAGCAACGAGCGCATACACAATTACCTGGGGGGAAAATCACCGTGATGCCTGCATGCACGTGCGTACGTGAGCGCAGTGTACGTACGTGCGTACGTACGTGCGTGCAGTGTAACTGCAGACTTTGGGCATGCTTCGTTTATTTTTATCGAATTAGCTCGCCGAAAACTACGCAGATCCGATCGTGGCGACGGCGTTTTGCTCGTGCGATATTCGAAGTGACGTGGCACGTTCTGGGTTGGTATTGTGTGCAGGGCGGGCGTGCCAGCCGCAGTGTTCACCGACGCAGTGGTGGAGTCACAGCTTCTGGTGAGGAGATCCTGACATCACCGCACTGTGTCATCCAAACAAGCCGCACACCTACACACGGGTATACCCCCACACACACACATATACCTGGTGAGGAGATCCTGACATCACCGCACTGTGTCATCCAAACAAGCCGCACACCTACACACGGGTATACCCACACACACACACATATACCTGGTGAGGAGATCCTGACATCACCGCACTGTGTCATCCAAACAAGCCGCACACCTACACACGGGTATACCCACACACACACACATATACCTGGTGAGGAGATCCTGACATCACCGCACTGTGTCATCCAAACAAGCCGCACACCTACACACGGGTATACCCACACACACACACATATACCTGGTGAGGAGATCCTGACATCACCGCACTGTGTCATCCAAACAAGCCGCACACCTACACACGGGTATACCCACACACACACACATATACCTGGTGAGGAGATCCTGACATCACCGCACTGTGTCATCCAAACAAGCCGCACACCTATACACGGGTATACCCACACACACACACATATACCTGGTGAGGAGATCCTGACATCACCGCACTGTGTCATCCAAACAAGCCGCACACCTACACACGCGTATACCCCCACACACACATATACCTGGTGAGGAGATCCTGACATCACCGCACTGTGTCATCCAAACAAGCCGCACACCTACACACGGGTATACCCACACACACACACATATACCTGCACACACACCTGTATACCATTCAAACACACACAAACACACAAACACATACAAAGCCTGCTGTTGGTCAGTGTGGCCTCTCCCACCACTAACGCTGTGCGGCGGCTGTGTCGGCAGTGTCTGTACAGCCGGCTGTTGGTCGGTGTGGTCTCTCCGACCACTAACGCTGCGTGGCGGCTGTGTCGGCAGTATCTGTACAGCCTGCTGTTGGTCAGTTTGGTCTCTCCGACCACTAACGCTGTGTGGCGGCTGTGTCGGCAGTGTCTGTACAGCCTGCTGTTGGTCAGTGTGGTCATCATGCTGTCACTGGCCGTAGCCGTGATCGTCCTGCTGGTCACCGGCTCCCCGGCACATTCCAGGGCTGTACCGGCAAGTCCGCAACAGGTACGTGACTGCGCACGGAGAATCCTCACAATCAGACCATATGTGTCTAGAAACATGAGTTAGCTTCCCATACCTGCAGCAAAGTAGCCGACACGAAGTGCATAGACATGATGACTTCTGAATTTGCTATGGACTCTTGTGTACCGCACTGCCAGGTGTGTTGCCTGTCCATACATGACATGTGATATCGGAGACAGTCAGCATCGTTGCCGGCAGCTCGACTGAATGCATCATCCGCACGGTGCCAATTCCTACTTTTGGATACCTTTGTCTGTTGTTGCGGTAGCTCAGTTGGTAGGGCGTGTTTCTCATGATCGCAAAATCGTGGGCTCCCACAACTGGCGGGTTTACCGAGCCCACCAGCGACCAATCGGCGTGATAGTTTGGGAACTCTATATGGCCTAGCAGTTGAATGCATCGTAAAGCAACCCAAGGTTCTTTTTTTTCTTGAATACCTTTGCTTCTTGATTTGCATTAAGGCTCTATGATGTACGGCTGCTGTCATCATAAAGAACATTGGGCGGCATCAAGATCGTAGGTACTACAACAACAGTGGATTTAGCAAAGGTCAACGCACATAACACTATAGTACTTACATATATATATATATATATATATATATATATATATATATATATATATATATATATATATATATATATATATATATGGAATGGTTGCATACACAGATAGATCACTAACGATGCGACGGGTGTGTGCATACATGTACATTGTACAAACCTATATACAAATGTACAAACCGACAGAACATGCCACGCATGGTAAAGCCAATATTAAGCCATTGTAAGTAATGCCATTTACGATAGCAAAACGAACGAACAGAAGAGCATATCTTATTCAAGTATATACAAAACGATACTTGCTTACATGAAATCAACGAATCATTCCGGTTGATAATGGTTATGCTGTTAAAGAGAATGAACGGTATTTGTTCATTAGAACACGCAAGGAAAATATTTTCCTGAGGTCACCATGTGAAATAATCAGCTTCCATAAAAGGAGTAACAAGTTGCAATGATGAGGCATGCTTGAGATGAGGAATGAGGCACCTGCTTACCTTTTGGTGAACTGGCTTTGAACACCATGTTCTTTAACCCACGAACATTACTGTCTTATCCATTCGAGTCAATCACTATGCACTTAATATATGAGTTTCAATTATCGGGAATACCCCATGCACTTGTCATGTCTCTCGTTACAGATGTATCCCCGGGTGACACGTATCCTGTCTCTCGCTACAGATGTATCCACGGGTGGCACGTATCCTGTCTCTCGCTACAGATGTATCCCCAGGTGACACGTGTCCTGTCTCTCGCTACAGACGTATCCCCGAGTGACACGTGTCCTGTCTCTCACTACAGACGTATCTCTGGGTGACACGTGTCCTGTCTCTCGCTACAGACGTATCCCCGAGTGACACGTGCCCTGTCTCTCACAACAGACGTATCCCTGGGTGACACGTGTCCTGTCTCTCTCTCTCTACAGACATATCCCTGGGTGACACGTGTCCTGTCTCTCTCTACAGACGTATCCCCGGGTAACACGTGTCCTGTCTCTCACTACAGACGTATCCCTGGGTGACACGTGTCCTGTCTCTCACTACAGACGTATCCCCGAGTGACACGTGTCCTGTCTCTCACTACAGACGTATCCCCGGGTGACACGTGTCCTGTCTCTCACTACAGACGTATCCCCGGGTGACACGTGTCCTGTCTCTCACAACAGACGTATCCCCGGGTGACACGTGTCCTGTCTCTCACAACAGACGTATCCCCGGGTGACACGTGTCCTGTCTCTCATTACAGACGTATCCCCGGGTGACACGTATCCTGTCTCTCACTACAGACGTATCCCTGAGTGACGCGTGTCCTGTCTCTCACTACAGACGTATCCCCGAGTGACACGTGTCCTGTCTCTCACTACAGACCTATCCCTGGGTGACACGTGACCAACTGCGGTGATATAGCTGGAGTATAGCTTTGTATCTTTTGGCAGGGCACTTGCTCCTCCCCATGTTGGCTTTTCCCCACAATAGTTTCAACTTTTTGGAACCCTATGAGGTATGCTCTCCCAATCCATTTGCCCCCTCCCCATTACCTGCATGTATTGTTCCCTCCCCCATTTTTTTGCAGAAACTACACGTATACTCTATAGGGATAGAGTGTGGAAATTAGGTGAACGAGGAAATCGCATAAACAGGTGCCATGGTATGTAAAATTATCATGGTGCCTGCAATTGGACTTTCGGGCATGTTCAAGGAAGCCTACATTTAGCCCATTAAGACCGCCATTAATGGAATCTCTTTGTATGATTTTAGCTGATCTGGATTATATTTATGGATATAATGTACACTTAAAAAGTAAAAACACGTTCATTTTCTTTAAAGGCAGACAGTGCATTTCATTTATTGTAATGACTCATCAACTTCCCCAAGTTGGCTCAGGTGCAAATATGTCCTGACTAAATTTATATCTTTGTATAAGAAAATTAGTCCGAATTCTTGCTGGGTGGTTTTTATGGACCAGGATTCTATTGCCGAGCAGAGCTTGTTGCGTGAACCCTGACCCAACCACCCAATCCATGAATTTCAGTTCAATGACATAATGTTGGCCGAGAGTAACGTGCCATCAATACACCAACACGGCCGCCCCAGTAACTCGTCCCCTGCCTTATTAGGCCAGTTGCCAAGTGACCCTCCCAGCCGGAGGCTAAATGC
This sequence comes from Ashinkailepas kermadecensis, assembly GCA_034440615.1. NCBI lineage: Eukaryota > Metazoa > Arthropoda > Thecostraca > Neolepadidae > Ashinkailepas > Ashinkailepas kermadecensis. The sequence goes on from JAOTOM010004208.1 coordinate 25,838, forward strand.
AAGCGCGTGAAGCGACCCGAACCTGTGTTGCCAAGACAGGGGAGACCTGTGCAGGCCAGCACTCTAGCCAACCGAGCTACCGGGTCGGCAAATTGCTTAGATTGTTCAAGGGCTTATTAACGGAGGTCTCCTAATAGGTGATGGGTGCATGGAAGCGCATGATGAAGTCATATGCTGCACATATGTTGCACACATATGATGCTGCATGTATGCTGCACTCGAGCCGTCGTGCTTCGAGACCACTAACCGCCATGGCCGTCTCTTGGTACTCGAACCGCCTTCGCGGAAAGCTACATGAGCTTTATTCGGTGTCATGTGAGCGATGTGGCCTTCAAACATTATGGTTTTCAAATGTATCTCTCGATCTATTTTTCGATCGCTCTGGGTATCCCTTCGCGTTAGAAATGGCAACCATGTTATGTGTTGGTGATGCACTTACGTAGCGTAGTTTGCATTCGACGCCAAAGTCTTAGAAGCGCCTTTAAGCTCAAATAACTAACTAACCGACTTGCCCAATTCTAGGGCGGCGAATTCTCAAGGGGTTGAATGATATGCAAAAACGCTCATATTGTGATGTTTGTTAACTTGCCGCTGGGTTTCGTTTCTCATGCGTGCCTATCGTGTCTGCCTTCCTTGCGTTTCACTTCTGTCATGTGTGCCTCTCGTGTCTGTCTTCCTTACGTCTGACGTCTGTCATGTGTGCCTCTCGTGTCTGTCTTCCTTACGTCTGACGTCTGTCATGTGTGCCTCTCGTGTCTGTCTTCCTTACGTCTGACGTCTGTCATGTCTGTTCCTTGCACGCGTGCCCCATTGATCGGGGAGGGAAGAAGTGGAATTGCCATCTCAGGGATATGCCAATAGTGACAGCATAGGAAATAGAACCTCACAATCAGCAAATAGGGATAGCAGTAGTTCAAGGGGGCAGAGTGGTAGCTCATCCAGAGATGAAAGAGCACTCAACATGAAAAAGCCAAAGATAGTTATGGAACATTTGTTAAGTGTATGATGCATAATGCTCAGAGTATTCGATCCAAATTTGATGAGTTCAAGTGTTATGTTGCTGAGGAGGAGCCAGATTTTGTTTGCATTACTGAGGCATGGGTCAGTGAGGGGTATTTTGGGGATAACTTGCAGGACTATGAGATCCAGGGATACAATATGTTTTCATGCAATAGGGGTCCAGCAGTGAAATGGGATGGTGCAATGATCTATGTGAATAGCTTATTCAGTTCTCAAAAAGTAGCAGATGGGGTAAAAAATGTGTCTGTGGAGTCCATTTGGCTTGATGTTGCTGTGGGAAAAGGCAACAGCAATACATTGAGGATAGGAGCTTTGTACCGATCAGGAACCTTGCCATATTCTCAGCAACTGGAGCTCGATAAGGTGATTTGCGAGGAAATCAGTAGAAATTTTCGGAGGAAATGCCTTGTTCTTGGCGACTTTAATCTAAAAGGATATGAAAATGTTGGTGTTGGCTCCCCGTCATGTAAACTGTTTAGGAAATGCCTTGAAGAGGACCTGTTCTTACACCAGTTTGTAACGGAACCAACTATGCAGGGCTTATTCTTGGACCTTGTCTTCTCAGATTTAAATGATTTAGTTCAAGACTTGACTGTAGAAGAAACTCTGGGAAGAAGTGACCATAACATAGTGAGATTCAAGGCACAAGTACAGGGCACAATCAAGGATAATTTGGCAAAGGTTCCAAATTTTAACAGGGCAGACTTTGACTGCATGAGAGCGGCCTTAAGTGCCATAGAATGGGAAGAAAAATTCTCCAATTTAAATGCCTGTGAAATGTGGGAAAATTTCAAATCTTACTTGAAGGAAATTCAGATTAGACATGTCCCCCAAAAGCAAAGGCGCAAAAGAAGGGTAAGAAAGCCAGCATGGCTTACACCAGATTTGATAAAAGCAATTAAGGCTAAAAAAGATGCATTTAGAGTATTTAAGGAAGCTTCAAATGTCGAAAATCTAAGGTCGTATCAAAAAGCTAGAGATGCTGTGAAGCAGAAAACCAGAGCAGCAAAGCGAGCAAAATAATTGGATTTGGCTAGGAACTGTAATGGGGACAGTACGAAGTTATTTAGTTTCTACAAGCTAAGTAAAGTTTCAAGCGCAATTGGTCCACTGGAAGTAAATGGGACTATATTGAGTGAGGATGGTGAGATGGTTGAGGAGCTGAGCAAGCAGTTTAAATCAGTGTTTACATTGGAAGACGTGACTAATCTGCCAACCGTGCACCACAGTTCAGTGACAGGTGATCAGATAAACGATGTTGATTTCATTGATAGTGATGTTGTTTTCAAGTATATCAGGAAAATAAAACCAAACAAGGCAGCAGGACCTGATGGAATTTATGCTAGGGTATTGCTGGAAGCTGAAAAGGAACTGGCAATTCCACTTGGTATAATATCTTGTAGATCAGTTTCACGAAATGAAATTCCAACAGATTGGAAAAGGGAAAATGTAGTTCCTATTTTCAAGAAAGGAGAAAGAAGGAAAGTTGAAAACTATAGGCCAGTAAGCCTCACATCTCTAGTCTGCAAGGTACTCGAATCAATTATCAAGGATAGAATAGTTAGTTTTCTGGAAGGAAACAGATTGATTCAAGATACTCAACATGGGTTTAGAAAAGGGCGATCTTGTCTCACAAATCTCTTGGACTTTTTGAATTTTGCTACAGAACAATTTGATCAGGGGAATCAAGTTCATGTAGCATATCTTAACTTTAGTAAGGCCTTTGACAAGGTACCCCATAAACGGTTAATGATGCAGCTTCAGGTCCATGGTATTGCAGGTAGCATCCTAAAATGGATAGAGTTGTGGTTTTCGGATAGACAGCAGATAGTGATGCTAAATGGTACAAAGTCATCATGGCAAAATGTTCTTAGTGGAGTCCCCCAGGGGTCAGTACTGGGGCCACTATTGTTCATTATATTTGTAAATAACATTGAAAGTGGCCTAAGCAGTAAGGTTTTGAAATTTGCGGATGATTTGAAGGTCTTTAGGGCAATAACAGGACACAATGAGCAGGTCTTGCTGCAGAAAGACTTAGACGAGCTTGTGAAGTGATCCGAAAAATGGCAAATTAAATTAAATTTTGATAAGTGCAAAATCGTGCATGTAGGTAGGCAGAATATGAAGGCTCCATACTTGATGGGTGGCCAAGTACTATCTGTGACTCAGCAGGAGAAGGACTTAGGTGTTATTTTGAACACAAAATTGGGGCATCAGAACAGACAAAAGAAGCCAGGAAGAAGGCACTAAGAATGCTTGGGGCAATAAATAGGAATGTATGATACAAAAGTGTAGAAGTCATCAGGAAGCTTTACTGTGCATATGTCAGGCCACATTTTGAATACTGTGTCCAAGCTTGGTCCTCTGGTTATGAAAAAGATTGTTGGCTTTTAGAGAGAGTACAAAAGAGGGCAACAAAAATGGTTAATGGTATAGGCAACCTGGCATATGAGGAAAGATTGAAGAAATTGAATATGTTTTCACTTAGATATAGAAGGCTGGGAGGAGATCTTATCGAGGTCTTTAAATGTGTTCATGGTCAGGAACAGGGATATATCAGGGAAATGTTTGAATTTAACAGAAATGATGCAATTAGAGGTCATCAATTCAAAATTAAAGTTAATCACAGCAGGACAAGGTTAAGACAGTCTTTCTTCACCAACAGGGTAGTAGAACACTGGAACCAGCTGCCAGAAACCATTGTCAGTAGCAGCACACTGAACATCTTTAAAAACAGCATAGACAATCATTATCAGAATACAGGGCTTGTTTTTCTGTATTCCAGGGAGGGTTGATCGACGGATTTGGTGGACAACTGGTTCAATGCCCAGAGTGCAACCAAGAAGGGCCCTTGTGGCTCATAGTTGCACTGATCTTTTTATGTCTTTATGTCTTTATGTCTAAGCCAAGACAAATTTCAAAGTTAGACGAATATAGCATTGACCCAAAGTTTCGTCGCGTGCAGAAGTTGAAAACAAATACTGCAGCGCTGTATTCTTCTAAAGTGCACTCATCATGGGAATGGAATAATTGTACACCAGTAGTTGAACGTATATGTAGTACGAGATATGGCAAGGCGTGAATATACAGTATGTCGTATTTCTTCTGGGTATCGATATGTGGAAAACTTTTAAAATGTTTCCAATTTTATTGTCATGAAAAACACCCTTTACACCATTGCATTAAGCTAAAGAAGTCAACTCTTTCATTCGAAGAGCACGTAACGTTCAGATCGAATGCTAGCCTTCCACACTGCCAAGGAAAGCAGTGTGGAAGGATTACGCTTACGTTAAAGGAAGTCTTCGTTACCAGCTTCCTACCCACCACCTAACCTAAAATATCAGCATGTAGATGTATCTTAACCCGCGTCTTTCCGGTCAGATACTCACCCTATCTCGAGAGGGGGGTGGGGGTCATTATATACCCCCTCTAAAATCCAAACTAAGCGTCGCAAGAAAACGAAAGGTGTCATCGGAAAGCGCTCGACGAGTAGGGCCAGAAATCACCCAAAAATGTGTCCCCTCAAAAAGTAACGTCACTAGGAGGGTTTATGAGGTCACGACTGACGTCATGTTTTGGGCTCTGGGGAGTATATTTTGAGGACAATTTTAAAACCAAAGCTTATTTGGAGTCAGAAAAGGAAGGCGAAATCAACCATGGTCCCGAAATGTTTGCCCAGCAAATCATAAATGTTTTGTTTTAAAGTTGCAGAGTTTTTTCCTTCGTTTTTTTTTGTTTCAATTCTTATCTCTCTAACGAACGGAAAAACCTTGTTTTCAGTAAACTTAGCCACATAAAAACTGCTTACTGCAGCCATAATCTTCTATTTCAGCACTAAGGCAAACATGTAAAATAAATAAGCCATGAAATATGCAAAAATTCACAAATACCTCTGGGGCGTTTTGTTGCGTCCCTAAAGACAACTAAACGCTGAACGTTGCATTCACATACACAACCGTTAAAGCGTGACGATTGGCTAAACTTTTTTTTTGGAGCTGACCTCATTTGACCTTGACTAACTCGGTGACCGTGGTTGACCTGACCTTGAAAATCTGCACACGTCAAATTTATGTGTGAAAACGCATGTCAAATTTCGCGCGCAGTTTTTTCTACCGGCGCAAACTGCCGCGCACCCTTTTTTTCACCATCCGCGGACAACCTTAGGGGGAGGAGGTGGGAAAAAGACCCACGAGACGACTCGGATTGATTCTCGGATTTTTACCAAGCGAAAAATGATTTCATTTTTCGTCACTGGAATAGGAATGAGGAAAGAAAGCAATCCTAAATCGGACTGACAAATGGTAATTCCTACCCTAATCCCAATGATAATATCCTGCCTGATGATAATTTTTATGTTTAATAGCGATGGTAGTCAAGTATACTTTGCTCTCGAATACTAGCTTTGTGCAGTGCCGGCATGAGCATTATTTGGAAATGATAGTAGATTTGAAGCATGGACATTTTGCTTTAAATATTCATTGTGCATCCACTGATGTTTCCGATCAAGTTTCTTTTGGAAGGTTCAGAAGGACTATTCCATTCAGACGAATGCAGTCTCAAATCGGCGAAAATCAAAACCAATTCAAAGTCGATCTATTTGTTTTGCGAGGTTGAAGGATTTCTCTTCATTCATGGCGCTGATTATGTATGAAGCTACGGGGTGTAAAAAATAAGCGTGAAATGATATTTCACGCTTATTGGCCATGCTAGAATGCACTGAGGTTTCCAGTTTCTGAGATATAAGTTAGAATATTAAAACCATTGAGGTATCAAACGTATAAAGCCTTCCATTTGGTCGATTATGATATCCAACGTTACATTGTGATATGCACCAAGGTATCCTCCGCGCTAAGGCCAGCGTACTGAAACCAAAATTCATTGTAAAAAATAATCCAGGCATTATGAGTGTTGTTGGATGATCGCCACAAACCAGATACGCCAACCCTGTCAAGGTCCACCAACCACGTGAGCACGTGCAATTGATCTGCTACGGCACCTCCGGTTTTTAATGAATGTATTAATCATGCATAGCTTTTTATGGATGTGTTTTGCCCGCAAACCAAATATGATCCATCCTGATACGGTCCCCCAGCAACGCGAGCAAGTGCTATGGCTCCTGTTTTTCTTCAATTAAAAAATAAGTGAAAATAATGAGGCGTGGATGGATGGTCGCCACAAACCAAATATGAACAGCACCAGCCACTGAACATCCACTGGCTGAAGAGAATCGGCGTCTCCGCCCATCTGGCGGCAAAGCTCGCGGGTGAAAAGCGTCTCCCCAAGCTCCAGCCATAGAGAACAAGCAGTCGGACGGACGAAACTTGCAGCGCTCACCCACGGCTGCCTTCAGCATGCCTTGCATTCCTCTACCAGTAATTATTCATTGATGTTTTAGCTGTGTGTCGAGTGTCAACAAATTGTCCGAAGATAAGAATTTATGTTAATACTCTTGAATAGTGTCGCATCCGAAAACATAATTATTATCCTTAACTAAAGCTAATACTAAATATATACTGCATACGCTGCGCGGAATAAGCACAATGGGCCTTAGTACGCAAAGTATGTACCGCCATGCTGGGGATTCAAAACTGGTCCCAAACAGCGTACTACTGCTCATGAACTGATGATAAACTGGGTATTGTTTAAAAAAAAAAACAGTGCAAGTGTGGCTAATCTAGCCACTAGCCAATAGTAACTCGCAATGCTTTGTACCTTGACTATGTCACCATAGGGGAGGAGGGGAGAGGAGGATAGTACCCAACGGATGATTTTGACAGTGATTATATAGTTCCTATAGGTATTGTTTGAGAATATCTCTGAAAACTTGAATAATCTCCTCCCCGAAGGAGTATGTTGTGACAGAGCCCTGGATTGTCAGCCTCAGCCGAGTGTGTTCTCCTGAGCACTTTGTCATTGCATGTCAGACGGGCTCGTGTAGCGTAACCCGCCAACCTCGGCTCGGTGTGTTCTCCTTAGCACCTTGTCATTGTATGTCAGGCGGGCTCGTGTAGCATAACCCGCCAACCTCGGCTCGGTGTGTTCTCCTGAGCACCTTGTCATTGCATGTCAGGCGGGCTCGTATAGCATAACCCGCCATGTTGCAGGCCAAACATCTTTCAAATGTCACTGATGGGAAGCAGTCAGAAAAATCCGCCAAGGCCAGGGCGAAGAACGTTACGAAAGCCAGCACAAAAGGAGCTGTCCTGACCGTCCCGACGGCCGCACCGCCAGTGCCGGCGGCGGCTCCGGCTAAGGTCGCCATGAACCGACGGCGGCCGACAGCCAATCCGCGAACTGTGACGGTCGGCACCAGCGCGCCGACAGCGGCCAGCACGATGGAGCCGACGTCTCCGGCTGCCACCACTACGTCCCGTCCGACCTCCACCATTCCATCGGCCCCCCACCGACGGCCCACGGCCACTCCTGAGCCCGGCGAAACTGCCGGCCACGCTGCCGTCACACCCAAACATACCGCCATCAAATTCATCACCTCCGCTGCTGAAAGCGCCGCAAAACGTGCCGGGCACACTCCGTCGACTGGTGACGGTGCCAGTACAGCAGCACGTGTCGAGCACCCTCCGTCGACTGGTGACGGTGCCAGTACAACAGCACGTGTCGAGCACCCTCCGTCGACTGGTGACGGTGCCAGTACAACAGCACGTGTCGAGCACCCTCCGTCGACTGGTGACGGTGCCAGTACAACAGCACGTGTCGAGCACCCTCCGTCGACTGGTGACGGTGCCAGTACAACAGCACGTGTGGAGCACCCTCCGTCGACTGGTGACGGTGCCAGTACAACAGCACGTGTGGAGCACCCTCCGTCGACTGGTGACGGTGCCAGTACAACAGCACGTGTCGAGCACCCTCCGTCGACTGGTGACGGTGCCAGTACAACAGCACGTGTCGAGCACCCTCCGTCGACTGGTGACGGTGCCAGTACAACAGCACGTGTGGAGCACCCTCCGTCGACTGGTGACGGTGCCAGTACAACAGCACGTGTCGAGCACCCTCCGTCGACTGGTGACGGTGCCAGTACAACAGCACGTGTGGAGCACCCTCCGTCGACTGGTGACGGTGCCAGTACAACAGCACGTGTGGAGCACCCTCCGTCGACTGGTGACGGTGCCAGTACAACAGCACGTGTCGAGCACATCCCGTCGACTGGTGACGGTGTCAATACAACAGCACGTGTCGAGCACACTCCGTCGACTGATGACGATGACAATACAACAGCACGCACCGGACACGTGCCCACCAAGACCGGCGCCGGCAAACCCAGCCAGGCGAGTGAACGCTCCGGGAAGCCACGCAGCGGCAGATCGCGACTATGGGCTTCTATCACCGGCTGGTTTTCCTCTCTGGGAAGATCCATACGTAACATTTTCTCGCCTTCTAAAAAGCGCCCTCCTGTCGGCACCATTTCCGCCCGGGGCGGTAACTCGACGGTGAGGGAGGCCGCTGGTGCTGGCGGCGCCGGCAACGGATCTGACGTCACAGCTGCGGCCGCCCACGACACCAAGGGTAAACAAGGGTAAACCAGGGTAAACAAGGGTAAACCAGGGGGCATCGCCGCCCGGGAGCTGCTTCAGCTGCCTCGCCTTCAGGTGCTATCGCTCCGCTGCATGCCATTGCTTTGGTGCATGCCGTTACCTCTGTTGCATGGTACCACTGCCGCTGTACGATTGCTGTGCTGCTGTTGTGATTATCGGTGACTACGAGCTGCACCAGTACCAGCACTGGTCTACACGCATAGCTCTACACGCATTCAAACATGGTAGTTCCCAAACCACCAACTTTTGAGGGAAATCCGCCAGAAACGGCGATTTTTTTCTTCGAAATCTGGGAAAATGTGCAAAAATGGGCTTAATCAGGCTGATGTTATCTGTCGTAATTCAGTGAGTATTTAGAAATTCAAGGGTGTTCTTGAAATACTTTCCTTTGGGCGCTACATGACCGATGTAGTCGATGCGCCCTAAAGCCCTAATAACTAACTAACTTGAAATACTTTCCCCCAACCGTTTTGCCCTTCCAAGACCATTTCTTGCACCTCCCAGCTTGGATTTATGAATTCGTCATAGGGGTACGGTACCAGCAGAGGCGCAGCCGGGAAGGGGAGGGGCGCACTGAACTATGTGTCCTACACATGTCATTCAATTTAGAGGTGCAATGTGTAGCTCCTATATGTCACATATTTGAATATGGCTCCATGCAACACGTATAGCTGTATTCGGCGCATAAATAAACACCACTGAGGCTATTTGTGACCAACCTGTAATGGTCCACCCTTTGACCTCACATGACCCCTATTGGTTACATATTTGAATATGGCTCTATGTGGCATGCATATCTATAGTTCGTCGTGTCAAGAAGTACTGTGGAGACCATTTTGTCAAACTCGTCATAGTCCACCGTTGAATCCGAATGTGAATACGAACATGAGCTGTTTGGTTCGCGTTTAGGTTAGTGCGTGGGGCAGTGCGGGATAGACGAACAGATGGATGCAGTAATGTGTGGGGCGGTGCGGGATAGATGGATACAGCAGTGTGTGGGGCGGTACAGGATAGACGGATAGATGGATGCTGTGGTGCCGTTGCAAACCCACTCACTACGACTGGTGTGGTTTTCCAAAGTCCTACGAAATTGTCAAGTGCATCGGTGGTTTAAAAAAAAACATAGACTTGTGGAAAAACGCTACGGTGTTTTTTTCTCTCACAAGCCTAGTATTCTAGGTGATGCTTTTTCCGGATCCCCGTACGCGCAAGTGGTATATCTATAACACCCAGATGATGCGCAGCCACTCTTACGCTGTTAACACCAAACTGCACCCACGTTCGCCACTGCGCCTGCGTGCTGCACCACGGACCACGGACCACGGACCACGGACCACGAACTACGGACATGTCTGCACACGACCACGGACCACGGACATGTCTGCGCGGAATGTCACGTGGCACGTACGTCCGGCCGACGCGGCGGCACGTGCCGCAGCTCAGCAGAGGCGTCACGCTCCAATGTTGCCACACAACTGCGTACCGCACCGCCGCGTGACAGTGACACGTGGTTGCAACGATGCCAGCTATGGCGCAGCCAGATAGGGAGTCCAGGGGGTGGAACTGAACCCCCGTCGCATTTCAGAGTCCAAAAAGAATGTGCGGCGTTGACTGAGTCCGTTTTGAACACAAAAGCCGAAAGAGAGTGCAGAAAATTACAGGGCATACCGGCCTTGGCACCTATTTTTTTTCGGGGGGGGGGGGGCACACCGGAATAACAGTTCCTACAATGAAAGATTACGGCTGAGCTACTGACGACATACTGTTAAGCTATTGACGACATACTATTAAGCTACTGACGACATACTGATAAACTACTGACGGCATACTGTTAAGCTACTGACGACAATTTGGTATGCCGTGGGGTTCAGTTATCAAGCTAATCAAGCTATCAGTTTCTCCAATACGGTACCTCAAGGGAGTAGCCAGGATTCGCTCAAGGGAAGAGGGAGGGAGGTGATCTGGTAGGGGCTCCAGGGACTGTGGGGCCCTCCGTGTGCACTATCTAGAATATAATTACATTTTCCTCGTACTTAGGCCGTTCTGTGACCCTTACTAAGTCCTCTGGATCCTTGGGACTACTAGCGGATCCTCTGAGCCCTTATATTTATAGGGGAGCGAGTGGCCACTCCATTGCACTTCCTGAGCCCTCTTGAGGGGCCTGGCTGGACGTCTGAGTGGCTTCTACAGGTCCTTAGCAGGTCCTCCGTGCCCATCGTTCCTCCGGGGGATGATGGATGATTGGGATGACAACGCCCTTTGCTCCTTTTGGATGACGGGTCCCGGGGGGAGGGGGGGGGGGGGGCACCGCCAGGGGTTTTCGTCCGAGGAACCACTTCCTGAAGGGGTCTGATTGATTGATTGATTATTTGGGCTTAAGGGCGCGCCGACTACTCGGTCATTTGGCGCCCTGAAGGTATGAGGGGCCTACAGCGGCCCCCCAGGGTTCAGACCTCCAAGATGGAATGCACCATCCTGGCTACGTCCCTGCACCATCCTGGCTACGTACATGCGGTACCTTCACATCATAGGGGTGATTACAGCAACAGGATTATCGAGCTTCTCATCACCATGTCCCGCTATTTATTCCGTTGTGGTACTTTCACTGCATAGGGGTCACTACAGCAACAGGAATATCAAGCTTCACATCACCCTGTCCCGCTGTTTATTCCCTTGTGTTACCTACACATCACAGGGGTGACTACAGCAACAGGAATATCGAGCTTATCATCACCCTGTCCCGCTATTTATTATTTGTGGTACCTTCATTGCACAGGGGTGACGACAGCGACAGGAATATCAAACTTCACATCACCCTGCCCCGCTGTTTGTTCCCTTGTGGTATCTACACATCACAGGGGTGACTACAGCAACAGGAATATCGAGCTTCTCATCACCCTGTCCCGCTATTTATTCCCTTGCATTACCTGCACAGCACAGAGGTGACCACAGCAACATACATGTCGAGCTTCCCTTCACCCTGTCCCGCTATTTAGTCCTGAAACAGCCGTTGATAACTCAAATTCAAATGAAGTGATGCCTGTACATAGTTCAGGCGTAGACCTTTATTCCTCCGATGTACAGTATTTTGAGAAATTCCTCCAAAGTATGACTACCTGGATAGAACACTGATGTTCTGAAACTGATCTTCAGATCATTGTTTCTGTTCCGAGCAGAGCTAACACGGTATGATGTACACTGGCTCCGGATTCGACCGTGATCATGGCCTGACCGTGATCATGACCTGACCGTGATCATGACCCTACCGTGAGCATGGCCTGACCGTGATCATGGCCTGACCGTGATCATGACCCTACCGTGATCATGACCTGACCGTGATCATGACCTGACCGTGGTCATGACCCTACCGTGAGCATGACCTGACCGTGATCATGACCTAACCGTGATCATGACCCTACCGTGATCATGGCCTGACCGTGATCATGACCCTACCGTGAGCATGACATGACCGTGATCATGACCTGACCGTGATCATGACCATACCGTGAGCATGACCTGACCGTGATCATGACCATACCGCGATCATGACCTGACCGTGATCATGGCCTTACCGTGATCATGACCCTACCGCGATCATGACCTGACCGCGATCATGACCATACCGTGAGCATGACCTAACCGTGATCATGACCCTACCGTGATCATGGCCTGACCGTGATCATGACCCTACCGTGAGCATGACCTGACCGTGATCATGACCCTACCGTGAGCATGACCTGACCGTGATCATGGCCTGGCCGTGATCACGACCTGACCGTGATCATGACCCTACCGTGATGCATTGCGTGACGCTGTGGCTTCATGGTCGCGTGATGCTGTGGCCCCGTATATTTGCTCGCTGAAGTCCCACACACCGAGAAACTACGCTGCTGACTGTTCTCTCTCTTCAGCCGCGAGATGGAGCAGTTCGATATTCGGAAGTCCGATCGTCTAGCTCCACGTCTGCGGTCGATAACGGCCGGCCGTCGTTGCGGACAGTTCAGGTGCGCTCCTCCCAGCAGTTAGACTGGGTACCTCCAGCCAGCTGAAGCTGAGCTCCCCAGGACAGCTGAGGCCAAGGTCTCGCGACAGTTCAGATGCGCTCCTCCTGACAGATAGATTGGGTACCTCCAGCTAGCTGAAGCTGAGCTCCGCAGGACAGCTGAGGCCAAGGTCTGGCGACAGTTCAAGATTGGTTCTCTCAGACAGACTAGACTGAGTTTCTCCTAGCAGTTCAGGTGGTGATCTCTATAGCAGACAAGAATGGGTTCCCCCGAGCAGTTTAGGTGGCGTTCTCCATGGCGGCCAAGACTGGGTTCTCCTGCACACCTGTTGGGTTCTCCCAGACAGCTGGGGTCACCGGACAGTCGAGGTTAAGATAACTGGACAGCTGAGGTTAAGGTCCCCCGACTGTTCAGACTGGGTTTGGCCGCTGGCGCGCGGCGGTCCTGCGACCGGGCGACGGTTCTGTGCCGTTCGTGTGGTTCGATCGCTGTCAAAACAGTCCGGGTCAGCGGGACAGATGGGGTGGGGGAGCTAACCGCACACCGCGGCACGATTCGTCACCGACAGGCCGCAGGGCAAACAGGCTGTCCGACCGTCAAACAACAGTGCTAGCTCGCAGTTCTACTCCATGCAGAACATGCTGAATATACCGTTTATTTAATATAAAATGGACCTCGTTCAATAAAAGAATGTGGCATAGTAATATATATATATATATATATATATTTCATTGTACATATGTGTATATGCGAGTGTGTACTCGTATGCATATATCGTATTATTTTCGATTATATTCTATCATATTGTTTCTATCTTATCTCTACTGATTTGAAACTGACTTTAAATTCATGCGATTCCCTCATATCCTTTCGTGACGATTTTGGGTATACTGCAATATATAGATGAAGGCATTTCACGCCATTGTTTGCATCCCACAACTCATCTCGTCATGCCACAAGTCATTATTTGCACCCTACTTGGCATTTCTGAGTTCTAACCACAAAGCCAAGTGACTGGTAGGCTTGTACCATCCATCATCGTCCTTCCTATGCAATGAACATTAATAAACGAACATGGGCGCAGTTAGCGGGGTGGGAGACGGGGGTGGGACTACTCCCGTCATTTTTCAGCAGTGCCCTCTCAAACTAGAGGGAGGAGCCTACTTGACCGAAAAAGGCATCTCCCAGGATGTTCGAGTGCACCCCTCTCCCTATTTAGATTTTCAGACGAAGGCGCCCCTTGAACACAAAGCGTCTCCATAGGGGCACCCGATTTTTTAGTTAATGACATCCTTCTAAAGATTTTCTTCTCAGTCAGTGGTGCTCCTCGGGCGGAAATGGTGACCTCCCTGAACATGACCCCCATCCCCACTTTTCCCGTCGCTCCTACGCCCCATGGATGAAACGTGCACAAGCTAAGTCAGTATCTTGGAAGTAACCGAAATACACCAAATCAACATATTTATATTTTCCTGGTAATTATTACAGAGGGTGGATCATGGGATAATTCGCTGAGTACCACTGATCACCTGCCACAGTATTTCGGACATGGCCATACATCAACACCTGAGGAGTGTCATTATATATTTGTTGTCGGCGAGCACATGCAAAGTCCGGCCGATGTCCTCTTCGTGTGCACTTCCGAGGTTATGTTGTGCGTGCGACCAATCCCATGTCAGCTTGCGTGTCCCATCAGCTGGCGCCATCCGTCTGACATCAGTCCATGTAGCCGGTCTGTTGTCGGCCCACAGGAGGTGGTGCGGGACGGCCAGGGAGTGTGAAGAGAGTGTACCCCGTCTGTTGTCGGCCCACAGGAGGTGGTGCGGGACGGCCAGGGAGTGTGAAGGGAGTGTACCCCATCTGTTGTCGGCCCACAGAAGGTGGTGCGGGACGGCCAGGGAGTGTGAAGAGAGTGTACCCCGTCTGTTGTCGGCCCACAGGAGGTGGTGCGGGACGGCCAGGGAGTGTATCCCGTCTGTTGTCGGCCCACAGGAGGTGGTGCGGGACGGCCAGGGAGTGTGAAGAGAGTGTACCCCGTCTGTTGTCGGCCCACAGGAGGTGGTGCGGGACGGCCAGGGAGTGTGAAGAGAGTGTACCCCGTCTGTTGTCGGCCCACAGGAGGTGGTGCGGGACGGCCAGGGAGTGTGAAGGGAGTGTACCCCGTCTGTTGTCGGCCCACAGGAGGTGGTGCGGGACGGCCAGGGAGTGTGAAGGGAGTGTACCCCGTCTGTTGTCGGCCCACAGGAGGTGGTGCGGGACGGCCAGGGAGTGTGAAGAGAGTGTACCCCGTCTGTTGTCGGCCCACAGGAGGTGGTGCAGGACGGCCAGGGAGTGTGAAGGGAGTGTACCTCGTCTATTGTCGGCCCACAGGAGGTGGTGCGGGACGGCCAGGGAGTGTGAAGGGAGTGTACCCCGTCTATTGTCGGCCCACAGGAGGTGGTGCGGGACGGCCAGGGAGTACGCAGCGTGACAGAGCTCGGACCGGACGGCAAGCGACACACGAGCACCAAGGCGTTCACGGTGCCGTTCCACGGGCTATCGTTCCCTAAGCGGGCACCGTTGCCCGGACCGCTGTTCCTCGGTGGCGTGTTCCCGACGCATGCATTGCCGACGGTGCCGAGTGCCGGTAACATCTGGCAACAGGCCCGTCGCCAGTATGAGGCAGCTCGACGCAGAATTCCCACCTTCAACCGGCCGGATCAGTTCGTCTTCCGCCAGCCCGTCTTCTGGAGCCGCTAGTCGGGCTTCTGGAGCCGCTAGCGGACTTCTGAAACCTCTAGCTCGGCTTCTGGATCCGCTAGCGGGCTTCTGGAGCATCTAGCTAGGATTCTGCAGCTGGTACCTGCACTTCTGGAGCCGCGAATCGGGCTTCTGCCTCCGGAGCCGGTATATGGCTTCTGAAGTCCCTGACCGAGCTCCTGAAGCCACTAGCCGAGCTGCTTAGGTTACTGCGTCATGTTAATTACTAGGGTAGCAGACTTTCCTACCCCCTGCATCATGACGAGTTTGTACGGCTCCCATCCCCACGGGTTTGTATTCTAGATTAGACGGGGAAATACGGTAAATGATATAACATAGTGGTATAATTCAACATGAAGCACAGTTTGAAAGCTTTCACCGCCGGGCTATCAATTCGACTGACAAAACAGAGGACGAGCCCAGCTCGCTGCTGTTCGCGGGTGAAGCCGACCTGTCAGCCAGATCAGACGTCAGCTCCTTGGGGCAGACGTGTTCACGCGCGCAAAATTAAATCCGAACAAGGACAGCAAGAAGTACAAACTTCAACCCCCCTCATGGCTGTGCCGCACGGCCTGAGTTCTCCGACTGAGTTCGGTTCTCTACCACAGGCTAACTGGTCCCAGAGCTACATTCGCTACCACGGGCTAACTGGTCCCAGAGCTACATTCGCTACCACAGGCTAACTGGCCCCAGGGCTACATTCGCTACCACGGGCTAACTGGTCCCAGAGCTACATTCGCTACCACGGGCTAACTGGACACAGAGCTACATTCGCTACCACGGGCTAACTGGTCCCAGAGCTGCATTCGCTACCACGGGCTAACTGGTCAGAGCTACATTCGTTACCACGGGCCAACTGGTACCAGAGCTGCACTCGCTACCATAGGCTAGCTGGTCCCAGAGCTACATTCGCTACCATGGGCTAACTGGTACCAGAGCTGCACTCGCTACCACAGGCTAACTGGTCCCAGAGCTACATTCGCTACCACGGGCTAACTGGTACCAGAGCTGCACTCGCTACCACAGGCTAACTGGTACCAGAACTGTATTCGCTACCACGGGCTAACTGGTACCAAAGCTGCATTCGGTCGCAGCTCTACATTTCAGACATGCGTGCAGTACGAGTGTTCTATTTTTGCAACACTTTTTTGTTGTCACTGCCACTTAATTTTGAGAAGCACCAAAAGCGTTCAAAAATGCCAATGGGATTCAGCAGCTTTAGAGCGTGGCTGCGATCTACGCAATCGGCGCTTTCAACTGCCGGTGAGAACGTTTTTCGGTAATCATCATGATAGTAAGTTGTCACCACTCGGCAGTTTTGAGACATTCTGTTACGATATTCAGCTGCATGGCTTGTTCATAGCGAGGCTGAGAATGACATTGCCACTGTACAGCCTGTGTTGGAATACCGAAAATTGTTTACCTGGTGCCAAGGAAATAGATTCTTTCAATTATTACAACCAGAAAACCACTGGGCAAATCCCCGGGAACCATTCACAGCATTAACCTCACCCATGATTCCTTGCTACAATCTCCGTCGAACAATGTGGCTGTTTTATGACGGATATGTTGACAGATGTAATAGCTGCAGCAGTAGACGTTGGATAAATGAGGGCCACCGCGCAACTTTCCAGATTCAACTACGCACCCATATACCGACGCCATGCGAATTGTACTATCCAGACTCACATTACCCAGTTGTGACATAGCCATTGATATGCACAAATTGTAGTTATTCTTGCGTTATTGTCTGCTGATTTCAGAAAGACGTTGTCAGTGTTTATTGAGGAAATACACACCGATGACGTTCGCTGGAGTTCTTCCCGAGTGGGAAAACGGCCAGGCATGTGTGCTTTCAACAGGTGGCGCCAATGTTCGAGGCACTCGGTGGAGCGGTTCTGTGTCGGTGGCGCCCACAGCCACACCGCCGAACACTGCGCTGACAAGGGTGGCAGCGGCTCGTGTTGCGCCAATGCGCCCGGGTCCAGACAAAGAAGCCTCAGAATGCCGCGCACAGCATGTATTGAAGTTGACTATCGTGGCTGATTATGAGTACAAAATTAAGTACACTTGTGTATGGCACAGCTTAACTACGAGCGACGCCGCAGGCCTAGGGCACTGGCTTATCTTCAGCTCCTTTATCCACCACGGTAAGTCTTTTTATTTCGGGTACCGGTCCACTCCACCAATCACGATTTTGAGACGCTTTGCGAGTCATTGCAGTCGACGCTTAAAACTTCGCAATTACTTATCCTAAAATCGCGGAAGCACCACGAAATTCGCATTATCTTGTTGCATGCTTCACTTTACGGAGCTTTCGCTTTTGTACTTTATCCAAACGTCATTTTACATTGGGTCCTATATGCAAACTTCACGCTTTATAGACTGACTTATTCTAACCTCGTGACTGCGGCGAAGAATATGAATACCGCTTGTGGTTGGGGGAGGGGAGACTTCACAACTCACTCAGCAGCTGGGGCCAAATGGCGTCGCCTGCCTTCCACCCTGGCACGAAGGGCGAGAACCGCGGGGAGTTGAACCCCGTACCTCCGGCATGCCAGACGCTCAGCATAACCACTGAGCCACCAACCATAACCCATGAACCATAACCCGGAGCCCTCAAGTGTGCGGTATTCTACTGCCAATTCATTCGCGATGAAATACGATGGGATGTATTACTGAGCCCGTTTAACTCACCCCGACGCCTCCTTCCGGTCAGGTTCTCACATCCCGTCTCAAGGGGGGCATTGTATGCCTCCTGAAATCTTCAAACTAAGCGTCCCACGAAAACGAGACCTGTCATCGGAAAGCGCTCGACGAGTAAGGACCGAAACCACCCACACATTTGCTCCCCTCAAAAAGTTACGTTACTAGAGGCTTTATCAGGTCATGACTGATGTGTTCGCTTTGTCTGAACTGATACCATGTTTTTGGCTTTGGAGACTTCATTTTGGGGAAGATTGTAAAAACAAGATTTATTTGGAATCAGAAGGGGAAGGTGAAATGAACCATGATCTCAACATTTTTGCCCACCAGAAAATAAATTTGCGTTTGGTTGGTTGGTTATTGGTTTTACGACACGTCGACCGCTGAGTCATGTAGTGTCGCCAATCTCTCACGCCGATTGGTCGCGGGCGAAGAGTAGCGACAGGTGAGACTCGAACCCACAACCTTTCGATTGTGAGACGAGCATATTACCCCTAGACCACTCGTCCCCTAAAATTGCGTTTGTAATTATCAAAATTGAGTTGTCGATTTCTACAATTTTTCTTTTTCTAATGGTTAGAGCCCACTGAGAAATGATGTTCTGTCATATTAGCATCATAAAAGTGCTTACATTAGCCAGAATCTTCGATTTTAGCCTAAATGGCCAAATATGCAAAACAGGCCATGAAAAATGCAAATAAAAAAATTCCTCTCGTGCGTCCCCAAAGATAAGTAAACGCTGATTTTCATCCAAATATCTTGATCCGTTAAAGGGTGACGTCTGGTTGAACATTTTGGAGGTGACTTCACATGACCTTGACTAACTCAGTGACGGTGAACGACTGGGGACATCAAATTTCACAAAATTCCGGTACGCCAGATTTGGCGTACCTTTTCTCACACCAATTTGACATGTTGTGTGAATATTTTTAGGTCAAGTCGTCCACGACCACCGAGTTAGTCAAGGTCATGTGAGGTGACCTCAAAAAGGTTAACCAGTCGTCACGCCTTAACGGGCCAAGATATTGTAATGAAACTAGCGTTTACTTACATTTAGAGACGCAACAAAACATAACAGAGGATTTTTGAGTTTTGCATGACTTACCTGCTTGTTTTGCATATTTGCCTATTAAGGATAAAATGAAAGATTCTGGCTAAATTAAGCACATTCACTGGCGGATCCAGGGGGGGCATTCCGGCCATGGCCCCCCAAGCGCTTCAAAGGGGGGCCATAGTGTCTTTTGGCCCCGTATAAATATAATAAACAGCAGTTGCAGTTTATTATATTTTTTTTTCACAAAAAAAGTTTGCAAATTTTATATTTAAAAAAAAAACAATTTGTTTTCTTGCATGGAAGGATAGGCTAGGTTAGATTAAGTTAGGTTACATTTTTTGGTTACTTTGAACATCACTTTTTAATGCTTCTTACCCAACTCCAAGCCCCTTTTTTGGTGTTACTTTGCCTCCCAACCGAAAAAGTATGCACTTGCAGAGGAAATGAGTGGTTGCATCATGTTGACCACATTCATAAACATTGCATCAGAAAAATAAATTCCAAGAATTCAACAATTACCTTAAGCTGCAAATTTAACACTTTATGGGTCTTGGATGACCATACTCAACAAGGAAATACTCTGATAATAGGTTAGTCTTTTCTTTGAAGTCTGCTGGATGCAAATTGTATTGGCCTTTGGTAAGCTTCACTGGCGGATCCAGGGGGGGGCCATTCCGGCCATGCCCCCCCCCCGAAGCGCTTAAAAGGGGGGGGGGGCATAGTGTCTTTTGCCCCCCCCGAAACCAACAGAAGTCAACTAAATTAAAATGCAGTAACCTTTGCCGAGGTTAAAAAATTGCGTCTGGATGAAAGAATCTCCAATTTTAAAGGATTTTTTAAAATATATATAATTGTTTGGAAGCCAGTATAGTAGCATAGTAGATTCTGACACACATCGAGGGTTCCATGCTGCTCAAGTTCTGCTTACAGCAAGAGTTGACAAAATCGGATCCGCCAGTGTGTACACGTACACGAACGTTGACGTGGTACAAGACGTTGAACGTGAACGTGAACGTTTTGGTAAACAAGAACAAAGATCCGGTAACATAGAAACGGTGGCGGTAGGCTGGGGCCCCTATACAGGAAATTATATTGTCAATGATCATTTTATTTAAATTTTACTTTTTAAAATGGTAGATATAGTGGTCTGCCAAATAGTGGTCGAAATCCGGTGCTTTTAAGCATAAATAGTGGGAAAGTGGGCACCCTCCAAATCCGTTCGACCCTGATGCAATCCCCTAATGCAATTCCTAGGTACGCCACTGGGGGAGGGGGAGGGGAGGGGCTGACGCCGAAAACCGAAAGTTGGCCCCCCCCCCCAAACCGGTGGGCTAGATCCGCCAGTGAGCATATTTGTGAGACTAAGCTTACTTAATACAACACTTCTCCGACCGATCCCTCCACCCCCCATTAGGAAGGAAAAATGTGAAAAATCGAACAAAAAACTTTTACAATTTCAAACAAACAAAACATTTTGGGACCATGATGCATTTCGCATTCCTTTTCTGATTTCAAATAAGTTTTGTCTTGAGGGGACTGATAATGACCCCGCACCGAGACGGGGTGTGAGGATCTGATCGGAAAGACTGGAGGGTTAAAGCATGCACCTTTCATTCCATATAGTACGCTACTTCACTTTCTGAACATACGCATGTGGTGCAAAATTTCCCGGCCGAGCTAAACATGGAGGTAACATATCAACACATCTCCACGTATGCAGAATTGCAGCCTACTAGACTTCGCCCACGATCCACTCGACAAGGCACCTTACTGTGAATACAAAACAATACTGATCGGATAGTGCGGAACAAGGCACCGACGCACGAGTCAAACACGTGCAGACATGACAGCGGCGGTACAACGCTGGCACCAGCGAGCAAGCAACAACATAAGCAGGAGGTACACATTGATCCTATAACGTTCACCATCAATCACTTGTTAAACGGCCTGCCGCCGGTAGGCAGTGATCCAGCGGAAAACCACCACTGGCCCGCGTCGCGTGCGCCGCACGGCGACCAGTCGCGCGGTGAGCGTCGGCTCGCGAGGCACAGCGCACGGCCGAGGGAAAGATGACCGGCATGATTGTCGACGAAGCGGTGGCAAAAGGCGACAACAGGGCCGACCGCTGCACCTGGCGAGGTCACGGGCCGACCGTGACCGGTGACCTCGGCACGCCGGCGGGCGGACGGACGGAGGGAACACCAGTGTGGTGGAGGAGCACAGCAACAGTACACAGCCCGCTCACAACGTGGTAAAACTGGACAGCTGATGGTGCGCACGCTTTGGATGGGGGCCGGCGCATAACGGTGGATACGTCCGGCGGCCGGCATGGTCGTGCGGTGTGAATGTCTGTCGCCGACGACCACAGATGGGGACACGACCGATATGACCAGCAGCAGACACCAAGTCCAGCCAGACGTAGTGCCTACGGAGATCAGCGCGCGACTTTGTCACGTACAAAATCAGCATTAACAATGTGAAAGCCACCTGTACAATCGATACGCACTACGTGTAAAGTATTATGCTTCATCGTCCAAGAGGGATACCTCGCAACGGACAGACGATATGTATATGGATACAAGGCATGTTTCAGGGTAAAGGCAAAACAGTGCAGTTCCGGGAGCCGGGAAGAATTGTGCCAGCACGTTTGACGGCAATGCTAGTGAGTGAGTGTACACGAATGAGTGTACACGCACTTGCAGAAGCCAGCTCAGAGACGAGACGGCGCAGGAACAATGCAATTGGCCGGGGCACGACCGACCCACTTTGTCCGTTTTCGCACGCGGGTATTATGACAGCATTTGGACAGAATCAGCCTGAGAGACCGTTTTTGCTGTGTTCCTCCGTCCCTGTTGAACATCACTAGAGTGGTTGACATGAGTCAATAGGAGCTTGGCAGGCCGGTAACTACAAATGTCACTTGATGTCAGATGACCGTTATTGCTGCACGGTTTGTGAGTCAGCGGACCGTCATCACTGCACGGTTTGAGGACTGGCAGCAGCAGGCTCGCGAGCTGTGTTTGGGTGACTGAGGAACTGCGGACGGCGCTTGTCAGACGTGCGATGGAGAATGTGAAACGACCAGCCGCTGGGAGGCATCGGGAAGACACCTCGGCCACATGCCGATCCACGTCAGCTCAACTGCCGGCAGCGGCTTGGCGGTGGGCAGACGAGTCACAACACACACATGCATGTACACATACACTCACACACACACACACATACACACATACACACCTGCCGAGATCAACCCTTCCAGCCCATGCCGCTGTACCCCTACACTGGCGCCTCTGAAAGCCCTCTTGGAAGCAGTCAGCTGGGACCGGTCTCCCACGCGGGTGGCGTGTTACCGCGGCACGGGGAGGGGCCGACACAGAGCACCACACCACCGTCATGAGGTGGGGCCGACCCCGGCCAACACGGCTGGATCGTGACGGCCGACACCGCCTGTGCCGCGTGTTTGGGCCCGCCGGCAGACATCGCCCGCCTCTCACGGGCCTCAGCACTCGGCGGCTGCAAACTACGGCACCCGCCCGCGGCCCGTCCACACCCGACCTGAAAGCACTGGCCTCGTCGGTAGGACGGCAGCCCGTCGTTGCGCGCCAGCCGCTCACAAAGCTCGTGTACGTCACAGCGAACGGTCAGCTGGTGGTGTGACCGCCACTTCACGAGCGCGCGCGCAGGCCATACTCCGGCTCTACAAAGTTCGTGCACGTCACAAAGAATGCACAGTTGGCGGTGTGACCGTCACAGCGAATGCACAGCTGGCGGTGTGACCGCCACTTCACGAGCGCGCGAGCGCAGACCCTACTAAGGCTCCCTAAGGCCCTACAAAACTTGTGTACGTCACAACGCATGTACAGCGCTAGCGGTGTGACAGTCACTTCACGAGCATGCGCGCGCACCTCAGGCTCTGCTCGACACCAGAACACAGCACAACGTCGAGACACCGATGATATGGAGCGCGATGTGTTATCGAGTGACGCGCAACTCGCACGCAGGAATCATCCCGACCGGAGACACGAGTCCTGTGGTGCGAGACTGGGGGAGGAATGGATGGGGCCACGTGGGACTATGTGGACTCCGGAGTGACTGTGGAGTCACGTGAGACTGTGTCGAGACGGGAGGTGCTGTGTGGGATCCGGTGGGTTTATGTGGGGACAGGACGGAACCCTGTGAAATATGACTGGCTCTGTGGGGCCGAGCAGCACTTGGAGAAGACCCGGCTGCGCAGTGCCAGCCGGCCCCGACTGGTGTCAGCCTCACAGCACCAACCACGGTGGCACCAGTGACACACTGGGCCCAACCCACATTAGCTGGACCACCAAGTGATCCCAGTCAGTGACACCAGCTGATCCTCGTCGCCAGCACCACCTGATCCCGTCAGCAGCACCATCTGATCCCGTCAGTAGCACCAGCTGATCCTCGTCAGCAGCACCAACTGATCCCCGTCAGCAGCATCAATTGATCCCCGTCAGCAGCACCAACTGATCCCCGTCCGTAGCATCAACTGATCCCGGACAATAGCAACAACTGACCCCCGTTCATAGCACCAACTGATCTCCGCCAGTGACACCAACTGACGTCATGGCGTCTCTAATTGTTGGTGGTGTCTGCGTTGAAGATGACGTGGAAAGCGTTGTTAATGGATGCGCTGATGGAATTCCGCATGGCTTCGTCGAATTTCTCGCGGAAAAATTTGAGGGCCTCCTCCTCCGATACGCTAGGACGCTGAAAGCAAAGTTGGTTGGGGATCAGTCCAGTGCCACGACTCAAAACAGCGCTGGGGCCGCTGCTACCTGCATTGGTCGACCGGTCCGGAGATCAAGATCGGTCTGTGAACAGTTGCCGACGGCTGATTAAACCGCCGCCAGGGGCCTGTTTCACACACGGATCCACATAACTATGATTGTGCGATTCGATGGCATTCACGTCAAATGATGGACCGCAGATTTCCCAGCTTCACTAAAGCTACGTGCTTACCGAACGGGACTTTGTAGTGTTGCTATTTCTATCAGAGCGATCCAGAGTTAAATATTTCATAGGGTGGAGGGTAATGAGCCAAGCCGTTAAAATCCGCAATGACATACAGGCAATTCGACAACGTTTATGTATAAAATAATCAAATATAGCACATACAAAAGAAAACTACAGTGAGAAACACTAATTCTTAGAAAGACTACCTCGTGACATTTTACTCTACAGGTAGCACCTAATACTGTGGTACCCAATGTATTCGATGCACCAGCAAATTGTTGCAAATCCTGCAGAACGGTTGGTTATTTGGGTTTTAGGGCGCCTCGACCTCCTGCAGAACGGGAAACGGACGAAATTTGGCGTCGATCCGTTGGCAGCTATCGTTGGTGTATGGCCTTGGGCACGGCCAACGAATTGGATGACTATCTGAATGAATCGATACGTTCTCAAACCGATTCTGATCAAGCAGCACTAGATGGCGAATTCCAGATTTCAATACAAGTTTGAACGTTGACAACTTCACATTCCGACACCTTTAGCTCTGGGCCAGGCGAGCGAACGTTTGTGCCATTCATGTACAAATATGCAATGTTCATGTACCATGCCATGCCATATCATGTTCATTCATGCCATGTTCATGACTTGTACATGTGCGCATGAACAATCTGAGAGCTGGGAGGCATCTGAAGTGGCTTCTCCTTCCCATGGGCCATAACAGGAAGATTGACCTTGTGGATAACTGTTACATCCAATAAGTGTTTAAGACGAATTCGTAGTAGGCGGGGAACTTTCGGAAAGGGAACAAATCTGATCACTTAGGGATGGATCAGTCAATTTTTTTCGGGTCAGAATATCATTTCGTCATCAGTTTTTGAGAATTATGAGAACCAGCACGAGGCGCACCAGAACACAGCACAACGTCGAGACACCGATGATATGGAGCGCGATGTGTTATCGAGTGGCGCGCAACTCGCACGCAGGAATCATCCCGACCGGAGACACGAGTCCTGTGGTGCGAGACTGGGGGAGGAATGGATGGGGCCACGTGGGACTATGTGGACTCCGGAGTGACTGTGGAGTCACATGAGACTGTGTCGAGACGGTAGCCATATCCCGGGAGATTGGGAGTGTGACCACAGCGGGCATGCACACCAGCCATATTCCGGGAGAGGGTCGTGTAACCATAACCGGCATGCACACCTGTCATATCACGGAAGAAGGGGAGTATAACCATAGTTGGCATGCACACCCACAATATCTCGGGAGAGAGTGAGTGAAACCATAATAGGCATGCACACCAGCCATATCCTGGGAGAGGGAGATTGTAGAAGGAAAAATAAATTTATCCCGCCCCAATTCAGCCTTTCAGCCAAACACAACACCACCATGTTCCTTCCTATTACCCAACCTGGAGCACTGAGGATACCTATCGAATATAACACTTGTCCCTCAGGCCCTTATGCACTGGAATCCAAGCCACTCTTGGTAGGCAGTGCATTTTAGCTATATTTTCGCAGAATGAAACGAAAACTTCTGCTCCAAACTACTTGGTTGACCTGTTTCTGCCTGAACTGCTACTGCAAAGTGTATGCCACTTGTTAACTCCCGAACTATTCGGCGACACACCATTCATTGTTACGTCCATGTTCTTGGAGCTAACTCGTAATTTTTCACCTCAAATCGGCATTTCCCCACTAGAGGTTGTTTATTGGGTGGCGCGCTTCGATGCACGATCACGGCCAATGGCGCCGCCCACACTATTTCGCCGGTGGGACGCGGGATTGGGAAATGTCCTGAGTAGGGCGAATGTTGAACCCGGGACCCTTGGTATCCAGAGCTCAACACCCTAACCACTCGGCCATCCCCACCCCGGAAAGCAGAGGTTCTCACCAGCGTGTCGTACAGGAAGCAGAGGTCGTTCTCGGAGGAGACGTCCGGCAGGCCGGTAGAAAGCATCATGCCGAACAGGGAGATGATGAAATCACTGTGCCGACGCAGGATCAGGTACGCCTGTGGCCAGGTACCGACCGTCATACGCTGCACCAATACTACACGAGGAGAGCTGGGACGTGGCCACACGTCAGCTCAGACACCAGGTCGGCCGTCAGGTGAACAGCTAGGGTCGGAGCAACGGCCATGTCGGCGGGTAAAGTTCAGCACGTGCAGACCAGCGGGTACAGTTCGGGGCAGTGGACGGAGGAAGCCAGCAGTGTCAGAGGAAGAGACGCTTGGATTGTTCTGCACACCGGCATCGCATCAGTAACACTGACACATAAAACACTGTCACCACAAATATCTCACTATTAATTATTCTACTCTACTTTAAGCGACGATTCGTTCGACTGCCTGTCATCGCAATCATTGGCCATGTTTCTGCGCACAACACCCGCAGACAAGCAGCGCGACAACCAAGAGCACGCGGGATGCAAATTCAAGCAAACATATCAAGGTGGACAAGGAAGCCACGATCTTAGGGAAAACCGAGACACAAGCAAAAAAATTGAGCTGCATAATCCAGACGAGAGTGCGAGTGGAGCTCACACAACATTCGGACCGGGAGGTCAGACGTCACAATGCGAAGCGGCCGAGCGAGCCAGCATTGAACAGAGTGCGTTCGGCCTGCTGGGTGCCACACCTTCTCGCAGTTGGCGCGGAACTCTACGAAGTACTCGTGGTTGGGCTTGTCGCCGCCGCTGATGACATACACGAAGTCTGTTGTGAGCACGAACGGCACCCGCTCCCTGCGGATGCCGAACTTCTCCTTGAAGTGTCCCAGGATGTGGCCGAAGTCGATATGCAGCAGCTGCCCGGCGGAGAGGGTAGTTAGATGCTGCCGCTAACCACGGCGGTGACTGTCAAAACGCCCCGCCGGTGAACACGGCGGTGACTGTCAAAACGCCCGGCTGGTGAACACGGCGATGACTGTCAAAACGCCCCGCCGGTGAACACGTCGGTGACTGTCAAAACGCCCGGCTGGTGAACACGGCGGTGACTGTCAAAACGCCCGGCTGGTGAACACGGCGGTGACTGTCAAAACGCCCGGCTGGTGAACACGACGGTGACTGTCAAAACGCCCGGCTGGTGAACACGGCGGTGACTGTCAAAACGCCCGGCCAACCGACACGACGGCATCCAACACACTCCGTCGTGTAGGAGGGGGAGGAAACCCTATCATTGAGCCCCTAAAAATACAAGAAGCCCTGGACTTGAAGGGTTTCGAGGACGCCTGGAGCCTGCCACATCTAGTATTCTCAAATTTCTTTTGAATTTGGTGTCCGATGTATGAAAAAAAAGGCCAGGAATGAGGGGAAAAATGGAAAATGGAGCTACTTAGACGTACATTTTGGGGCATTAAATGCTTAATCACAACTAGAGCTGTTTTATTTCATTTGTATTTAAGTTTTATGTTGAATCTGGTTGGAGGAACTTTTTTTTTGTTCATGAGTGAATAAAAAAACAGGCAAGCATTTCTGGGATGCAATAACTACAGCTAAGAAAGCCTGGATGCATCATACACTATCCTATCTTCCAAAATGCACACGACTGGCGAGTAGCTTGTTATAAGGGTGTAGAAATGATATTGGAAGCGATGTAAGTAAAAGCTGTGTTAAGTGCTAATTTGCAACCATCTGCAGGAATTTAGAACCCTGCACATCCACTTGTGTTGATTATCAATTCCCATGAATTTCACATCGACATTTCGTGTTCTTCCCAGACTGGCATGCTTCCCTCACAAACAGCGGAGTGAAGTCGTCAGCAGCAGCAGCAGCAGAAATGATTCTGCGGCGTGGCGGTTGAGTATGGTGGCCCCTGCATTTCGTCACTGAATCTATTCCACAACGGCTGGTTCACAGCAAGGATTACGTGCTACGGAGCGGGCCCTCAGATGAGTCGGTCATTGCTGGCACTTTCAGTTATCCTCGTGTTACAACGAGCCCGCGCCACGACTCGGAAGACTAAATGCGCTCCACGCGTGCCCACGAACGCCACCGACGTTCTACCGACTGATATATCGTAATATGCCCACGAACGCCACCGACGCTCCACAAACTGATATATCGGAATAGCGTCTTGTGAGCAGGCTTGCCATCACGTTCAAAAAGCATGGTGTTTCCCCCAAAGGGCACCACCCACGAGCGGTGGCTACCACCACCTCGGGTAACGAGGGTTAACGCTGCACAAGATTACCACCGCATCGGATAACGAGGGTTGAAGCTGCACCAAACTGCCCCCGCTTCAAATAGCGAGGGTTAACGCTGCACCCCAGCCTCGAGTAGCGAGGACTTACGCTGTACCAGACTACCCCCACCTCGGATAGCGAGGGTTACCGCTGTACCAGACTACCACCTCCTCGGATAGCGAGGGCTAACGCTGTACCAGACCACCCTTGCCTCGGATGGATAGCAAGGGTTAACGCTGCACCATACTAACCCCATCTTTGATAGCGATAGTTAACGCTGCACCAGACTACTCTCGCCTCGGGTGACGAGGGTTAACGCTGCACCAGACTACTCCCACCTCTGATAGCGAGGGCTCACGCTGCACCAGACTACCACCGCCTCGGGTGACGAGGGTTAACGCTGCACCATACTACTCCCACCTCTGATAGCGAGGGCTCACGCTGCACCAGACTACTCTCGCCTCGGGTGACGAGGGCTAACGCTGCACCAGACTTCTCCCACCTCGGATAGCGAGGGCTCACGCTGCACCATACTACCCCCACCTCGGATAGTGAGGGCTAACGCTGCACCATACTACCCCCACCTCGGATAGCGAGGGCTAACGCTGTACCAGACTACCACCACCTCGGATAGCGAGGGCTAACGCTGTACCAGACTACCACCGCCTCGGGTGACGAGGGTTAACGCTGTACCATACTACCAAACCTCGGATAGCGAGGGCTAACGCTGCACCATACTACCCCCACCTTGGATAGCGAGGGCTAACGCTGCACCATACTACCACCACCTCGGATAGCGAGGGCTAACGCTGCACCATACTACCACCACCTCGGATAGCGAGGGCTAACGCTGCACCATACTACCACCACCTCGGATAGCGAGGGCTAACGCTGCACCATACTACCACCACCTCGGATAGCGAGGGCTAACGCTGCACCATACTACCACCACCTCGGATAGCGAGGGCTAACGCTGCACCATACTACCATCACCTCGGATAGCGAGGGCTCACGCTGCACCATACTACCACCACCTCGGATAGCGAGGGCTAACGCTGCACCATACTACCACCACCTCGGATAGCGAGGGCTAACGCTGCACCATACTACCACCACCTCGGATAGCCAGGGCTAACGCTGTACCATACTACCCCCACCTCGGATAGCGAGGGCTAACGCTGCACCATACTACCACCACTTCGGATAGCGAGGGCTAACGCTGCACCATAACCACCACCTCGGATAGCGAGGGCTAACGCTGTACCAGACGACCACCGCCTCGGGTGACGAGGGTTAACGCTGTACCATACTACCCCCACCTCGGATAGCGAGGGCTAATGCTGCACCATACTACCCGCACCTCGGATGGCGAGGGCTAACGCTGCACCATACTACCACCACCTCGGATAGCGAGGGCTAACGCTGCACCATACTACCACCATTGTACCGTAGCTTACCATGACCGTCTCTCTGCCCTTCCCAGACCACCTCTTGATATCACCTTGGTCCACACCCCACATGACCACCCATATCACCTGACCTTCGCCCCAGCGCCGCCACGAGCGCCAACTGTCCACACCCCACATGACCACCGCTATAACTTGACCTTCGCACCCGCCCCGCCACGAGCGCCATCTCACCTGACCGTTTTCCTTGACCATCACGTTGTCCGAGTGCCGGTCGGCGATGCCCAGCACGAACGTGATGACGCTGTAGCCGGCGCAGCTGAGACTGAACTGGCGCACGGCGCGCGCCAGGTCCTCGTCGCAGCGGTTGTGGTCGCGCAGCCAGTTGAAGATGGTGTCTCGCCGGAAGGCGGCCGTTGGCTTGAAGACACCCTTGCGCTTGTGTATGGTGGCCACGGTGGTGGCGCCCTGCACCAACTCGATCACACCGACACGGTGGCCGGTCGAGATGCAGCCGTACGGATTCAGTCTGCGGCGGCACTAGGGTCAGTAGGTGGCGGTGGCTAGTCTGTTGGCGGGCCGTCAGTCTGTGATGGGGGTAGTTCGTGGCGCAGGGGTTTAGGAATGACAGAGCCCGGTCGGCCGGCGGGTGGCGCTACTAAGGGCGGTGCTTACTTTCCGACTTGATAGCTTTTCGATATCACCCTCCTTGGGTTATTTTACGCGCATTCAACCGCTAGGCCATACAGTGTAGCCAACCTGTCATGCCGATTGGTCGCGGGTGGACTTGGTAATCCCGCCGTTGTGGGATTCGAACCCACGATCTTCCGATCAAGAGTCCAAAGTCCTACCGCCTGAGCTACCGCGACATCTCAAGACCACCCCTCGACGGTGTCATGAAATTAATAATTCGTGGTAGAAATGCACACCCAAGCAAGAAAACTCTTGGCACCTTTTCTGCCTTAATCGATAGCATCTTGGATGCCGCAGTCATAGCCAAATAATGGAAGACCCCGGCACATTTATTCATCTGTCCATATCTAGCTCAACATGAAATACCACAAATAGCATCACCGAATCGCCACCAAATGTCGCCGAAGCCGATTTGAGGACGCTAGCAACGTTTTTTCTTCTCGAATATTGTATGCAGTGCACTATATCAGAGCCATCAATTAGCTTCCATATGACGTCACCAAATACCTTCAGATAAAAATATTCCTCTAGCCATCAAATACGACCAGGATAGTCATTTAAAAACGCACCGTAAGATAATCTGATTGTGACTTAGTGTACATGGCATGGGCTGTTGGAAGAATTGGCAGTTCTTCTGAATTCACGATGTGCACATTTATCTATTTTTTACATGCATTCAAGCTGTTAGAATAGCCTTAGCCATTCACACAAGATTTTCCTCTCTGTCAGTGCAGGTTCACGTGCCCAATGCAAGCTACAACTGTGTTGACTAAAATACATTTTTTATCTAAAATTATCTCCATGGAACGACGGACGTAGAAGCCACAGAAAAGTGAGGCATGATTTTCAGGGGGCGCCACTGACCAATAAAATATCAAGGGGCAGAGCATTTGAATGCCCCCCTCAGGGACAGGGAGCGACTTTTGTATTCAAAGGGATGCCTTCCACTGGGAAACTTTATGTTTCAAATGCTTCACGTAACAAAACTATCCTCGAGAAGGAATAGGGATTGGATTAAATAAATGGACTTAAAAGGTGAGACTGTAGTTGGTTGGTTATTTTGATTTTAGGGCGCATCGACCAGGTTTGGTCATTTACCGCCCATAGGTGAGACTGTATGAAAATAAATAAATAACATCGCTGGAAAATTGGGTTCAAGAGTCTACATAGGGTCCTGAAACACATTTTCCGGTCAATATCATTGCTTTATTCTGATACAGAGTCTCATCTTCTAAGTCCATTTAATTAATACAATCCTTTTTCCTTCTCAGGGATAGTTTTGTTGTGTGGAACATTCGAAACAGTTAAAGAAGCACACTTAGTTTGACTGTGCCTGCATTTGTAGAGAGCGGTCAATGGAATTTTGCTGAGATACATATGTGATGAGGTTATGCCCAAGTAGCTGATGTGAGTTATACTGAATCGTGCATGAGCCTTCAGTACCTAATTGTACTTTGGATAAGGAGGGGAATATAAAGGAAACAATTCGATGCATGCATATTGTACTTTCTGCTCCCACAACAAAGACACACTTTAAACAATTAATCATGTTACAATTGCCTGTCTGGGGCTTTATATGCGCATTGGCTGGATGGTCACCGATGGCAGGATCCGAGCACCTCTTGTACTTCGTAAGGAGAGGATGCACGGAAGAACATTGGACCTGGAAAACAGAGGAAGATGGCTAAAACGTGAACATCTTAACGTCTTTTTCACCTGTCATAAAAATATTAACCTCTTCAACATAAAATCAAAATCAACTTCACGACACCGACTCTCCAACTCCGTATTGGACAAGTCAGTATCTTGGGACACCTTCCCAAACGTCGCATCTCACGATGAACTGATCAGTCTTATTCCTACGAGTGCATCCGCACCATTCGGTGAGAGCCATTACCGGGCGCTATGCAGACGCAACATAGACACTATAATACATTTATTTGTTGTGTTATACGCCATTGCACGCACCACTAAGTGGTTGGTTGACTGACTTTGCTGCTTCAGGTCGCAGCAATTCTGATGGCCATTGTGTGCCCCAACTGAGTAACTGATGACCGGAGCGTCGACGTCGCAACCCTCCATCGTCACTCACAGCACCACTGTCGAGTTGTGCGGTATCCTACCAGTGGGCACTGACGCGCCGGTGTCTGCCTCTGACCTGAGGTCGAGCCCCTGGTCCTTCCAGAGTTTGTCGATGATGCGGATCGTCTGCAGGGTGAGCATGTCCTGGCGGAGGTCGTCGCCGGCCTTGAAGATGAGCTTCACCGGGTCGCCGCCCTCGTCTGTGTTCTCGAAGATCAGACGCAACGGAGCCTGCTTGCTCTCGAAGTAGGTGAAGTCTTGTAGTCTGCCGGCGGAGAAGGGAATGAAGACGTGCCACGGAAGTGGTCCCAGATACGGACCAGCATTGGTTTCACAAACCGACGGACGGTGGTCTCCGCATTGGTCTTGGAGACAGATCGATAGTGGTCCATAGGCCGACCCAGACCGAGGCAAAACATACATAACTGCAGCTCTATACGCCAACGCAGATTCCATGACACCAACCCAGACCCGAGCATCGATGTGAGACCGGCACGAGAAAACCACACCCTTTCTCTCACTCTCTGTCTGTCTGTCTGTCTGTCTGTCTGTCTGTCTGTCTGTCTGTCTGTCTGTCTGTCTGTCTGTCTGTCTGTCTGTCTGTCTGTCTGTCTGTCTGTCTGTTTGTCTGTCTGTCTGTCTATCTGTCTGTGTCTGTCTGTCTCTCTCTGTCTCTCTCTCTCTATCTATCTCTCTCGTCAGTCGACAACGGTCCCCTTCTACCTGTGGCACGTCCGCCCACAGTTGGTCGGCAGCTTCAGCCGGAGGCACCACCAGTCCGGAGATGCTCACCTGGGGTGTTTACAGAGCACGTTCTGGTCCAAAGGGTCGACAAAGCTGGTGAGCAAGTTCCTCTCAGTGGCGGCCGCCGCGTCCTCCCGGAGCGACTCGCGGATCTTCTCCTTGTCGCTTCCCGCGGCGCGCTTTATCTGCACTTTGGCATTGAGATCTGGCCGAACATACACGCATACATCAGCCACGGTCAGCAGTCTGGCGTTGAAAACACCCACCAAATCTGACAACATAGTTCATAGGATTATTGGCATCAGGGGCAAATATCAGTGCAAAAGCTACACTGGCGATATAATAGGGATATAGTTAAAATGAAAGCATGCTACAGAATAAACGGTGATAAATAGAGACATGGCTAGAATATGTCATACGCTATGACACCCGGCAAACAGTCATCTTAACCCTCGCCGTACCGGTAGGGAGGGGGGAGAAGGGGGGTGTGCTCTCGAGAGCGCCTGAAGTTTTTCCGCGATAGCGGCCGAATGAGTAAACGCAGACACCAAATTGTCAGTAGCTCATTATACATTTGTTTTGCATGTTTTATACAAATTTCAGGTCCAAGCCACCAAAGGTCATTGACCTGGAACGAGTCAAAGGGGTAACGTTCCAAGATATCCAAAGTGCCGCCAAACAGAGGAGTTGCAACATATAACTACTTCAGACTTCAGAGTATGCTGTCCTTTTATCAGGAAGAACAAACTCCTGTCTGGAAATATTCATTAAGGTCAGGATTACTGACCTGAGATCAGACCAATCTCCGCATACTTGTACCGTATGCAATGGGGAAAATTCGATTTGGAGGTAATTTGTCATGCCAAGAATGACACGGAGCATGAAATAAGCATTCTGGGTTAATTTATGTGTCAAAATTTAATGAAATAAGATCAGGTGACTTATGCATGTTCTACACAAGGCCATCTTATGCAGAATGTTGCTGTTCCTCGCCAAGTGATAACTGAATTTGGTTTCAGCGCGGCATAAGTCGTGCGATATGAGATTGGACGATAAAACGAATGACCTGAGATGACCTGACCTCGTGCAGGCTGACCTGATTTGATTTTTTTGGATTACCTCCCAAGCAGTGCACATATAGGCCACGGCCGAAGAGATCGAATTGTCAATTTGTGCATTGTCCCAGCGTGACCTGGGGCCAGGTCATGAGGTCAGAAGCTGGACAGTTTTCAAATATACTCCAGTATCCTATCAGTTCTTCTTTGAACACAACTGTATGCCTCAAAAGGGATGCACCGGAGATATTCAAGCTTGAACTTACTTGACCTGGCCATATGGCATGACCTGACCTGACCTAACCTTATAATTTTCGGATATCAATCAGATATAAATATTTTGTTTGAATGGTTCTGGTAGAAGAACCCAAGTTATATATATATATCTTCATATTTTCCTGGCAATTCTCCAGGGAAAACGTCATGGCACTGGGTAGATGGCACTGGGTAGACCTATTATGAGCATTATCCACCGATGTCGATGAAAATGGACAAATAAGATGTGAATGAGTTATAGCCTATGTTGACTTCCCAATGGCAGCTTCCCTGTGCCTCTAACATGCAGCTTGAATGTTGGTTTTCAAGCCTGATACCGACCTGACCTGACCTATTTTATCTCTTTGTCTCACCCTTCTTCACTATGGGCGATATAAATGCATTCAGTTATGTTAATTCTTGCAAAACAATGACAAAAGAACACAAGATCTATGCTTTTCTAATCATTTACAGGGCCTTAAGTCAGGATCCACATATTGCCCTCATACGTATTGTCGTGCTCTTCATGACCAGAGCCTTCAAACGGTGTTCTGCATTTCATCCCAGCATACGTAAATCGGAAGTTAGAAGAAGAATAATAGAGGGAGAGGGCTTTCAAGAGCGAGGCGAAGATGGATCTGTGGACCGGCACGGCGAGGGTTAATGATCGGCGACCAAAGCCATTCCATAGGGCATTGACAACTCGTCTTACGACCTCGCATTAGGTTCACGATTTCACATGGAACCAGGACATTAAACCAGAATAGAACCAGGACATTAAATGCTGGTTATGACTTGACTTCATATCATGGTTTTGTTATTTGGAAATGCCTGAAGAGCCTCAGGCATTATGTAGGCATCGACAGAAGCCGGCCCGATTAAATGTGGCCACCAGGGTCGGGACGTCACCAGGGCTCCGTTCAGCTGACCAGGCCGCGTGGCTAGAGGCGAGCCCCAGTTGGCACCGACCTCTACAGGCCGGTCCCAGGTGGCC
The DNA here is from genome assembly GCA_034440615.1 of Ashinkailepas kermadecensis. NCBI lineage: Eukaryota > Metazoa > Arthropoda > Thecostraca > Neolepadidae > Ashinkailepas > Ashinkailepas kermadecensis. Next base: position 61,297 of record JAOTOM010004208.1, read on the forward strand.
CTGATGTGATAACTGGAGGCCGGTGCCGGCTGACCCGGCGTGGGACACCCACCGGAGAGCGTCCGCAGTGTGTCGTGCAGGCGACACAGACTGTGCATGTGGTGGCAGGCGGCGCGACAGTAGGCCTCCAATAGCAGCGCGTTCCGCACACTCACCGCCGGAACATGCATCTCGGACCTGGCGGCGACGGCAGCCGTCACAGCGAGCTCCAGTCGGGCTGGACTTCCACCTCACGGGGCAGATCTAGGCTGGACCTCCAGCTCACGAGCCAGATCTAGGCTGGACCTTCACCTCACGGGCCAGATCTAGACTGGATCCCCAACTGACGGGCCAGATCTAGACTGGATCCCCAACTGACGGGCCAGATCTATACTGTATCCCCACCACTTAGGTCACAGGTGGGCCTCCCCCGCATACATGGCTGAATGCAACTAGCCCGCCTGACTGAATCAGGTCAGGTCAGGTTACGTGACCAGTGGTAGCCAACTAGCCCGCCTGACTTAATCAGGTCAGGTCAGGACACGTGACCAGTGGTAGCCAACTAGCCCGCCTGACTTAATCAGGTCAGGTCAGGACACGTGACCAGTGGTAGCCAACTAGCCCGCCTGACTTAATCAGGTCAGGTCAGGTTACGTGACCAGTGGTAGCTAACTAGCCCGCCTGACTTAATCAGGTCAGGTCAGGACACGTGACCAGTGGTAGCCAACGGCAGCAACCACAGATCATGCCTATACATGACGTGTCCAAACGGCGAAGGTAACACGATACACCACACAGTGCGACACCGAAATAGCTACCGCGCGGGCTGACGATCTCGTGCACCCGACGTATCGTGGGAAAGACGACACAGTGCGACACCAAAACAGCTACTGCGCGGGCCGACGATCTCGTGCTGTATCGTGGCCAAGACGACAGGTTCACAGGCAACGACCACAGGTCCACAATTCAGTGAGACAGCACATTTGAGAAGCATTCACGTCGTGGTAGTTGACTGATAAATGCATAGCTTTATGTTGAATACAGCGTAATGCACGCGAGCCTTTCCAGTTGGTGTTTTCCTGGTTTACATCCAATGAGCCAGATATCGGCGATACAGCCAGCGATATTTTGTGGCTGTGATTACTTTAATTTTCTTTGATTATGAACCAATACCAATGTCAGTGGAAAGAGACCGTCTTACAGACGCATACGCACACGCAGACGAGCCACAAACCCAACTATCTAGAGAATTTGATGACAACGTTCACATTTACAATTTTCCTCGATATCCCAGAACATGCGTCAGTCAGATTTCTTCTCGCTGTTAAATTCAACAACGCCCAAAGCCACCTAGCAAATGCGCATTGCCTATTGAGGAGGCAGCTCGATCTCGTCTTGTCCATTGAGAAGGAAGCCGGATCCTGTCTGAGTCGGCCGAAAGCAGGGTTGGAAAAATAGGCCACGCCTAGACTTTTGTCAACCAGAACATACGACACTCAGAGCAGGAGAAGAACAATCTTCAAAATACGATCCTCTTCTTTTTCTTGCTCAAAGGTTGAATGGCACTGTTTGACAACTACTGCAAACTTACTGCTTTTTAATAAAAAATTCCTAAAACTCACTGGAAAGTACAAAGTACAATTTCTGATTTTACAAAGAGAAACCATTTCGGAACTGATAGTTACACATTTCTCCCCTTCACATTCAGGAACCCAACACATAAATCTGACGCCGACCCAGCACGAGTGGATCCGCGTCCACCCGCGAATCCGCCCAGCCTGACCCGGCAAGACACCGACCTGAGGTGTCAGAACAGCTAGTGGCCGATGGCGCGACACCGACCTGAGGTGTCAGAACAGCTAGTGGTCGATGGCAAGACACCGACCTGAGGTGTCAGAACAGCCAGTGGCCGATGGCGCGACACCGACCTGAGGTGTCAGAACAGCCAGTGGCCGATGGCGCGACACCGACCTGAGGTGTCAGAACAGTCAGTGGCCGATGGCGCGTCACCGACCTCGGGTGCCAGAACAGTCAGTGGCCGATGGCGCGACACCGACCTGAGGTGTCAGAACAGCTAGTGGCCGATGGCGCGACACCGACCTGAGGTGCCAGAACAGCCAGTGACCGATGGCGCGACTGCGGATGGCTCGCGTCAGCAGGAACTCGCTCAGCTCCGACAGCAGATAGTTCTCGTGCTTCAGCGCCTGCACCAGCTGCAGCAGGTACAGCTGCAGCTCCTCGTCACTGAAACAACACACAGCGCTGTGCTGCAGCTTATCAACTTGGTCAACACTACATGCTAAATACTGCCATAGCACCCCTTTCTAACCAGAACCCAACAGCCAAAGTGGATGAGTACTCCTTCTGTCCTTGCCAATGACGTATCTGGTCAGGTCATCGGACGACACGGGCGAACCTGCCAGTGACAATGGCCGCAGAATCGTCGACTGTACTGCTGGCTGTAACGTCATGTCTCCATGTCGAGTGCGACTATAGCTAGCTTGACCTTGAAGTAGGGGTCACGTGCTGCACGAGTAATTTCTAAAATTCAACACCTGCATGCATAATATTACATGGAAAGGAACGGGCTTAAAATAGGTTCTTCTGCCACACAATTGAGTCGACAAACCGCCACCGGCTGTGAGGTTGGCTGTGAGTGGACTGTGAGCCCGCGAGTGAGCTGCGGTGTCGGGTATCGGGTGTCGGGTGTCGGTGTCGGTGTCGGGTGTCGGGTGTCGGGTGTCGGGTGTCGGGTGTCGGGTGTCGGGTATCGGTGTCGGGTGTCGGGTGTCGGGTGTCGGGTGTCGGGTGTCGGGTGTCGGGTGTCGGGTGTCGGGTGTCGGTGTCGGTGTCGGTGTCCCACCTGGCCTTCTGCAGACAGCGGACGGCGAACTGGCGCACTGTCGTGTCGGCGATGTTGACGTCGAGCAGCGCCAGCGACTTGTCCGGCGCCAGCAGCCGCCACTTCTGCAGCAGCATCGTCATCTCGGCCACCTGCGCGTCGGCACGTGTTCAGTGCGCTTCACACTGAACACGTCCGTCCCAGCCCGACATGGCTACAACCCAACCACATACAACTTCAGTCCAGTCGAACATGGCCACAACCCAGTCACACACAGCTTCAGTCCAGCCCAACATAGCTACAGCCCAGCGAAACACAACATCGGTCCAGCCCGACATCGCTACAACCCAGTCACACACAGGTTCAGTCCAGCCCGACATAGCTACAACCCAGTCTGCAGATACAGTTCAGTCGAGTCCTGTCCTGTCCAGGTGAGCACAGCTGGAATAGTCCCGGCATAACTGAAGTTGTTTAAGCCTAAAAGTGTTATGCAGAAGTGAAACTGAATGGAATTGACATTGAGTACATTGAATATATCACGGATGCAATGGATTATCTTATTGTGCTTTACGTTACGCATTTAGGATCCAATGTGTATGACGAGGCGGAGGATGTCATACGAATGCGGCGAGGGTCCGCTTAAACAAGTGACTTGTGCTCTGACGCGCGTCATTTCCGACCTCAGCGCCACGTTTGGACACGCGGACAGCAACTGGTGTTGAGACGAATCACTGGCCGCAACTGAGCGTGACGCCACCTACCGGCAGCCACAACTGACCTCCAGGTGGCTGCTCCAGTCGACACACTGCAGCAACTTCGGCAGGGCGTTCGGGTGGCTAGCTTGGCATTGTCGGCGCAGCGACCAGAGCACCTTCTTGTCGCGGTCGGTCAGATCCAGGGCGCGCATGTCGCGCTCCAACGCCGCGGCCAGCTTCAGCTTCACCTGCTCCGTCTGCCGGCACACGCCACTCAGACCTCACCGAGACAACGCCACGTGCTGGTGCATGAGTGTCTGTGATATATTGTCTGTGAGGGGCAGAGGCGGAACATTTCGATGATTCTCTCACCAAGCAAAACGTGCAGGCAGATACTGAACTCACCACACGATCGGAAAATTGCAGTTAGCCGGCATGACTTTGACCAAGAGTCGCGTATTCCTGCAGAGTTCGGAATTTGCACCTGGGCGGGCCCCGTGCTGCCACACTCCTGGCGTGACTGTGGCACCCTGTTCGGCCAGCTGCCAGGTGGCCACCTCGGTCGGGCGGGCCCCGTGCTGCCACACTCCTGGCGTGACTGTGGTTAAGCCGAGAGAGCGCCCATCACTGGGCAGCCGAGTGGCAAGGCTGACTCCACTGCATGGGACTACCCAGCTTTCCATGTGTGCACACTGCAGCCGGCCACATCGCGGCCTGATAACGCACAGCTAGCACGCGCGCCCGAACACCTCTCACATAACGCGGCCCGAAGGGGGGGGGCAGATTCGGCACCCCTAAGATCTCGGAAACTACTGAAGCGGAACTTGGACGGCAGATTACGGCTGTAGTGAACCCGCTGCAGTATAAACTGCATGACCCTAGTTTAATGCATTCAGGACCAAATGATGCCGAGATCGACTGCCACACCGCGCTACCGCGCCCACGAAACCTTTGTGGCCTTGAACGCTCGGTGGTCGGGCAGCCCGGCGATCGTCTTTGCATTCCTGCAGTTCCTATATTTGCCAACAGGTTTCAAAAATTGTTTTCTTGCATGAGATGCGCTAATCGATCTTGAACAAAACCACATTTTATTACAATATCCCAGTCAATTTATGAAATGTCGTCGACAAACAGGAGGGGGGGGTCTTCAGCCCTCGTCCGGTGCGCGTGCTAACAGGCAGGCCCCGGGCCGGGCAGTCTTAACGGAGAGGCAGGGTCTGTACGGGGTCGCTGCAACGGAGAGGCAGTGTCTGTACTGGGTCGCTAACGGAGAGGTAGGGTCTGTACGGGGCCGCTGTAACGGATAGACGGGGGTCTCGATGGGCCTATTTTAACGAAGAAACGAGAGAAGGGGCGAAGCCCTACTGTTGTCTCGATGGTTGTCACGCTTTACATCAACAAAGGTGGCTGCCGTTGTAGGACTGGCTCGGGCTGAAGAAGAACACATCGGGCCAGTTCCCGAAAAACAGCGTGCAACCTCGCACGACATGCACTCCACCACAGCTCCAACGGTGCTCACGTTTCCGCGACCGAAGAAGTTGTGGTCGGAATCAATGTCGTCGTGGCCATTGGTAGCGGCTTGGTAGGCATATTGGTGCATTTTCTCCACTGATGGGTACACCACCTGAAGCCCCTCCGAGCAGTAACTGCCGAACAGGTCAGATCAGGTCAGGTCCACTGATGTGTACATAACCTAAAACCCCTCCCAGCTGTACACGCCGAGCAGATCAGATCAGGTCAAGTCAGGTCAACTAGATGCATTACCGGTCACCTTCTCCTGAACTCAGTCAACTCACCTGTCGAAGCGGACGCTGATCTGCGCGGTCCCGGCCGGGCGGCTCACCTGTCGAAGCGGACGCTGATCTGGGTGGCCTGGTCACAGTCCGGGCGGCTCACCTGTCGAAGCGGACGCTGATCTGGGTGGCCTGGTCACAGTCCGGGCGGCTCACCTGTCGAAGCGGACGCTGATCTGGGTGGCCTGGTCACAGTCCGGGCGGCTCACCTGTCGAAGCGGACGCTGATCTGGGTGGCCTGGTCACAGTCCGGGCGGCTTACCTGTCGAAGCGGACGCTGATCTGGGTGGCCTGGTCACAGTCCGGGTTGGCCACCACGGTGGCCAGTGGCTGGAACGCCTCCTCAGAGGCGGCCATCGACTCCTGGTAGGGCCACATGAAGAGCGTGACGGCGCCGACGCGCAGGTGGCCACGGTAGTCGTACACGGGCGCGTTCACCCACGCCAGGTAGTTGCAGAACTGTGGACAGAGGTCGGCCGTGAGGCGAACGGTGGCCGCCAGTCACCCGACAGTTACTGGCTCACAACACTGGCGGCACTCACACTGAGCCCTGGCAGGCACATTTTTACTGACGTGTGTACACTTCATAGTGGGACAAAATGAACCTTCGAACTGATGTTAATGGCATTCATCATGCTTATGACCTTATGACCCTTGAAATAACCTTGTCAATTGGACATGGCGCCATCCACTCTATCGCCGCATGCTTGATGACCAGAAAGGTCACCAACATGCTGTGCCATAATTGTACCTATCTGTGATAATAATACACGTATTGGGACCTTTTCAGACCTTCCAGAAAACTTTTCAGTTTTAATACGATTCAGAACGTTCACAGGATATTTGTCAGTACATGCTTCACAATACTGTGACGGCGCATAATGTTGGTGATGTTCACGTCGAAGCTCTGATGATTATCTGCACGCAGCATGCATTCAATATAAATCTCTGAAATGCAAAACATAGCATTGACATTCGTCTGTTCATCTGTGCCCAAATGAAACGTAACCAGTTCAATGTCATGGAATTCACAATTGTACGTGAAAAACGACACCTATCAGGAAGTTGTTTTAACTCCTGCGGACAGAGTTTTGACTTCCTGAATTAATTTCCATGAACCTCCACAATAGGCAACTGCAATAACTGCTACATTTTCCACCATACTCTACTCCTGGCATCTGTACCATCACCATGTTGCCAGCAGATGTGGTGTTCAACCGTCAATATCATCTTTTGCCCGCACTTTCCTCGTCCTATGTCCAAATTGTTTCGAAGTCATCAGGGGTTTTGACTTCTCACCTGCTACACTCCACCCCACGAAAAATAAATTGCAAGACAGTGAAGCAGCTCGCAAAATTTCCAGTACACCCTCAAGAAGTAAATATTTGTATTTGACGCCAGTGATGTGCCCTCCAACGCACCCACGTGGTGACTTACAACGATGCAAAACCCGCCCATAGTGGATGGGGCGAGCATTACTTGTGCATCTTGCGTCGGTTCAACAGGAAAGCGAGCCATAGTCATCTCCACGACAGCGTCCTTCGACAAGCCCGACCCGTGCGTCAGCGGTCAGCGCACCCACCTTGCCGTTGGCCAGCCTGTTGGACTTGATGCCGCGAGACTGGCGCGCCACCTCGTACACGGCCAGCGAGAGTCGGGTCATGCGCGGCAGGTCGCGCACCTGCACACTGAACTGGACGCACCGCTCCAGGGGCACGGCGCAGTCAGACGCGGCCGCCGCCAGCGGCTGGGTCACGCGCTGCGACTCGCACAGACGCTTGGTGCCGCAGAACAGCGCCGCATCCAGCCCCATCTGGCGAGAGGAGGGACGGGCAATCTCCAGCTGACGGGACGGCACGCTGCACCACCTCGTAGGTACCCTTAATACAAACAAGCAGACTGAGTACGCCATACGCGGTTCGCTTCCATCTTGGTTGCGAACCCACTTTTGTGACAATATTCTCAGATCGGCATTGGCTTTTCACTTCAGTTAGGAGCTTCCCACCTGTGGTAAGCTTATCGACATGGTGACGAACTTGTCGCACGCGTGGCGACTATCCCAGTGGCGATTATCTCACCTCGGTAGCGAGGTGTCACCTCACTGCGAAACTTTCCACATCAGTCACCATCTGCTCACACCTTAGTGGCGGGCCCACCCGTCTGCGGACGACCGTCTCACCTCTGTGACGAAGTGGCCTACGGGCAGGTTGGCGACGGAGCCGATGGTGAGGCCGAACTGCTGCTCGATGTCCCAGCTACTGACGGTAGCCGGCCGGCGGCGGGGCATCATGCCGCTGCTGGAGGTGGCGCGACTGCGTACACCCGAACCGATACCCAGCTCCCGCGGCTCACAATCTGACCAGGTCAGGTTACGATACAGGTCACGGTACAGATCACGGTACCGGGTCACGGTACAGGGTCACGGTACAGGTCACGGTACAGGTCACGGTGCAGGTCACATGACAGACCACGATGCAGGTTGTGCGCACCCGGCAGCAGTACACTGCTGTACCCACGCGAGTGGTATACTGCTCAGCTGTACCCACGCGACAGTGATATACTGCTCAGCTGTACCCACGCGACAGTGGTACACTGCTCAGCTGTACCCACGCGACAGTGGTATACTGCTCAGCTGTACCCAAGCGACAGTGGTATACTGCTCAGCTGTACCCACGCGACAGTGGTATACTGCTCAGCTGTATCCAAGCGACAGTGGTATACTGCTCAGCTGTACCCACGCGACAGTGGTATACTGCTCAGCTGTACCCACGCGACAGTGGTATACTGCTCAGCTGTACCCAAGCGACAGTGGTATACTGCTCAGCTGTACCCACGTGACAGTGGTATATTGTCCAGCTGTACCCACGTGACAGTGGTATACTGCTCAGCTGTACCCACGCGACAGTGGTATACTGCTCAGCTGTACCCACGCGACAGTGGTATACTGCTCAGCTGTACCCACGCGACAGTGGTATACTGCTCAGCTGTACCCACGCGACAGTGGTATACTGCTCAGCTGTACCCAAGCGACAGTGGTATACTGCTCAGCTGTACCCACGCGACAGTGGTATACTGCTCAGCTGTACCCACGCGACAGTGGTATACTGCTCAGCTGTACCCACGCGACAGTGGTATACTGCTCAGCTGTACCCAAGCGACAGTGGTATACTGCTCAGCTGTACCCACGTGACAGTGGTATACTGCTCAGCTGTACCCAAGCGACAGTGGTATACTGTCCAGCTGTACCCACGTGACAGTGGTATACTGTCCAGCTGTACCCAAGCGACAGTGGTATACTGCTCAGCTGTACCCACGCGACAGTGGTATACTGCTCAGCTGTACCCACGTGACAGTGGTATACTGTCCAGCTGTACCCAAGCGACAGTGGTATACTGCTCAGCTGTACCCACGCGACAGTGGTATACTGCTCAGCTGTACCTACGCGACAGTGGTACACTGCTCAGCTGTACCCAAGCGACAGTGGTATACTGCTCAGCTGTACCCACGCGACAGTGGTATACTGCTCAGCTGTACCCAAGCGACAGTGGTATACTGTCCAGCTGTACCCACGTGACAGTGGTATACTGCTCAGCTGTACCCACGCGACAGTGGTATACTGCTCAGCTGTACCCACGCAAGTGGTATACTGCTCAGCTGTACCCAAGCGACAGTGGTATACTGTTCAGCTGTACCCACGCGACAGTGGTATACTGCTCAGCTGTACCCACGTGACAGTGGTATACTGTCCAGCTGTACCCAAGCGACAGTGGTATACTGCTCAGCTGTACCCACGCGACAGTGGTATACTGCTCAGCTGTACCTACGCGACAGTGGTACACTGCTCAGCTGTACCCAAGCGACAGTGGTATACTGCTCAGCTGTACCCACGCGACAGTGGTATACTACTCAGCTGTACCCAAGCGACAGTGGTATACTGATCAGCTGTACCCACGTGACAGTGGTATACTGTTCAGCTGTACCCAAGCGACAGTGGTATACTGCTCAGCTGTACCCACGCGACAGCGGTATACTGCTCAGCTGTACCCAAGCGACAGTGGTATACTGCTCAGCTGTACCTACGCGACAGTGGTACACTGCTCAGCTGTACCCAAGCGACAGTGGTATACTGCTCAGCTGTACCCACGCGACAGTGGTATACTGCTGTACCCACGCGACAGTGGTATACTGCTGTACCCACGCGACAGTGGTATACTGCTCAGCTGTACCCACGCGACAGTGGTATACTGCTCAGCTGTACCCAAGCGACAGTGGTATACTGCTCAGCTGTACCCACGTGACAGTGGTATACTGTCCAGCTGTACCCAAGCGACAGTGGTATACTGCTCAGCTGTACCCACGCGACAGCGGTATACTGCTCAGCTGTACCCAAGCGACAGTGGTATACTGCTCAGCTGTACCTACGCGACAGTGGTATACTGCTCAGCTGTACCCACGCGACAGTGGTATACTGCTCAGCTGTACCCACCTGGCAGAGATATGCTGCTGTTGCGCACCAGCAGCAGCCGCACGCGTTCCCCCCGGCTCAGCACGCGCTGTACGGGCTCGAAGCGCCAGAGCGCCACGTCGTGCACCAGGTACTGCTGGCGACCGAGCACCTTAAGTGTGTAGTGGGCGGACGGCGCGGCGGCCCACGGCGACAGCACGCTGGTGCGCGCCATCTTGTCGAGCGCCATGCCGACCAGCTGATGCGGGGTCACGTCGGGCGGCACGCGGAACGTGGTGCCCACGTAGCCGGCCTGCGGCAGCCGGACACACCGTGTCACCGACACACCGTGTCACTGACACACTGACACACCGACACACCGTGTCACAGACACACTGACACACCGACATACCGACACACCGTGTCACCGACACACCGTGTCACCCACACCGACACACCGTGTCACTGACATACCGTGTCACCGACACACTGACACACCGTGTCACCGACACACTGACACACCGTGTCACCGACACACACGGAACGTGGTGGCACTGAGCGGCGCCGTGCAGCTAATATAACTGGCCCGCAACGATACCACAAGGCAGTGTTGGAAAAATGGCCATTTTTTGGACATTTGGCTGTCCAAAGAATTATACACTCCCAAAAATATCCACTCCTTGGGCTGCCAAACTACCAGATGAAGAGCTAATGCATAACAAGAAATCCCAACTAGTTCTGTCACTATCAAATAATGATAATTGTTAACATAGCCCACAGAGCAGCATGCTCAATGGACTATATGGTGATCTTTGACTAGTAGTGAGAATGAGATCCACCAGTTCTAATAATCTTCATCTTGTGTAATCATTTTGGGTCCTTGACACATCAACTTGGCAACATTATTGAGAATAATGTCCATTTGTTATTTCAGCTGATCACCAGGGCTGCAGAAACATTCAAAGAGAATGCAAGGAAAAGAACAGAAGATGAGATGCCTGTTAGAGTTGAAGAATGACAGGATACCAGCAGAATGGAAGCTAAAGTTGGGATCACTATGCATATGACCATAACAGTGAATATATACACATATAATGGTGCAAGTCAAGTGTATACTGGTGCAAGTGTAATTGCCTAGTACAAGTAATAAACAAACATACATGCCTTCATTCACTTACTTTCCATTCACAAAAATGCCCTGACCAGAAGTGCTCAGAAGAATGCAAGACCAAAACTAGAAAGAGAACTGGAGTAGGCTGTACACAACTCGCAACTAGATAGGCACAAAGGGAATGATTTTCCAAATATCTCAGTGGGTGCAAGTCATGCTTTGGCATGGCAGTTTTTTTATGAGGTGGGAGGCAAAAAAACAACAAAATTGTACTCAGTGTCAAATGGGATGGGTGCACCCAACAATATCCTGAAACACTTCATAAGTGCATAATCAATGTGCATGAATACATGCTTAGGTGCACTGGAGTGACACCAAACCCATAGGAGTACAAAATAATGCATTCCGACACCAAAATAAGCAGACTAGCCCTTGACGCCAAAGCATTTGTCTGCTGAAAATGATTGTTTTCAGCAGCCTTCAAAATTTAAGAAAATCAAACAATTCTGTCCAAACAAGAACAAAGTCAGAAAGCTTCATCCATTACAGGGCCACCCATTAATGGAAGACCCTAGGTAGGTATGCCACTGGGTGCATATGCACTTGCATGTTGATGTGGATGCAGATGCACCTAGGTAAAACTTACCTACCTAGATTTGCACCAAGTACCTACCTAGTAGGTAGGTACGTACTAGGTAACCTACCTACATCCATGCAATCTATCTATAGGTAAGGCATCGCAATATTATCATAGTTCACCCTTCCACACCAATGGCAATGAGAGGCATTCAATTTGAACAATTCAATTGAGCCTAATTTCTTACGTAGGATGACACCCACCGACGGGTCGACACCACACCACAGCAATTACTACTCTCACTTAAGGGCCTTGAGTCTCACTTCCCGCCTACCGGTCCATCAATCATCCAAATACCTACATCCTAACACCAGCGCACTGCACAACTACTTATATTTGCCACACGATATAATCTCTGGACTTCCAAATTCAAAACATGAAGTAATCCCTCTTCCAATGAAGGAAGCTTGCATGCGTCGCCTGGCTAGTAAAGAAAACTACCACTCTCTGGGACGGATTGGAAATTTCGAGGCTCTTGGCCGGGGGTGAATCATGCCTCTCCAGCTCCCACTCTTTCGGGAGCTTTTTAAACCACTCCGAAGAAAGGCAATTAATAATTAGCCTTTGAATGCTTCCTGAAAGATTGGGATGTTCTACATCAGCTTACGGAAGAGAAAAGGTGTATTTCTGGGTTTCTGAAGCAATCGCAGCCGATCTAAATAAAATATATCAGGTAAAATTTACGCGTGAAAATTAGCCAGATCCGTCCAAGACATTCTCCAAAGCTGTTAAGACTTTGTGGCAAAATAGACCACCAGATAACCAGAAATTTCGGTGTCTTTTGATTTCATGACATACATTGTTTCAGAGCGCCACATATTCGTGACACAAATACTGTTTATGCCACTCGGACACAGATATTCTACAACTCCGCAAAAATAAAATTTGACGGTGTGGATTTAATCTGGGTGGCCCAGAGTTAAGATACTAAAGTACAGATTTAAGATAATTGAAGAAAATAATCATTCCTTGAATTTTTCGGGGGGGATTTATTTTATCACAATTTATTTTTTAGCCTTTTCTGCAATAGCCTTGGGTCATAGTTCCTCGCCGGCTATGCAGATTGTCCATATCCGCCGCACTAAATATCATTAACCACAATTGCGTATTTATCCGCCGCGTGGTGTTTACTTCTTCCTTCCATTGCGTTTCGATCAGGTGAGGTAAGGTTGGGTCCATTCTTTCGGTTTTTGTCTGGTTGCGAAGTACAAGAAAATCTGGTGCTGTAGTTTCTCATTCCTTGGACTTTGTTTTTTAATGCAATGTTTATGAATGTGCTGAAAATGATTTGACCACTCGTCTCCTCTGCAAATGCATGCTTTTCACTTGCGAGGGAAAATAACACCCAAAAAAGGGCTTGAAGTTGGGTAATTACTAGTATACCTTAAAAAGTAGTGTTCACAATAACAAAAGAAGATGGGGCGTAGCCAGCTTCACCTACGGTAACCTTCCATGCATGACATATATTTTCTAAAAATTTCCAAACAATTTTGTTTCTGAAATTTCAAAGGGAAAGACCCAACATATGATAGCCTGAAATGTTTTTGAAGAAAAAAATAACTTTTTAAACAAATTTACCCACATTTTTATCAAACCTATCAAAGCCTAACCTGACATAACCTAACCAAACTTTACCCATTCTTTGTATGCTTCACGGAGGTAAAATATGTAAATTTGTGTTTTAAGGTGTTTTATGAAATCTTGGCATTTTCATTGAAATGCAATGTTTACCAATGTGACTAAGATGATGGGAGCACTATTTTTGCGCAAATGCTTACTTTTCAGATTGTGAGCAAAATAACACCAAGAATGGGCTATGAGTTATGTAGCATAGCATAAAAATAAATGTTAAAAAAATAAAATATATGCAACATAACCTAACATAACCTCCCCTTGGAGAACAAAAATATAAAAAAGAAAACTGCAAAGAAATTTGTTCTTTGAAAAATTTTCACAATTTAAAAACCTAACCAAACCTAACCTGACCTAACATTAGCTGCTTTTGAAGGAAAAAAAATAACTTCAATTCTTAAAAGAATTCAAAAATTGTCCAACTTCAAAAACTGAACTAACCTAACCTAACGAAACCTAACTCATTTGCTTGCTTCATGGAGGAAAATGTGTATAACAACTTGTCTTGTTGCCACCTTAAAGCATAATAATACGAGTAAAATGTGTATAAAACTTGCCTTGTTGTTAGTTTATACTGCAATAATACCCAAACTTCTCAGCTATGCTGTGGACAAATCTTGCCAAGATTCTTGGCACTGCTGCTAACAGCACCACAGCAAAATTATGGGCTGGTAGGTTTTTGGAGTGCCATGTTTATGAAGGTGACTTAGATGATGGAACCACTTGTTTTCTGTGCAAATGCTTACTTTTCAGGTTGTGAGCAAAATAATGCCCGAAAGGCTTTGAGTTAGGCAACATAGTATAAAATAATTGGAGGGTGTTTTATTCTTCATCCCAGGAAACATCCACTAAATTTTAGGAAATGTGTACTCTCCATTACTTGGTGTTTCTAGGGTATACACCATATTTTGGCAAATCCCAAAATTATACCCTCCATTATTTGGTGCTTCTCAAGGTTATACACTCCATATTTTGGCTAGCCCAAAAATTATACACTCTGAGTCCAAGACTGAGAAGTGAAAATCCAACACTGCCACAAGGTGTACTCTTACTCAGCGCTGGAAACCACAAGGGAGAACACGCTCGACGTCAATGCGCATGCAAGGTGTTGAGGAAGTGAAGCTGTCGAAACATTACACAGCAAATTGTGAACATGAACGCATGGTCCATCCGCTATGCATCACGGAACAGAAAAAAAAACACCGATGTGGATATCACTATTGATAAAGCATAACCGACCTTTCGATGATTCGCCAAACGATCGGTGATCGTTGGGTCACTGAATAATGGTAATAATCATGAAGGTAGATCGAAAGACACTGCTTCTGGAAGTGTTGGGGAAACTGGTGGAAAAAAATGGTAGAATGCATTTGAACGATTACATGTACAATGTCGGCCTGATCTGCGAATCCCTGCTATGGATGCCTTGATGGTGAACACATCTCTGCACAGCACCCTTGAAGCTAAATTATATCATATTCTAGTCTCGCCCTTAAAGTTACTCTATTTGAATGCACAGCCGAAAGTGCATCGCACCTACAGGGGCGGATTCAGGGTGGGCGCATGGGGTGCCGCCTAGAGATGTCATTCCTCTCTCACCGAAAAAGGCGCCCTTTCAGGACGTTCGGGTGCACTCCTGCATTTCTTTATCCGAAGGCCGTCTATGAGTACAAAAGCCGTCGGTCCAAGGACACGCGAGTGCACCCCTTGAAACTTTGTCAATCAGTGGCGCTCTCTGGAAAATGGCGCCCCTCCAAACCAGTGACCCCATCACAATTCTTAGCTCCACCCAAGGGAAGGGTGCATGGCGATTACCCACCTGCCCTGAACGCTTAAAGCATACAAATCCACAACAACATAAAGCGGACCTGTTATTCGAAATTTTAACTCAACATATGCGCATGGTCGCTGACCTATCTCTATAGACCTCAGTGACGAGTAGCCAGCACATGTGCTTGCCCAAGCGCGGAGCTGCCTGATGGTGGCTCCTTCGACAGGCCGCCGCCGCTCGGCCATGTCGAATGAGCCTGCCACACATGAAGCGCCCCACAGACGTTCTCTCGTAATGAGCCTGCCACACATGAAGCGCCCCACAGACGTTCTCTCGTAATCACCAACCAGGTTCTCAAATCGGATTGATACTTTGCATACGGTGTTATGAAAACGACCTGTCCAACCAATGCGTCGAGGATTAAGAACGGCACACTTCATTACACCCAATAGCCATATCAATTGCATATCCCAGTTGCCGGGTGCCCATGTACACAGCGTTGGAAAAATGGCCATTTTTTGGACATTTGGCTGTCCAAAGAATTATACACTCCCAAAAATATCCACTCCTTGGGCTGCCAACTACCAGATGAAGAGCTAATGCATAACAAGATATCTCAACTAGTTCTGCCACTATCAAATAGTGATAATTGTTAACATAGCCCACAGAGCAGAATGCTCAATGGACTATATGGTGATCATTGGCTAGTAATGAGAATGAGATCCACCAGTTCTAATAATCTTCATCTTGTGTAATCATTTTGGGTCCTTGGCACATCAACTTGGCAACATTATTGAGAATAATGTACATTTGTTATTTCAGCTGATCACCAGGGCTGCAGAAACATTCAAAGAGAATGCAAGGAAAAGAACAGAAGATGAGATGCCTGTTAGAGTTGAAGAATGACAGCATACCAGCAGAATGGAAGCTAAAGTTGGGATCACTATGCATATGACCATAACAGTGAATATATAAAAATATAATTGTGCAGGGTCAAGTGTATACTGGTGCAAGTGTAATTGTCTAGTACAAGTGAATGAACAAACATACATGCCTTCATTCACTTACTTTCCATTCACAAAAATGCCCTGACCAGAAGTGCTCAGAAGAATGCAAGACCAAAACTAGAAAGAGAACTGGAGTAGGCTGTACACAACTCGCAACTAGATAGGCACAAAGGGAATGATTTTCCAAATATCTCAGTAGGTGCAAGTCATGCTTTGGCATGGCAGTTTTTTATGAGGTGGGAGGCAAAAAAAAATGTACTCAGTGTCGAATGGGATGGGTGCACCAAACAATATCCTGAAACACTTCATAAGTGCACAATCAATGTGCATGAATGCATGCTTAGGTGCACTGGAGTGACACCAAACCCATAGGAGTAAAAAATAATGTATTCCGACACCAAAATAAGCAGACTAGCCCTTCACTCCAAAGCATTTGTCTGCTGAAAATGATTGTTTCCACCAGCCTTCAAAATAACAAAAAACCAAACAATTCTGTCCAAACACGAACAAAGTCAGAAAGCTTCATCCATTACAGGGCCACCCATTAACGAAGACCCTAGGTAGGTAGTATGCCACTGGGTGCATATGCACTTGCATGTTGATGTGGATGCAGATGCACCTAGGTAAAACTTATCTACCTAGATTTGCACCAAGTACCTACCTAGTAGGTAGGTACTAGGTAGGTACGTACTAGGTAACCTACCTACATCCATGCAATGCATCTATAGGTAAGGCATAGCAATATTATCATTGTTCACCCTTTCACACCAACGGCAATGAGAGGCATTCAATTTGAACAATTCAACTGAGCCTAATTTCTTACGTAGGACGACACCCACCGACGGGTCGACACCACACCACAGCAATTACTACTATCACTTAATGGCCTTGAGTCTCACTTCCCGCCTACCGGTCCATCAATCATCCAAATACATACATCCTAACACCAGCGCACTGCACAACTACATTTGCCACAAGATACCATCTCTGGACTTCCAAATTCAAAACATGAAGTAATCCCTCTTCCAATGAAGGAAACTTCCATGCGTCGCCTGGCTAGTAAAGAAAACTACCACTCTCCGGGACGGATTGGAAATTTAGAGGCTCTTGGCCGGGGGTGAATCATGCCTCTCCAGCTCCCACTCTATCGGGAGCTTTTTAAACCACTCCGAAGAAAGGCAATGAATAATTAGCCTTTGAATGCTTCCTGAAAGATTGGGATGCTCTATATCAGCTTACGGAAAAGAAAAGGTGTATTTCTGAAGTTTGAAGCAATCGCAGCCAATCTGAATAAAATATATCAGCTAAAATTTACGCGTGAAAATTAGCCAGATCCGTCCAAGACATTCTCCAAACCTGTTAAAACTTTGTGGCAAAATAGACCACCAGATAACCAGAAATTTCGGTGTCTTTTGATTTCATGACATACATTGCTTCAGAGCGCCACATATTCGTGACACAAATACTGTTTATGCCACTCGGACACAGATATTCTACAACTCCGCAAAAATAAAATTTGACTGTGGATTTAATCTGGGTGGCCCAGAGTTAGGATAATAAAGTACAGAGTTAAGATAATTGAAGAAAACAATTAGTCCTTGAATTTTTTGGGGGATTTATTTGATCACAATTTATGTTTGAGACTTTTCTGTAGGTCATAGGTGTTCTGTAGCCTTGGGTCATAGTTCCTCGCCGGCTGTGCAAATTGTCCATATCCGCCGCACTAAATACCATTAACCACAATTGCCGTATTATTCCGCCGCGTGGTGGTTACTTCCCTTGATTACTTCCTTCCATTGCTTTTCGATCAGGTGAGATCCCTTGGTTGGGTCCATTGTTCTCTCGGTTTTTGTCTTGTTGCGAATTACAAGAAAATCTGGAGCTGTAGTTTCTCATTCCTTGGACTTTGTTTTTTAATGCAATGTTTATGAATGTGCTGAACATGATTTGACCACTCGTCTGCTCTGCAAATGCATGCTTTTCACTTGCGAGGGAAAATAACACCCCAAAAAAGGGCTTGAAGTTGGGTAATTACTAATATAGCTTAAAAAGTAGTGTTCACAATAACAAAAGAAGATGGGGCATATCCTAACTTCACCTCCCATAACCTTCCATGCATGACACATTTTCTTTCTCAATTTCCAGACAATTTTGTTTCTCAAATTTCAAAAGGAAAAACCCAACATATGATAGCCTGAAATGTTTTTGAAGACAAAAAAAAATTTGACAAATTTTCCCCACATTTTTATCACAACCTATCAAAGCCTAGCCTAACATAACCTAACCAAACTTTACCCCTTCTTTGTATGCTTCATGGAGGTAAAATAGGTAAATTTGTGTTTTAAGGTGTTTTATGAAATCTTGGAATTTGCATTCAAATGCAATGTTTACCAATGTGACTAAGATGATGGGAGCACTATTTTTGTGCAAATGTTTACTTTTCAGATTGTGAGCAAAATAACACCAAGAATGGGCCATGAGTTATGTAGCATAGCATAAAAAGAAATGTTTAAAAAATAAAATATATGCAACATAACCTAACCTAACCTCCCCTTGGAGAAAAAACAAAGTATAAAAAAGAAAACTGGAAAGAAATTTGTTCTCTGAAAAATGTTCAAAATTTAAAAACCTAACCAAACCTAACCTAACCTAACATTAGCTGCTTTTGAAGAAAAAAATAGCTTTTCAATTCTTAAAAGAATCCAAAAATTTTCCAACTTTAAAAACTGAACTAACCTAACCTAACCAAACCTAACTCATTTGCTTGCTTCATGGAGGAAAATGTGTATAAAAACTTGTCTTGTTGCCACCTTAAAGCATAATAATACCAGTAAAATGTGTATAAAACTTGCCTTGTTGTTAGTTTATACTGCAATAATACCCAAACTTCTCAGCTATGCTGTGGACAAATCTTGTCAAGATTCTTGGCACTGCTGCTAACAGCACCACAGCAAAATTATGGGCTGGTAGGTTTTTTTGGAGTACCATGTTTATGAAGGTGACTTAGATGATGGAACCACTTGTTTTCTGTGCAAATGCTTACTTTTCAGGTTGTGAGCAAAACAATGTCAAAAAGGCTTTGAGTTAGGCAACATAGCATAAAATGATTGGAGGGTGTTTTATTCTTCATTCCAGGAAACATCCACTGCATTTTAGGAAATGTGTACACCCCATTACTTAGTGTTTCTAGGGTATACACCATATTTTGGCAAACCCCAAAATTATACCCTCCATTGTTTGGTGCTTCTCGAGGTTATACACTCCATATTTTGGCTCGCCCAAAAATTATACACTCCGAGTCCAAGACTGAGAAGTGAAAATCCAACACTGCATGTACATGTACCTGGTAGACGGGTGAGAGGGCCATACCTGGTTTTCTCGTGCCGCCTGCGGCTCCACAACAACAGACAAGTGATTGTCGGTCGGTAGCTGGGACAGCAGGTGCGTCGGCATCTGATCCGCCATACTGACGGCGCACGGGTAACTGGGGACCGACATGGCGGTCACACGTCGGCCAGCTGGTGATACACACACGGGTAACTGGGGACCGACATGGCGGTCACACGTCGGCCAGCTGGTGATACACACACGGGTAAATGGGGACCGACATGGCGGTCACACGTCGGCCAGCTGGTGATACACACACGGGTAACTGGGGACCGACATGGCAGTCACATGTCGACCAGCTGGTGATACACGGGTAACTGGGGAACGACATGTCGGTCACATGGCGGCCAGCTGGCGACAAAGACCACAATCTACAAACGGTCCACTTCGAACACACACCTATAGTCCGGTGAGTGGGATGGGGGGGAGCTCAAAAGTAGCTAGTAAGTCAATTATAATAGCCTACAAATTAGCAAAACAACTGCAACATTTCTTTCCGGAAGCTTGAGCTGTGCCGCAAGGATTCTTTTTTAAGATAAAACTCCCAAGAAATAGCAGCGTTCCTTTCGTATGATGTTGGTGGTGTTATTAACCTTAACTGTGTGATGCCTTGACTCCAGCATTGGCACTGCTACCTCTCCACAACCCTCCACATTCTCCGAATACGGGGCGGTGAAATGCAGCTGTACGGCGTCTCACATTTTACAATTTCAGCCGGCGGAACAACTGGGGCTGGGGTTCAGCTTGGGCTGGGTCCCGACACCCACTAGACGTCTTACTCACGCCACTGTTGCGACCAAATGACGCTGGACTTGGGCCGGTGTCGATTTGAATTCGATTGTGTTGTACCGAGTACTGGAACTGGTAGCGAGTTGGCGGTGGCTTCCGACTTCGGAGATCCCATCAGCTCTTCTAGCAAAATTAAGAGACCTAGCATCCCGCAGCCGGTGAGCGGCACGGTTTATACAGATGTCACACCACCGGGTGACAGAAGCTGCCAGCCCCGGTACACACCTGTGCTGGATACGATAGAAGCTGTGCCAGCCGCGGTACACACCTGTACTGGATACGCTCCGTCCAGCTGAGGTTGTCCTTCTCGCCGGAGATCGCTACACACAGTTCGCGCATCTTGCCTCGAAACTCGTTAACCTCGGCGTTGTTCAAGGATTCAAACTCGTGGAGATCTGCATATACACATGAGCATCACACATCATGACTATGTGCATATATGCATTAGCATCACACATGATGATTATCTGCATATACACATCAACATCACACACCATGATTATCTGCATATACACATCAACATCACACACCATGATTATCTGCATATACACATCAACATCACACACCATGATTATCTGCATATACACATGAACATCACACACCATGATTATCTGCATATACACATCAACATCACACACCTTGATTATTTGCATATGCACATCAACATCACACACCATGATTATCTGCATATACACATCAACATCACACACCATGATTATCTGCATATACACATCAACATCACACACCATGATTATCTGCACATACACATCGGTATTACACACCATAATGACCTATGCATTATGCCGCTCTAGAGCGTCATAGGATAACAATGAGCCCTGAAATCCTACCGCCCTAGCGCGTCATAGGTTAACGATTGGCCAGGGTATAAACGACAAGCCCAACTAAATTCAGACAGCCGTTCCGCTTTTCCGACAAAGCCAGCACACATTCTCGGCTACCGACTCGAGTGTGACTCACTCTTGCCTATGAGGTGGCCGATCTGCGACTTGAGCAGCTTCTCCTCCTTGTCGCCCTCGCGCTCGATGACGCGCAGCACGCGGAACACGGGCCGCACGCTGATGAGCGGGCAGCCCTCGTCCACCAGCTCGATGGCCTCGGCCTGCGGCGTGACGCACTGGAACACGTACTGGGACGGCTCGCGTAGTGTGCCGTGCAGCGGGAACTCCGTGTCCCACAGCTTCTGCGTAACGTCCGACCGGCGCCAGTCAGCCGTACTGCACAGGTACGTCCACGTAACGTCACGTCCGACCGGCGCCAGTCAGCCGCACTCACAGGTACGTCCACGTAACGTCACGTCCGACCAGCGCCAATCAGCCGTACTGCACAGGTACGTCCACGTAACGTCACGTCCGACCGGCGCCAATCAGCCGTACTGCACAGGTACGTCCACGTAACGTCACGTCCGACCGGCGCCAGTCAGCCGTACTGCACAGGTACGTCCACGTAACGTCACGTCCGACCGGCGCCAGTCAGCCGTACTGCACAGGTACGTCCACGTAACGTCACGTCCGACCGGCGCCAGTCAGCCGTACTGCACAGGTACGTCCACGTAACGTCACGTCCGACCGGCGCCAGTCAGCCGTACTGCACAGGTACGTCCACGTAACGTCACGTCCGACCGGCGCCAGTCAGCCGTACTGCACAGGTACGTCCACGTAACGTCACGTCCGACCGGCGCCAGTCAGCCGTACTGCACAGGTACGTTCACGCAGCTGGTGGCTATTACTGCACAGGATGACGGTGAAAAATCAGCTGGCCGAACGACAAACGACGTAGGGATTAGGGAAGTTGCAGGCTACATAAAGACAAAGACATAAAAGATCAGTGCAACTATGAGCCACAAGGACCCTTCTTCGTTGCACTCTGGACACTGAACCAGTTGCCCACCAAATCCGTCGATCAACCCTCCCTGGAGTACAGAAAAACAAGCCCCCTATTCTTATAATTATTGTCTATGGTGTTTTTAAAGATGTTCAGTGTGTTGCTACTGACAATGGTTCCTGGCAGCTGGTTCCAGTGTTCTACTACCCTGTTGGTGAAGAAAGACTGTCATAACCTTATCATGCTGTGACTAACTTTGATTTTGAATTGATGACCTCTTATTGCATCATTTATGTTAAATTCAAGCATTTGCCTGAGATATCTATGTTCCTAACCATGAACAAATTTAAAAACCTCGATGAGATCTCCTCTCAGCCTTCTATATCTAAGTGAAAACATATTCAATTTCTTCAATCTTTCCTCATATGCCAGGTTGCCTATACCATTAACAATTTGTGTTGCCCTCTTTTGTACTCTCTCTAAAAGCCAACAATCTTTCTCATAACTAGGGGACCAAGCTTGGACACAGTATTCCAAATGTGGCTTGACATATGCACAGTAAAGCTTCCTGATGACCTCCTCACTTTTGTATGATACATTCCTATGTATTGCCCCAAGCATTCTTAGTGCCGTCTTCCTGGCTTCTTTGGTCTGTTCTGATGCCCCCAATTTTGTGTTCAAAATAACACCTAAGTCATTTTCCTGCTGAGTCACAGATAGTACTTGGCCACCCATCAAGCATGGAGCCTTCATATGCTGCCTACCTGCATGCATGACTTTGTATTTATCAAAATAAAACTTAATTTGCCATTTTTCTGACCACTTCACAAGCTCGTCTAAGTCTTTCTGCAGCAAGACCTCAAGAGAGAGTCCATCCTCACCATCCTTGAGTGAGGATGGTGAGACAAGATCTCACCATCCTCACTCAACATAGTCCCATTTACTTCCAGTGGACCAATTGTGCTTGAAACTTTGCTTAGCTTGTAAAAACTAAAGAACTTTTTACTGTCCTAAGAACTTTGACTGGCTACAGCAATGCAGCCAGTCGGCGCCGGCTCAGTAGACTGCAACAAGGACAAGGGTAGGTATCAGGTGAAGGAATGGAAGGGTACTGAGAAACCAAGCACAAGGTAGTGATGTTCGTCCACATAGATTATACAATAAAGCAACATATGTTTCATTGTGATTGGCTGGACCCGAACACGTGCCGACGCCGGCCGACAGACTCACCCGAAGGAGTCACTTGGACCCGACACGTACACGCACGCCCAGACGTCAGGCATTCTCCAACTACTGCAATGGTGCCGATAAGGAATGTGGTGTATTTCAGCGAGCAGGCCCATTTGTTCTCATGTATACCATAAATAAACACCAGCCGGAACACATAGCTGAGAAGCGTTGTGCTCATCTGTTTTATGCTTTGCCTGGAGACCGGGGCTTCCAATAACTCACCATGAAGTCCAAAGATTCACCAATAAATTCAGGCCAGCACGACCCCCATCCCTCCCCTGCAACCCGCATCAAAATCGGCATTAAACTGGTAATGGTTAGTTGGTTAATTATTTGGGCTTTAGGGCGCCTCGACGAATATGGTCACATTGCGTCCATCCTAAGTGATGATGGTGATGATGAACTGAGTGTTAAAACAATGATTTCTCGTTAGGTGTGAGATGTCGAAACGAGTACAGGAGGATGTTGAAATCACCATGGAAATAATGTTACTAAAATTATGTTAAGTCCTGTAAACATAGTTTTGAGACAATCGCGTACATATCACTATTCCCGTTTTGCGTGTTTTGAAAGGTACATAATTTGGGGACACTGATATCAATGATAACGAAATGACTGTTCCTGTTGCGCATGCTTTGAAAGGTTCCTTATTTGGGGATACCGATATCAACGAAAACGATTCAAACACCTATGCTATAAATCGATATTGTATAATGCTATAAATCGAGTATGCTATAAATCGATATATCGATATTGCACCTGGAATTACGCTACGGGATGTTTCGTTATCACGATCCTGGATCTGTTATGGTGAGCATAAGCAAGATACTTGCAAACTGAATACAATTAGAAACGAGGAATGAAGACTTCACAAACACGCACCAAGAAATACGATGTCAATACTCATTTGGGAAGGATGTCGATGTAGCGTTCAGTAAGTGGCATATTTCACCCTATTTCGCGAATAATTTATCGCTGTGAACTGAGCACTGAGATTTTGGGACCCATCAACTACGTCATTGCGCAAATAAAATCCGCATGCAAGTATTTACGAGTGTGCTACTGTAATGCAATAGTACGCAACGAGGAGCGATATATCACTTCGAAGCGCACGACATCACAGTGAGCACGGATTACTGATAAGACCGTTCTGATACCGTTCTGATCCGTACCGATCAGAACGGATTACCGGTAAGACGGAGCGGACCGATCAGCCAAAGGTAGCGGTCTACCGGCTAACGGGCACATAGGTTACACAGAAAATTGATAAAAGACTTGTCAATGAAAAGTTCGGCTAAGAGATGTACAGGGGACGAGTGGTCTAGGGGTAAGATGCTCGTCTCACAATCGAAAGATTGTGGGTTCGAGTCTCACCTGTCGCTACTCTTCGCCCGCGACCAGTCGGCGTGAGAGATTGGCGACGCTATATGACTATACAGTCGACGTGTCGTAAAACCAATAACCAACCAACCAACAGATGTACAGGAACTACAAAATTCCATCGGTAACACCTGTGTGTTTCTACACCCCTTCTCATGTTGGCTGCTCTTAGCCCAAGTGAGCGCCTATCACCGGTCCCATTCATTTATCGCGGTGTGCTTCTTCCAACGTGAATCACAGCGGCCCATGCTCAGCTCACTGTGATACCAGATACTGGGCCCTGCAAAATCGCTGAAACTGTCCGGCGTGATCAATCAACCTGAACTTAACGACTCGATTGCCGACTTCGGAACTCCATAGCATGCACTACTTTGACGGTCAGAGCTTAAAAACGAACCAGGAAAAACACAGGAAGACTTTACAGCAAAGGTAGATACATGAAACAATACATTAAAATGATCGTCTCTGCTTTGCGATTCTTGATGTGTACAGGCTGAGTGTCTGCGCTTTATACCTTCGAATCAGATATGCCCTTAGGTGGTTTTTCTCACCCAATGTATGATTTCCCATGGGGCTTAACATATGGCCCCACAGGGCTAAGTTCGGACGCTCCGGCGATTTCGTCTGTTTTTACTGTGCCGTTTGTCCGCACCGAAACACGTATGGAAATTCCTCCTTTGCCTATTAACATTAGCATTGACTCCACAGACAAGTTAAGTAGGAGACGAAAATAAGAAGTTACAATGGGACCACATCGAACAATTCGCCATGACATGTCAATACAGAATACCCGATATTTAACTGTCATTGATCGGTGACGTTTAGTTCCCGATTTAGTGATGTTATGAAGTTTTTATTTCTTTCAACTAATGCTTCACTCCCCGTGTGGTTTAACATGAGATCAGTGTTCGGAAAATAACCTAGCATTTGATTTTGGTTATCCAAAAGATTATCCGATTTAAGTTGGTTATTTGGGTTTTGGGGCGCATCCACTGCGTTGGTCACACAGCGCCCAAGGTTATCCTATTTAGGAAATTATCCTCTTCTTGCTGAATGATCATGTTTGTGATAACTGCAAACGTATTCTTCTTTGATTATAAAAAAAACGGCATCAATTCACTGGGAGGCATACAAATAGGCTTCTGCTGTCGGAAACAGAACTAAAATGATGGTGTCCGAATCTGATACATCTGAAACTTTCTGCTCTAAATCCATGGCTTCAAAACATAAATCTAACCTTGCACGGGAACCTGCGGGGTTGCTTTCGAAGGCCCACACGATTTCGCCTATTTTTGCTGCGGGTCTAGGGGTAAGATGCTCGTCTCACAATCGAAAGGTTGTGGGTTCGAGTCTCACCTGTCGCTACTCTTCGCCCGCGACCAATCGGCGTGAGAGATCGGCGACGCTACATGACTCAACGGTCGACGTGTCGTAAAACCAATAACCAACCAACCAACCACAGGGGCCTGCGAAATCAGAGCCTATAACGTTACAGAAAAGCCGTATCAGGCTATAATGATACCGTCAACCTGAGCTACAGAAGGTCATCCTGTGTCCACAGAAAGCGGGAAATTGCCACAAGAGCGAAACCGCCGCTGTTGGTCGACCACAGCACGTACTTTATCTGGCCATCTCAGTGGAACAAACCGCCGCTATTGGTTGATCACAGCACATGCCTTATCCGGTCATCTCAGTGGACAAAAAAAACGCCGCTGTTGGTCGATCACAGCAGTCGTTATCCGGTTATCTCAGTGGAAAAACTGCCGCTATTGGCTGATCACAGCACATGCTTTATCCGGCCATCTCCGTGGAAAACCGCCGCTGTTGTCGATCACAGCACATTCGGTCATCTCAACGGAAAAAAGACAACAAGCCACAAAGCAAACTGCAAATTGGGGAAAATACAAGCAAAAAATAACGCAACTATTATCTCGTGTGTTAAAGCGTTACATCGCAACTGTGGCCTCGGCTGAGAGCCACATGCCACACGTTCCATGCCAGCGAGCATCGAACGTGTTGCAATCGGCCGAGTGACGACGCCGGCGCAGTCGGCGCCACCGCCGCCGCACCTGCTTGATGTTCTCCAGCGTCTCGACCTTGGGCACGTCCAGCGGCACGACGATGCCGTTGGGCATGAGGCACTCGATGTGGACGTCCGGCTCGGCGCTGTCCCAGCCGTCGTCGGCGAACGGGTCGATGGACGGCAGCAGCGGCGGAGGCGGAGGCGGCGGGCGCCACGACCACTCGCTGCCCTCCATCAGCGCACCCGGCATCCGGCCGCACACCTGCGACACGAGGCGACCGACGTGTCAGCTACCGACGACGCCCAACAACCAAAAAAAAACAATAGCAACAAGCAGCACCAACATGTTTAGCGGTCCGATCAGATCATAACGCTTTTGAGATGCTCGTAACTTAGCAACGACGTACCGTAAAATCACGGAATTATTAAGGGCAAGCAGGTTGACGTTCTAAGAAGCATTCTGCTCTGCATACGCAACAGTTAGCAATTGTGATGCCCCAGCTCAGGAGCGTAAAGTGTCGATGCAACACTGTACCTGAATAGTGCAGGTGTGACTCTGGCTCAGCAAAGAGCCACCAGGCAAATGGGATGAGCGAAGCCATCATATAAAGTGGGATACCGCCGTGCAAAAAGTTAACATCGGACCTGGGGATAAAGCTTTGTATTTCCTATTCTTTTTATGACCTGAGGTAACTGCATTGACTAAAGTAAGTTGGTGAGTTACTTGAGCTTCGGGTTGTATCGACTTCATTGTTAATATGGCACTCATTGGTCATATAGCATCCATTGGTCATATCGCACCCGTTGGAGTGATACAAATTATATAGATTACTGCAGATATATTTGCCACTATCAAAAGAATGCTAGGTTTTCCATTCTGATAATGCGGAAGAGTGATTGAAACTGGTCACGACTTTTCTATATCTTCAATCCTATATTTTGATGGTTAAGACTGTAGCCAGGAAAATGATGTTTCTGGCGGAACTTCAGTTCGTCCGCTGAACACATGGAATATTCTAAGCGCAGCAATGGTGGTGGGTCAGACCTATTGCGTTGTACATCTGAATCAAAACTGACTGACATTGGTCATGCAGTGAGAAACAGGACGAAAATTGAAACATATACAAGTGATACAGTAGGGAGCCAATGTGCAGCACAACAATACCACGCACAAAGTTAATAATACCCGGACGAGTGTTGTCGTCGAGTGTGCTACATAGAACGCAACATACCTTCGACCAATTATACCTCATTAGGACATGGGTTTATCAACATATCAGCTGGTGGACTGTGGACGTGCCCGAACCTTCTGGCGCTGACAGGATTCCAACCAGGGTTCTAGATCACAAAATCGACATCTTGTCAATTGTGTTACTTTCCGTACAGTGGACGGTAGTAGGGCGAAGATGTCAAAACCCCTGACGACGTCGAAACAATTTTGCCAAAATGATACGAAAATGTGCGGGCAAAGATGATACTGCCAAGTCACCACCATATATGCTGACAGGATTTTGATGACACAGCTGTCAAGAGTCGAACAAGGTGATAAAAGTAACAGTCACTATAGTTTTATGGTGTGAAGTTTGATGGAAATCAATTCAGGAAATCCCTGTCTACAAGAGGTCAAAACAATTCCTAATAGGTGCCGTTTTTCACGTAAACTTTGGAATTACTGGACATTGAACTGTGTTAATGTAGGGCTGTTTATGCTTGGCTTGCTGACGAAATTAGTGGTCGAAGCTGTGTGTGCGTGTGTTTGGTCTTGCATAGTTAGTGCGAATATATATCCAGGATGCTTGTATCGACCCATGGTGACTGATGAATGCAGGCTGACCAAGAGCGGTCAGCAACGCCCCATCGCCCAAGGCCGCCTTATGTGATGTATAATATTCCTTCACCCTGATTAGGGAAAGATGGGCACTAGATGGGGTGCCCCTGATGCACCAGATGGTGTGCACATTTCCTTCGTCCTGATTGCGCACTAGATGGGAAAGGAGTCCAAATATTATCAACAACATATCTGTTAGCGACTCACGGCTAGCATTCAGAAAAATCAACACCCAACTATTGACATCCATAAATAACTAGACTGACAACGTAACTTCTCAAAAAGTTATCCACGGCTGCGCTACATGGAGGCAAGACGTTCGCGTTGGGCGGTCTGTTGTGGATGTAAAGCAGTGGTGCTGGAATGCTCTTGGTAGTAAAAATGACTATTATATAGCGGGGAGGGCCTCTGAGCTTGAGTTGAGAGGCCCTTTGCACCGGATACGAAGGCCAGAGTTTACGGGAAGGAGTCGCAATTGGCGGAGAAGGCTCCTGAGTTCAGTGGAGGAACCCTAAGCCATGGGACAAGGGCCGAATGAGTAGGGTTTCTAGGCCGATGAATGGGGAAAGGTGCAGCCAGGATATTCTGAAGATGGTGGGTGGCATGTTCTGTGTGACTCTCTATCTATCTGTCTGTCGGTCCGTCTGTCTGTCTGTCTGGACCGACAGACGGATGGACAGATAGACAGATGGACAGACATATAGATAGATAGAGTCACACAGAATATGCCACCCACCATCTTAAGAATATCCTGGCTACACCTTTCCCCATTAATCGGCCTTCCCGTAAACTCTGGCCTTCGTATCCTGTGCAAAGGGCCTCTCAACTCGAGCTCAGAGGCCCTCCCCGCTATATAATAGTCATTTGTACCACCAAGAGCGTTCCAGCACCACTGCTTTACATCAGCAACAGACTGCCCAACGCCAACGTTTTGCCCATATGTAGCCAGCCGTGGATAACTTTGTAAAAGGTTACGTTGTCAGTCTAGTTATTTATAGATGTCAATAGTTGGGTGTTGATTTTTCTGAATGCTAGCGATGAGTTGCTAACAGATATGTTGTTGATAATATTTGGACTACTTTCCCATCTAGTGTGCAATCAGGACAAAGGAAATGTGCACACCATCTGGTGCATCAGGGGCACCCCATCTAGTGCCCATCTTTCCATAATCAGGGTGAAGGAATATTAGACATCACGTAATGCGGCCTTGGGCGATGGGGCGTTGCTGACCACTCTTGGTCAGACTGCATTCATCAGTCACCATGGGTCGACACAAGCATCCTGGAGATATACTCCCACTAACTATGCAAGACCAAACAAGCAAACACACAGCTTCAATGTCACTAAATAGTTTGCAGTGGCCCAGGATTCACCTGATGTGGCTTCCATTGTTTGCAATGGAATGGTAAGCAGAGTGGGAAACTTACTTTCCGGGTTGGGAGTCGGAGTTCATACCGCTTTCTTCCGGAGTACATTTTCATGGACATTATTTTTATGCATGGAATCTGTTTACCAGTAACCGACCGGAAAAACCTAAATCAGTACCTACATAATATGCATAAGTAATATCATTATCATTTTTGGCCAAATCAAATGTCAAAACATAGGAACAAAGAAGTGAACAATGGATGGCACCGCCCGGCAGTGACTCGTAATAATCAGCACTGTTTTGTTTCTCATAACTCACAAGAGCAATCTGCTTTCCTTTCACTTTTTGTCTCAGTACAAGGCTAGCCATATGAAAAACAAACAAAAATACTTCACACTTCACCCTCAGCTCAGAGTGCATACCTACCTATGCAGCCAATTTCCCACGTAATACGAACGCAACTCCGCTACCCCGCACATGCCACAGTTGGATGTAAATCAAAGCAAAGGATCAGTCAAGGTCTTGTGTTTGCAGTATGACACTGTTAACATGTGTTCAAAGTTGCTAATGGTTATGACGTCATAAAAAAGCTACCTTGCATTGATTGGTTGATGGACAGATTTTGGAACAGAAAACGCTAATGCAGCCAATTCTGATCGGTGGCCTCCGGGACTCTGGAGAACGTCTCTTAAAACTGTCAAACTTTCCCACTATATGGGTGGCAGGAACACAGGTTTTCTGAGACGCGACTCCAAAGCCGGAGAACAGTGTACTCAGTGTGCACGCACATCATCTTGCAAGTTGCTGTTGGCACATTGTTGTCGGCAATTCCGGTGGTTGAGATTGATGGAGTGTGTGAGGATGTGGTCTGGCTGCTGACTGCTACAAAAAGTGGTTAGTTTGAGTGGTGACCATAAGTGGAATAACCAGCGTTTTTTTGGGTGTCGTTCTGTGTTTGTTTTTATTGATATCTTTGTTCCCACATTTGTGTCGGGGTACATGTGAAGCCCATCCTATCCAGTATGAACCCGGAGTGCAAAAATGTTTTCAGAGATAAATCTCTTAAGAAGTGCCTTAATTCCCACCCTGATGGTAAGACCCAGAGCCCTGTGTTTATGATACATAGCACATGAGGTTATACACTGCATGCATGGTGTGTAACCTCTAGTGCTACACACAATATGCATGCTGTGTAACCACAGCAAAAGGATACTATTAGACAACAAAAAGGACACTGGCACACTGCAATCAACACCATATTCCTTTTCCAGAGAAACTATCTGAGCAAACATATTTAGCACTGTTCACTTTATATTGCATAACACACTCCTTCACACCCATGCTGATGTCCCAGCAGTAATTTTAAAACTTTCACTAATTTCATCCATGCCTGTTTAAAACATGCGTGCACAGTGCACACCCCCACTGCCATAAATCTCACTTGATCCACCATTAACTAAACGCTGGCCCTAACGATCGCACGATGGGTCCGTACTACCGACTGTAACGACAGCACGCACGGTCTGTACCGGCGAATGTAGCGGGCATATGTAGCGAGCGTACGTATGAACAGTCTCTACCTACCATTTGGCAGTAGAACGTGCATACTTTCTGTACGTACAGGCGGTGCCGGCTGGGGTGGAGTGGAGGTGGAGTGGAGGCCGATTGTGACCTCATTTGACCCTGAAGACATTGACCTGGGGGTCATGAAATGTATACTGCAGCGAGTTCACTACAGCTTTAATTCCTCCAAATTTTGTGCTTCTAGTTTCCGATCTTAGGAGCCAGAACTCCCCCCGGTGAACGTTATGTGAGAGGCATGTTGACCGGGTATCTTCTGCACTTCCTCCGGTAGCGTTGCTTGCACTCAAAATGTAACGGAATGTGGTGCGCACAAAACCGGGCCGTTGAAATAAACAACTTGAACTGGATATGGATGCAATGTTTCCTACCAGAGACAAAGTTCAACGATGACAATTCCAAATGGTCCAATTGGACATTCATTGCATGAGTGGGCTTTAATTAAGTACTTCCCTCTTTACTTTCATGGGCAAATATTATTACATCAAGCAATGCATATGATAGTGTAAAGTAATCTAAAGTGCAACATTAACCAACGGCCCTGACCGCTAACGATTGTGTGATCGGTTAAAAAAGTGACGGCGCCGAGATTTGAACCAGCACCACCCGTACGGAAAGTGGACACCTTACCCAACTGTGCCATTGTCAACATGGCGTGGGCCGGGTACGCGATATAGAGCATGCCGACTGAGGAGATGTTCATTTCCTTGACGATCTCCGATGGAGTGTCGCATGTTCTTTACACACCACCTTAACTAACTAAAACCCAAAACATGATTCTAAAAAATACAAATGTGTCTTCCATATGTTTAATACATTCAATGAGGGACTACTAGATACCTAGGTAGGCCGGTACCTACCTACCTAAGGTAGGTAGGCAGGTAGAGGTGCCTACCAAGGTAGGTAGCTATATGACTTATGCAGTCGATGTGCCCCTAAACCACACACACAAAGCCTACCAAGGTAGGTAGGTACCTAGGTACCTACCTAGGTACTTACCTAGGGGGGAGAGGTGGGGTATCTGAACACGTTCTGTTTCCTGAACACCTACCTTTAGCTGTCTCCCACATCATGTTCAGTGCATAAACAAAAAAAAGATGGTGGTTTTCATAAATGATGGACCTGTCACTACCAAAATATGGAAGTCTGATCACATAGTTTTACCTATTCTTTGTGTATGGCAGTTGTGAAGTTCACAGGAACCATTTTAGACCCTTCCCAGTTGGCTTAATGAAACCATAAGGAAGTGACGTTCATTCAGATTTGTCTTTGCAATTACACCAGCATTTTTTTGTGGCTACTAATAGCTTGTACCACAACAGCTACAGTGAGGTAATCCTGAACAACAATATTTTCGTGTTCAGAATACGGCACACCACTATAAAATAATTATGTTTTAAAGTTCCTCTTTGCAAGTGGTAAGAGGATTTTCATTGAAAGGAACTGTTTGCATATGGATAGCTTGTTGATTTTTGTGTTCAGTAAACACAGTACAATTACTGGTTCAGCCATACAGAAGTAGCAGTAGAGCTATTTGTTGCATAATGCCTTAAGTGTTCAGAAACCACCCTCTTCCCCTAGGTAGGTACTTACGTTAGCGTGCAGCCTATTCCGTTGATCAACCACCCTTTGGCTAAAAACCATATAAATCAACATACTTACTAGACGACCAATGTAGGCTAGCTAAATTGCATAATTCATGTACCAGAATCCTAAACACAATAACAGCAAAAAACAGCAAGAAACCTAACGTGGTGACATATCAGAACCTGTAATGCCAAAACGGGTCTATATCAGAACCTCTAATGTTCATAGCCTCTAACAGTTAAAAACATCTAGGAATCAAAAGGACTAAGCGTTCAAAACTTCTAAAATTGGAGATTTGATTCCGTATTGGGGAAGATCAGAACGTGTAATGTTCAACACATCTAACCGTTCAAATTATCTAGGAGTTCAAAGCATCCAAAGACTTAAAAGCACGAACAATCAAAAGCTCTAAGTGTTCGAAACCTCGAAGGTATCAAAACAGCGAATAAAAAAACAGCAAGAGTTCATACCGTCTAATAGCAAACGAGTTCAGAACCTCTAGCGATCAAAACCTCTAACGTGTTCAAAGCCACTAATCAAGAACTTTTTGCCTTGCAGAAGTGCCATATTGCTGCGAAAGGTGTCGCGTGAGCGATAAAATACAAGCAGACATTTCCTTCCCAAGTTTTCGCATACGAACTTCACACCCTTCCCAATTCATCCGGTTTCATCGATCACACACCCAATTCATCGGTCACACAGGCAATTCATCCGGAATAGCGTTCGCCTGCCCGACGACGGCACCGAGCGTTTCACGCACAGTCGCCGATTTTTACCATAGTTCTTGATTTAGATGATTTGAACGCACATTGCTTCTCAAGGTTTAGAGGTTTTGAACGCTTAGATATTTTGAACGTTAGATGCTTTGAGTGCTTTGAGGCTTTGAACTCTAGGTATTTTGATACAGTAGTAATTTTGAACCGTTAGGTTAAATGAACAGTTAGTTGATTTGAACGTTCGGAGATTCGGACATCCAGTATCGATATCTCCGCCGGTAGCCTAAATACAATGTTGCGGGCGCCTTATTCTGGCCGGAGAGGTACCACCTTCCCACGGTAGGCACATGACCCCGGTGCCCCACCCTTTCTTACGCCCCTGTACCGAGTCGGGAGAAGTTATGTTGCATCTGTTGTCTCTTACTTACTCCTACCCCTCCTTCCCAGCCGTGATCTTCAGTTAGCCTGTCGCATCATACTGCTACTACCCGTGGCACCACGTCATACTTGCAGCGCTCGACATGAAGGCAGTCAGCGTGGGTCCAAACAAAAAGTGCTAGTGTTAGGGAAAGATATGGCTCTTATTTGTGGACATGATTCTTCAAGCTTTCAAATGAACCAAATTTTGTGTCATTTTGATGATATTTAAAATCGGAAATGTCGTGTGGAATCCACGGAAGTTTGGCTGGAGCGCCTACGGGACGGAGCAATGGGAGACATCGCGGAGTTTCTGCCACCAGATGGCAGTCCAGGCGAGTGTGACACGAAAGGCGGCAGACTGCGGCTCGCTAACATTTGGAGTGTGTGTTGAAGGACTGTTGATGCTGGTTTTCAACAGTTCGCGCGTAATATGTCAGGAACCATTTATGGGATGGGTATTTGCTGTATCACTACGTCCAGCTGAGCCAACACATCCTCGAGAAGGTTTCGTAGGTATATTCACTAAAAAGGGAAGTGAGTTTAGTAGGAATATTTACTAAACTTCCCGAAGTTTAGTAGGCATTTTAACTAAAGTAGTTTGTGGAGATATTTACCGTGGGACCGGAAATGAGGATGTGAAGGAGGTGGATTTTTTCTGCTAGTATTTGGATACCCGTGGCTTTTCTTGCGTCAGTAACAGTGGCGGGCCACGGGCACTCGCTGTTCTGTTTTTTTTTACACGCAATCTTGTGGTTATGCCAGTCGGGGTCGGGGTGAGGGCAGGTGGGTACGCTGGTGTAGTTGTCGCCGTTGTTCTCAGTTTGCGCTTTAGTTACCTATATAGCTAAGACATGTACCAATGTGAAACCAGATATCAAAGAACGCACCAACATCGTCCCTAGGAAGGTACCTAGGCACCTAGGTAGATAAATAGGCTATATATATATATATATATATATATATATATATATATATATATATATATATATATATATATATATATATATGTATATATGTATACCCCACGTATACGTGCAAGTATAATATGGCTGGCGAAACCGGCCAGGGGCTTAATATGCGCGCGAAGATGCTAGATTACCGTCGGTAAATCCTGCGTTGGGATGGCTTCAGTCATTTTCGGACCATCGTGACGACCTTTCTCAGCAGCATGTGATCTCCGTACCCGTTCTTCACAGGCTATACGCTGCCGCTGCTGGTGACCGTCTCTATTACATCACCGGATGTTGGTGATCGGGCTGCCATACTGAGGATAGACGACGGCCGGGTGCTGACGTCGGCGCTGACGGCCTGTGCGGTGCGTCAGACGCTAATCAGGAAGACCCGTCCGTTATATATTGTTGATGTACTGCGATTTAATACAATATATAGCTGGCATTTTGTGCTATGTAGAGCATGTTTTTATGGGTCTGGACAGTCTGAACGCTCTAAATGGTCTGAATGCTGTGTGGGAGAGGTATTCACTACTTTACTCTATTCCCGTGCTGCCCACCCCTTAAGTCCCCGGGTTGGTCTCTGATTGACCGCACAGTAAATATGGCATAGGGTCTCAGATTTTGTCATTTAACACGGTTCCTTATGGGCCCATCCATCTGATGCTGCCAGTTCCAGTGCCGTCGCATATCACCAAATGCTGCCATGCTTGAGCAGTGGGGGCCAGACCAATCTCATCAGCTTCGTGTTCGCCGGTACCCCTACCCTCTCCTGGGTGCGCGCCTGGAACGTCTTTTTACTCAAAATAAACGGTAGTTGATTCGGAAAATGTTCCTTGATAATCTCAACGTGCGTTCTTCGGCACGGACAATTTTCTACGATACGGGAGCTTTCCCGTGTTCCCAAGAAGGGAAAATTAGTGAGGGACAAATGACCTGTTTGATGGCCATCTTCCCCGAAAACGAGTGTACTGCTCGTTGTGCCCAGTCGGTCAGGTGGTCCGCGGGTTACCAGGCTGGCTGGCCGAACGGCCGGCCATCGATGTTTTCCCGGTGTGCTTATCAGGGAGGGGTGGATTATTAGCGACAGATAACACACAGCGCAAATAGGACGTATCAAAGGGTGCGATGCCGAAGGCAGGCTCAGCAGGAGAAGGGAAAGAGTGGACGAGAACTTGCGCCTCACGCCCCATTTCGATGCGAGTATATAAAAATATATATATATATACATATATATATATAAATATGTGTGTGTATATATATATATATACATATAGATAAGGTGGGTCAGTGAAGAGGGACCACCGACAAGCTAATTAAAATTTCGTGAAGGCAAATCACTTAATGAAGTTTTGATGTTCATCTCATATCGCTGATCGAAATTTTCGGACACATTTGTACAAACACATTTGTTGCAGCAAAACTTTTTAAAGCTCTCTCAAATCAAACGTGGGAGTGAAGAAAACCAAAACATATACTAAATAAATTGTGGATACCTGGATTTCTTTCCCCAAGCTTCTTGTCCGGGCGCTGGGAGGATAATGAATCCCAAAAGCAAGTTTCAGCGAAAACGGAAAAGCACCAGTGGCCTCGGTCAGCCTACTACAAATAATACACAGATTTCCTAAGTTCATGTCCATAGACTCTTCCGAACATATACTATGTGCTCTAAAGACAAACGCAAAAAAACCTACGTGCTTCGCGGCTTGTTGCTGCCTCCGGCAACGTTCAACCGTTGAATCAGCCGGTTCGTTTTCCTGGTTATGTCGCGGTTTCTTATTGGAGTCCAGAAACGTGTTAATGTAAAAGTTTACTGTGTGGGTTGGGAACGCATTACACTTGAAAAGAAAACTTTTTGAGAGGCGGGAGCGATTGATAAATGAAACGGATCGTGCTTCATCTTGCATCCGTGTGTTTTCAGTCACTGTATGAATGATGTGTAACTCTGTGTTTTTGCATCGTCATTGTTGTACTGTTTTGCTCCTCAAGATGTGACACAATGCAACGAAACTTTGAGTTCGAACAAAAAAGTTATAATGGAGATCTCATGATCTATATAGCTCTATTGGCCACTAGGTTTATCCTACAACAACGCATTGGGCGAAAAAAAATTACTTCATTTTATAATATATATATATATATATATATATATATATATATATATATATATATATATATATATATATATATATATATATGTATATATATATATATATATATATATATATATATATATATATAAAGTCATAAAGCTTAATAAGAGCCACAGGGCCCCATCTGGGTTGAGCCTATCTGGAAAAGGTACTAGAAATGTACATACCCTCACCCCAATCAATCCCTTATCTCAAGTTCCTAGGCATCATTCTAGGACATTTTGACTTTGATGATTGACCTTGACCTGCCGCAATGTACGATGAAAAGATGCACACCGCAAGGTGCTGTCCGTCAATACTCTTTTTGTGCGCATCGGTCCCATATGTCAGGAGGCACAACCGTTCCCGTAGGTTTTAGTGCATTCTGACCTTTGTACTTGACCGTGACCTTATGAAGTATGCAACTGAAAGTTGTGCACGGTGATAACCTATTCTGCAAGTAACAATTTGGTAGTGTGCATACTCTCGCTCATGAGCTAGAGCTGTCCCTGTCAGTTCAAGTGAACTATAACCTTCAACTTGACCTTGAGCGGTCTAAAAAAATATGACTAAAAGTTGTGCACAGTGGTCAGCTCCATGACAATGACGATTACAAGGATAGATATTCCTTAGCTGGGGAGCTATGACTGTCCCCATCATTCTAGGATATTTTTGACCTTCATGATTGACATTGACCTGCCGCAATGTGCGATGAAATGATGCACACCGCCAGGTGCTATCCGTCAATGCCCTTTTTGTGCGCATCGGTCGCATATGTCAGGAGGCTTAACCGTTCTCGTAGTTTTTAATGCATTCTGACCTTTGTAATTGACCGTGACCCAATGAAGTGTGCAACTGAAAGTTGTGCACGGTGATCACCTCTTCGGCTAGTAACAATTTGGTAGTGTGCATGTCATCGTGCATGAGCTATAGCTGTCCCCGTCATTCTAAGTGATTTTTGACCTTGACATTTGACCCGGATCGAAGTAAAATTATGATTAAAAGTTGCGCGTTGTAATGGGCTATCTGGAAATAGCGACTGCATGTATGTTCTCGCCTTCATTTGTAAGTTAGAGCTGTCCCGCTGGTTGACCTTGACATTTTATTATGTCGGGGTCAAACGGTTGCAGTTAACGCAAAACGAAGTTCAGATTCGTAAACAGCGAGGTCGGTTTGACCATGGACGATAAGTTGGGTGCAATCGGTTGTGTGTGCTGAATACGAATATGAATACGTGTGCCAACTTTACGGACGTATCCAGCACCAATTCACCTGCTATTGCATAACACATTCCCATTGTGCTACCATAGACAATCTCATCAGTATCACATCCCGAAGGAAGGTGCTGAATCCACTGCTAGGTACACCCTATATAAAGTTATAAATCGTTTAGACTTAATAAGAGACTCACTTGCTATTGCATAACACACTTAACAATTACAAACTCCTCCCATCATACCCATTGTGCCACCATGGGCAATCTCATCAGTATCACATCCCGAAGGAAGGTGCTGAATCCACTGCTAGGTACACCTTATATGTAATGTTTTCTACCGGATACACTGACATTTTGTCAGCTCAAACAGGAAAAACGATTAAGTTTCAGTTTACCCTGACATTTTGTCAGTGTAATCTGAAACCCATGCAAATGCCATGAAACGTGTAGATCCGAGATTATACTGACGTACGCGATGTCAGGGTAATCCATCTTTATCCTGACATCGTATCTGAACCAACTGAAAACCATTCTGTTTCCGGTGTTTTCAGAGAGGCTTTTGCGGTCCTGAAGCAAAGTTTTTTTTAGTGTTCACCTATATATTAGAAGCTCATTAAAAAAAATGGTAGCATTGGCGGGAAATGTTTCCCCGTGGGTGCGTTACAAACGTCGCAACTTGAAATGCCTTGCTTGTGTGCGCCACAAACGTCGTGGCATCAGCAAGCTGGCTTCTCGGTGTCTAGTTTTCCCCGTGCTGCCGTGTGGTTGAGGAAAGTGGTGTGGTGCTAATCCGCCCATGGCTACAACAGTAAGTACTGAGCAACGCTTCTATTCAAGCGTTGTAAATGCTGCTGCTCCACATGCTTACCATTGTGTTGTGTCACAAACTTTGCAATTTGATTTAGTATTGTAGGGCGGCGAGGTCGGGGGCGGGGTCGGTGTGGGGGGATGGATGGGGAGGGGTAGGTGGGGTGGGGGGATGGATGGGGAGTTGGTAGGGGAGGGGTTGGAAATGGGGGGTTTGGTGGTTTTGGTCTATTGGTCCGTCTGAGTGGTCGGTCTGAATGGTCAGTCTGAATGGTCGGTCTGAGTGGTCGCACTGAATGGTCGGTCTGAATGGTCCGTCTGAGTGGTCGGTCTGAGTGGTCGCACTTAATGGTGGCACTGTTGTTTTGTTTCGTCTTGGTCTACTGCGGTGCGCCCTTGACTTCGGAGCGACCTTCAGAAGGTAGTTTCCGCACGGCCGCCGGCCGGCGGCCATGTTTTACTACGCTCACGGGCGCCGGGCGGCTCCCCCGGCCCGCGCCAATCTTGCTTCCGGCGTGCCGCCGGCCTCCAACCGGGGCGGCCCACAGTGAGCGGTGACCCGCGAGTCCTCGCTGTAGTAGGTGCAGTCTGAGCGTGCCATACCATCTTGTCTTCGTCGTATTGTCATCTTGTCGGCGCCCCATAACTCGTTATCCTAACATAAATTCATATTTAGCGAGGTCAAATCTTCCCATTTCACCACTTCCATCCGCGAGTGAACCTGGCTTGGTCGTGGCGCCAGGGATAGAGGAACCGCATGATTGGAGAGACCTAGGAGGGGGGGGGGGGAGTCACAAGAGTAATGGACGGACATTGGAGTTGGAAATGCGTCCGTCACCGGCCCTCGTCCAGCTTCGGGGCCCTCTTAAGTGTTAAAGTCCCCGCTTGTTTCCCTCCATGTCATCCACCTGCATGCTCCCACGGGTCACCGGACTGGCAAATTGAGGGCCTAGGTAATTATCCTGCGTCAAATTTTGCCAACGATAGGTTTCTGACAGCTGCATGCACACATCGGACCCCAAACAGCCCCCACTGGTCCTTAAATACCCTTAGCTAGTTCATGCACACTCACATGCATTCCCTTTCATTCTGAACGTTCGCTCCATTAATGACAAATGTAAAGTTTGGCCCTCCAATTTCCCTTCCAGTGGTATGTGCGCATTCAGCAAGTCTTACTTTCTCTGACCGTTGCTTAGGGCTTTCTAGCCCAAAGTTAAATGTTAATTATCCGTGCTTAGGTCCACAACTGTGACCGGCTGACGCGACACTGTTGGTTGGGAATGATATATTATTACTTTACTGCCTTCAAGGCTCGATGACACTGGGCTGCGATATTCCGTTAGTTTCTGATGGTCTTATGCTGGGCTTGAGTAATAATGCCCGACACACCTACGCTTAAATGAGTCAAATGCCTTGCCAGGCCTTGCATTGCTCTAACTTGCAATCGGTGGGCACCCCTACAGGTGGTCCTGGGCCACAAATGGGTCGGGATGGCCCCCTATCGTCTTTCTAACCTATCCTGCACGGGGTCATGGTCGAGAGACCCTCAAATCCCCTGCCTGTCCTATCCTTGGGGGCTTACGGAACGCCAAACTTCATCTCCCCTGTCTGTGCCGTAATCGAGAGGCCCAGGCCTGCTGGAATAGCTGAGACGGGAAAGGAATACCGACCTAGCCGCTTTTTGGCTTTTACCTAACTGTGCGCACAGATTCATCCCGACCCAAAATTGGTTGCCGCTGCCTGCGAGCTTAACCATGGATCCCGTCGGATCTGACCACCCTCGGGATGCCCTTCCGCGCTCTGGGATCACCAGGCCGGAGGGTTTTTGCGGCCTAGAATTTCTCAAGTGAACCAGCTGCCTTGTGAATATCCAGTCTTTCCGGCACGCTTTCCCAGGGGTTCAACCAACAGTGTTTCGTCATTTTCCCGTCTTCTATCAGCCCTCCTCCGTCTCCTCCGAAGAGAAGAGGGCGGAGGCTCAGGTTTGGGCCCATGGAAGTTATCGCCCGTGGAAGGGCGGCTTGCAGGCCGTCTCCTCGCTAATTGCGTAATGTCGTGTCACGTTTTCCCGTTACAGACGGTAGTCGGGTTCGTCCTGTCCTGTCTTGCCGGCTAGCTTTACATTAAGTTACGGACGTACCCGAAATTAATTCCCTGCTTAATCCCTCATTCACACCTAGTACGTTTGGTCACTTAATGGTCAGTGTACTATTCGTTCCTCAACTACATCGACTTAAGTATTTTGGACCTCCGAGTGTTTACCAGGCCCGCGGCATTCAAGGGTAATACATGCGCTGATAAGTACAAAGCCTGAGGGCGAGTTTCCAGCGATTTCACGGTAACGTTATTCCCCATCGTGACTGCTTTGTGACATTTCCCCTTACAACAATTTACTTGTACGAGTTTGGTCTCCAGCATATCTCGGCGTGACATAAAACGCACACCACGGACCACAGGGTCCTCTATCTTCTGATGTTGCCCACTAATATGCATAGGCAGAACATTTGTTTTATGGATACCCTGTATTTCAATTTCATGGACATGGCGTTAGACCAGAGGGGATCAATACCAATGGCCGTGATATCCATATTGAATATGCACATGAAGGATCGTTTACTTGAGGCCTGATGGACGGAATGTACAACATTGTCCCTCCAGAGGCTATAAATCTGCACACACACATGTTTTTCAGCATACCCGCAATGACGGTAACCGGCTGCTCCGTCGAAATGTGGGTTAGTAGTGCGAATACGGTTTACCACTTATGGGATCTAACGTTACGTTCAGTCAAGGGTGACATCAAGACCCTCATAAACCCGCCGGAACCAAACCCATTGTCTGGTGGAATATGATGCAAATTACAATGTCTTTGCAGGTAAACGCACTGGAATGGCAGGTCTCTGATAAACAAAATGTCCATGTCATGCGATACTCCCGTTCACTACTAACTATTCGGGTTAACGGTAATGGTCTGTTCCCTCCACAAGGGTTAATGAACCCTTGGCTTCGGCAGTACCGACCGCTCGGCGGCCTGTTTGATGGGAAACAGGTGTTTTGACGTTTGATTGGATGGGCGAGAGAGAGAGAGAGAGAGAGAGAGAGAGAGAGAGAGAGAGAGAGAGAGAGAGAGAGAGAGAGAGAGAGAGAGAGAGAGAGAGAGAGAGAGAGAGAGAGAGAGAGAGATATATATATATATATATATATATATATATATATATATATATATTATATATATATATATATATATATATATATATATATATATATATATATATATATATATATATATATATATATATATATATATATATATATATATATATATATATATATATATATATATATATATATATATATATAGATATATATATAGATATATATATATATATATATATAGAGAGAGAGAGAGAGAGAGAGAGAGAGAGAGAGAGAGAGAGAGAGAGAGAGAGAGAGAGGAGAGAGAAAGAGAGAAGAGGGAGAGAGAGAGAGAGAGAGAGAGAGAGAGAGAGAGAGAGAGAGAGAGAGAGAGAGAGAGAGAGAGAGAGAGAGAGAGAGAGAGAGAACAGAGTGACAGTGGGGAAGAGACCGGGGGTATTCCCACCTTGACCGTAATTGCTGAGTGACGTGGAGCCCCAGCAGATCTAAGCTACTTTAATTCCCCATGGAAAGAAGGGGGTTTATTTGACTGCAGTGAGCCAGAAGAAATGCCCTCTTCACTAACGTCTTCCCGGAACCAGTGGTACCTCAGTCACTTAAACTCTAATCAGTTATGTGTGTGCGTGGTTATGTATTCTTTTCCTTCCATTCAGAGTATAAGCATTCATGGATAGTAAAACATTCGTGTATCATCCACACCAACCTTAAACACCATGCATGTCTAAACGATATAACATTCAGGTATCCCCCCACCAACCCTGAAAACTATGCTCTATAAGAACCTTATTTGCCAGAATTCGCTCCTCCATTTTTACCCTTCCCGTGGCAGACGGATACCCATATCCCACCGCTGGCTGGGGCCATCACATATGCAAAACGACCGGTGACGTACGGGTCACGTTTTTGGGCATGACGGTTCACGGGTTACATTGCCACTCCTTGCTCTAGTTCACTCACATGTCGCGTAGTGGCCGCGCCGACTCGAAGTTCACAGATTTACCACAATCACTCCACTCAGCTCGCGAGCGACTTCCGAACGATTCTGTTGGATGTGCGAGCTTCTCGGCGATTCCGTCGAATGTTCCTCCTCCGTCACAGCCGTGGGTGGTCCGCCTCCGGCGGCTGCCTCGGATGGTGTCCGCCTCCGACGACTGCCTTGGGTGGTCTCTCTGCGACGACTCCTTGGGTGGTCCGCCTCCGGCGGCTGCCTCGGGTGGTGTGTCCGCGACGACTGCCTTCGGTGATGTGTCCCGACTCCTCCGGGGTGGCGCTTATAAATGGCGCGGTCGGCCCCAGATATCAGACAACGCACGTCAGGCTCTTTGTGCTCCGTGGCCTGGCTGGTGGCTGATGGTGCCGGCTGGTGACGCTGGTGACTGGTGATTGGTGACTGGTGACTGGTGACTGCCGACTGCCGGCCGCTGATTGGCGGTTGGCAGTTGGCAGTTCCTGAGCGGTAGCTGTTTCCAGGTTACTGGGTCAGGCTGATACCCGTGGCTGGGCGGAAGTCACTGCTTGCATTCGCGGCAGCTTCAAGTGGCCGCTATTGACAGTGTGTGGGCGTATCGGCGACGAGTAGGCTTCGTGTTTGCGCTGGCTTTTCACAAATTTCTCCGCACCTGCCACGGGTTTCCGGTCGCGGCGGCTGGATTTTTCGTGTCGGGCCGCCGCATGGCGACTGCGTGAAACGCCGTGTTAAAAATGTAAGCCGTCTTACATTCAGACTTCCTTCGAAGATCGCGTCCTCGCGATCCTGGGATAGGTTCTACCATGTTCACGTCTCATTGAATTCCTTCCTTCCCCCTTTCCCCGAT
This sequence comes from Ashinkailepas kermadecensis, assembly GCA_034440615.1. Classification (NCBI taxonomy): domain Eukaryota; kingdom Metazoa; phylum Arthropoda; class Thecostraca; family Neolepadidae; genus Ashinkailepas; species Ashinkailepas kermadecensis. The sequence continues at coordinate 105,435 of JAOTOM010004208.1, forward strand.
TTGTCCCCTGGGTTTCGTCGCTCATTCCTAGATCTAAAGTATACATCGCGTGCACAGCCTACCACTATTTTGGTGATGGGGCCGGTCTAATTAACGTCACATAGCGCTGCCCCCATAACACGACATGTGGCACACTATTGGTTCTATGCGAAGTTACATACACTGTGTCCTGCGACAATAAGAGACACACGATGTCATGTTGTACGAATGATACGCACAGTCTTAATTTACTCCAAGCGCACACAAACACGGGTCGCGTAGATGGGAGGTCCATTGGTTGGTCTGGATACGTCCGGTCGGTATTTCAGAGTTCCCTCAGGGAAGATGCATGATTATCTCCAGTCCTGCTGCAGCTTCCGGAGGGCCTCTTCGAATGTAGTCATGCGCCGGGCCATGTCCATGTCCTGAGCGTCTCGATGCGTGGTAGGCTGTTGAGGCGCTTTGGTAGCTGGGCCCAGAATGGGAACCGCCACCGCCACCTGACCTGTCGATGCTGGCCGGTGTCATCGGGCGCGGCAATGCCTCCAGACAAGGATGCTGATTAAGATGAGTATTACCAGTATGCGGATGGTGGCCAGGGAGGTGGGAGCGTGCAAGGCGGCAGCAGAGGTCCAATCGCTACCTCCGCTTGTACTGCCCAGTTGTTCAGTTGGTCCTGGATGTTTGGCCAGGGGTGTGGGATTTAAAGTTTCAGATGGAAAGGCACTGATGAGCATGGCTAAGTTCTTGTCAGTGATCGGATCTGTCATAGGGATTGGTTGGAGGAAGTAAGTTTTATTTAGGCTGTGGCTGAATGATGTTAGGTCACTGACATGGAAGTCTTCCACTTTGCCCATTGTGAGCTTCCGATGGCTGGCACGATGAAGTTGTCCATAGCACTGCATCCGAGAGGGGGTGCTAGCACCCCAGTGCCTTGGAGAGTGATGGTCCGCCGATCGTCGTCCGAGAACCTGATGGCAAAGACCTATTTACCAGGTAAGACGTATCCCCAAGAGGTTTCCGAAATGGTGAACAGGTGAGGCGAGGGTCGGGAGAAGCGGCGGGTGTAGAACACATCTGTGGCTGAAATGTTATTTCTGAAAGCTCTGTACAGACAACCGTTCCGCGTTTGAGGTTATTAAAGGATTGAAGGTCTCGCAAACGGTTACTTCACCGTACTTGCCGCAGCTGGCTATCTGCTCTTTGTTCCACTTGCCACAGCTCCTTCAGAGCACCTATAAATTCCTTCTGATGGTGTGTTGCTTCCGATGTGTTATTTGTCTTCTGGCGAGGTGTCATCAGCTGACCGGCACCACCGTCTGACGAGGTGTCATCAGACGCCCTGCATCACAGCCTGACTCGGTGTCATCAGCTGCCCAACATTGGCACTTGGCGAGCTGGAATCAGCGACAAACATTGACACTTGGCAAGCTGGAATCAACAAGCCCCATTATCAGTCACGCCCGAGTCGGTTAGATATTTCCGCGCCCAGTCAAACGCGGGTTGTGCCGGTTTGGTAGTGGACTGCGCTCTCGGCGTTATCCCCATCCCCATGAGCAGCGACTCATCGTAGCGCCTGCCTCTGGGGACAGCGTCCATGGGAGCACTTCCCTCTGGGAACAATGCTCAGTGCTCAAAGTAGCTCCACACTCTGTGTGAACTAAACCGAGGTGATCTTGGCATGGAACATCCGCGTAATAGCCGTCTGCTGGGGTGTCGTGATGGCTTCAGATGCCTGGACTTGCGAAGTGGCCGGAGACAGCTTCCCGAGTGATGATTTGATGATCTCCGATGCCGAACGGACTACGTTGAAGGTGATGCCAGGGCTGGTGCATGCATAACATCCTCTGATTGGTGTCGGTTGCTCCACCGGTCCGCATGATGTGGCCGTCGGTGTGTCGGTGTCGCCGATAAAAATCGTCAGATGTCTTGTCGGATGAATATTTTGGTGCTGAGAACACTCCTTCGGTCGTCGGCTGACGTCTAGCGACTATAGCTGAAATTATGTCGGTGATCGCCCTGGGCCGAACGCCGATGGGGTCGCTACTGTGTCCAGAATATCCCTAGGCGGATGTGATGGCGTCGCATGCCGGGCCGCCATATTTTGAGATGTGATAGCCGGTGCCATGATGTCCCCTGACGTGATGACGTCCGACGAGTCCGTTGGTAGAATTTGGGGTGCAGCAGAGCCCACTCGGCGCTTCCGTTGGTGTGGTTATGATGTCCGTTGACTGGTTGGTGTCCCGATTTGAGATGCGAGAGCCGGTGTCGTGAGGTCCCTGATGTGATGACGTCGGACGGTGCTGCAGAGCCCACTCGGTGCTACCGCTGATGTGCTGATGTCCGTTGGTATAATTGGGTGCAGCAGATCCCACTCGGCGCTTCCGTTGGTGTGCTTATGATGTCCGTTGACTGGTTGGTGTCCCGATTTTGAGATGCGAGAGCCGGTGTCGTGAGGTCCCTGATGTGATGACGTCGGACGGTGCTGCAGAGCCCACTCGGTGCTACCGCTGATGTGCTGATGTCCGTTGGTATAATTGGGTGCAGCACTCGGTCCCTGCTACCGCAGCTCTGAAGATCACTGGACTAACTAAGTACAGCACTGGGCGCCGCCTGCTGACGGCAGCCGCTGGACTAAGCTAGCAATAACAGCCGAGTGTTGCCACTTCTTGACACTAGGTGGCGCAGCTAGCGGTGGCCACTTCTTCTCGATAGATGTCGCGGCGGGCGGCTGCCCGGCCGACGCGGTGCCGAGCGCCCCACCGGCCGACGAGTGATGGCCGGCCGCTGGATCACCGAACGACCCACAGCATGCAGCTGAGCAGCCAGCTGACCGCGCCGCGCGTCAGCTGATTGCTTCCGGACCGTGTGGTGGACGCCTCGGCACGACAGTCATCATTAATCGTGACGTCAAATGCCAGCGCACCATCCTGGCGAAGGGAAATATTTATATAGCAGGCTTCCTGCAGCGTAGAGAAGTGGAGACCCTCGATGGTTGCCATGGAGACGAAGCACACGCGTCTGGTAGGTGATTCCGACTTGCTGATCGGAGAAGTCTCCAGAAAATGGGTGCCATTCTCCTCCCAGTTGCCATGGCAACGGACTGCAGACTGGCAGACTGTGGACTCTGTGGACAGTCCACTTTGTCCACTCAGACAGTGGACTCTCCACTCTGTGGACGGCAGACTGGCAGACTGTGGAGGCCGCCGACACTTTGAGCGCAGCTGGAGTGCCGGAGCGGCTGCAGCCCATCACCAGAGTGGTGAACGCGCCCGAGCATGTGTCGCGCACCGTGCGGCCCTCGCGCTTGACGCCGATCACCGCGTGCCGGCCCACGCGGATTATGGTGTGCCGAGGCTCGTCGCCGCCGATCATGACGCACATGTCGCGCAGCATGCGAGAAGCGCGAGTCCTTGAACTCTATGATGTTGGTGTGCCGTAGGAAGAGCACCACACAAGCGTAACATTTCCCCCCAGAGTTGTCTTTCTCGAAGAGATACATGAAGCCGTCATTTTCGATACAGCGCCCTTTGGAGCCGAGCCGGGTCTCTGTGATGTTGAAGACGGTCTCCTTCCAGTACCGCTGGCCCATCCACTCCGGCGGGAACCGACACTCGTCTGCGCTGGCGAGGGACGGTGACATGACGGTCAGAGCCAGGGCCAAAGCCAGCAAACGTCGCGTGGAACCCATCTGGGTCGCCCTTGAGGGCGCGTCCGATAATTATCCACGTCAACGGCGGCCCGTGCGACTGCAAGGCCCCTGTCCTGTCCCAAATAGGACCACTTTCCTGCCCCAATGAACCACTGTCTTGTCCCAATGAGACCACTGTCCTCTCCGCTTCTCCCTCCCGGCAGCCACTGTCACCGCACTCGGTAATCGCCTTCCTCGCTTGCCACACAGTGTCCACCTGGCACCGTTCCGAGGCTTGATCGTGACGGACACGCGCATTTGATCGCCTGACGTGTCACAATGAATGAAGTGGCTTCGAAGTGTCGCTGCTTCCATCTGACAAGCGTAATCCAAAGCACACAGCCAATGTCGGTCACGTGCCGACACGTGATTGAGGTCACCCCGCCGTGGTGTTAATTCCCACGCCTTTTATTTCACTACTCTCCGTTTTCAATCGATATTATTGTTCTTCAGGTTGTTGCTCTCACTCGTCTGGGCCACTACTCCTCACTTCGGCCCCTGTGTTACACAGCATCGACGTGGCTTCTGTTGATCACTTCACTTCCTCATCGGCGGCGGATATCGCTCATGAATTTTCACTCCGCATTGTCAGAGTTTTAATTTCGCTGGGGTTTTGTGCATTCCGTATTGTCGCTCTGGCTGTCAAGTGTGTTGGTGTAGCACTTGTGTAGCACTGTAGCACTCCCACCAGCGGGTCACACCAGCGCATCACTTCCCACGTGTCCCCCAAAACAGTAGGCACTGGAGTCTCCTCAATCGTCTCCGCGCTGTGGTCTCCTTACAGTCAGTGTTGGAGTCTTCTGAAGCGTCTCCGCGCTGTCAGCTCCTCAGTCAGCGCTGGCGTCTCCTCACACTTGGCGCTGGAGTCTCCTCACACTCGGCGCTCACCAGCTTGTCTCCTAATGCACACCTAAAACTTGATCTTCCCCAACAGACTAATCACTTTATGCGTATCCGAGGGCTTCCTCCCGACGTCCACAGCGTTCCTCTTGGCTCGTACCTGCAATTCTTCCTTGCCAACATGCTAGTACTCTAATAATCTTCCCTGAATTTGCCCTTGGGGCTCTTCATAGCCCATACACTTCTCTATTACTCACGTCTGGGGCACATATTCTCCACAAGGCTCCCATTCTGAATTTACTTGTGAGGCTCATATTTTTCCCAAGACTCCGAATTTACTTTTGGGGCTCCGATATTCCTCAATGTTTCCCATTTAATTCACACCGAGGACATCCCTTACCGGGTCTCCTTCAAACCTTCCTAGTCCGCAGACTTCCCTCTTGATCCACTCTGGGATCTTCTTAGCCGGCAGACTTCCTTCTTGATCCACACTGGGGGGTCTTCCAAGTCCGCAGACATCCCTTTTTATCCACACTGGGGATCTTCTTAGTCCCCTGGACATCCTTCTACCATGGGTTCGGCGGTCTGTGCTGGTTCCATGGGCTTCATGGTGAGTGAAGAGACTTGTCACCCCACGTTTAAGGGCGCCAGTGTAGGGCGGCGAGGTCGGGGGCGGGGTCGGTGTGGGGGGATGGATGGGGAGGGGTAGGTGGGGTGGTGGTTCGTGGGAGGGGGAAGGGGATCATTGGTTTTGGTCGTCATGTCCTGGTTGGGGATAAGGGGGAGGGGTTGGTAGGTGGGGATGGATTGGCTATTAGGGATTGGTGAGGGTGTTGGTTGGTATGTCGTCTTGCAGGTTAGGTCTTGAATGGCGTCTGAGTAGCAGTCGTCTTAGTTGGGAGTAGTCTTGGAGTCTTGTGTGGTCGTCTTGGAGTCTTGTGTGGTGTAGTGTTATTGGGTCTGGCTGATACCCGTGGCTGGGCGGAAGTCACTCTTTGCATTTTCGGCAGCTTCAAGTGGCCGCTATTGACAGTGTGTGGGCGTATCGGCGACGAGTAGGCTTCGTGTTTGCGCTGGCTTTTCACAAATTTCTCCGCACCTGCCACGGGTTTCCGGTGGCGGCGGCTGGATGTCTCGTGTCGGGCCGCCGCATGGCGACTGCATGAAACGCCGTGTTGAAAATGTAAGCCGTCTTACAGTCTCACCGGCTTCAGCCGAGCCGTGGTGGCCGTGTGTTTGCGGGCGCGTGCTGTCGTCCGGTGTGGCAGCCCGCTCTTGAACTCGGGCCTGGTGACTCTGTCACTTGTTGCCACTGTGGCCGACCGGCCCATTCCTCCTCATATGATAGCCCTACCGAACTCGATCTTTACAGCAGGCCTCGTGTCCCACCCAGTCACTGGTCGGGTATGGTTTACAACCTCGTCAGAATGTTTGGCCATTCGACGTATCAAGGGCGCAAAGTGACCACAGCAGTCGGCGCGCCCTAAAACCCAAATAACTAACTAACTAACTCAACGTATCAATATTCTCACCACGAATTCGGCTATCTGTAGTTATTGTTATACCGAACTTATCCAAGTCCTGTCTACTGAACATTAATTGTGATTGAGTGCAGCTGACCGTTTGTGAATGTCATAATGTGCGTTCTCAGGCTACGACGACAATTCGAAACCATATAACTGGAACAGTTGGCGTGCCCTTCCCTCCCTACTCGATGCCAAGCCACGTATCCGTAACAGTTAGCGTGCCCTTCCCTCCCTGCTCGATGCCAAACTACGTATCCGGGACAGTTGGCGTGCCCTTCCCTCCGTACTCGATGCCAAGCCACGTATCCGGAGCAGTTGGCGTGCCCTTCCCTGCCTACTCTATGCCATGTAAAGCTGCCGAACCGACGGCCCCCCGGGAGCTCGAACTCGGCCACCGATGGCCGTCGATAAGCCATGCATGTGCTCACCTCAAGCTGTTTGCGTGATGTGGCTGACCCACTTTTGACCCGTTTGACTAACTGTTCGCTAACCCTGTAGACCTGTTGTTGACCCGACGGCTAGCCCTACTGTCCTTTGGTTACAGACATGAAGTGGCGCCCTTCAACCCTGGAATGCTGCTGGTCACCGTCGACTCGGAGCATCTCTACCGTCCGCGGCTGGAAGGACGACCGTGAACGGTCCCGCTGTACGGGCGGTCCTGCTGTCTGCTGATATGGCGGTGCACCAAATTTGTCTCCAGTGGCCACTATGTGATTATTATGATCGGTGGGCCGTAAAGCCCGTATCGCAAACAGCAACAGTAGTGTTCCCCAGCCGTCGTGACACGGGTCTGGTTCCAGATGCCTATGGCCAACTGGGTTTGTACAAATTATTTTTGTATATACTGTGATTGGCATGTGTTCTCGTTTCAAATGTGATGCATGCACGTGGGGATCATGCTGCTGCGTTTGTATTGCATTCGATTTCCGCAATGGCCGAAGCGTTTTGTTGCGGCAATGTGCATGTTTTAGCGGTTGCTGCCACACATGGTTCTCGTTTGGATGCCATGTCAAGCGATTTGGTGTCCATTTGTATTTTACGTTTCCTGTAGACGGGAATGATTTGGTTTGCTGTTCCATCTTGATGTGTCTGATTTTTCGGCGTAAGCGGATCATTGATGAACATTAACCCGGTCGAGAGATATTCTAGTTCAGGATTGGGTGCAATTTGACCCTGTGTTCACCGGTCACTGCACTATGGCCGCCATTCTATCCTCGTAGCAGCAATGATACGCAATGATCCTGTGGTAGCAGCAATGATACGCAATGATCCTGTGGTAGCGGCAATGATACGCCTGGTCCGGACGGCAGTAAGCAGCAGGCTCAGCCCAGAATGTCTGCGTCGTCAGGGGAACCAGCGCAGGCTGCGGCTGGTGCCAACCTGTACGCATCACCTACCTTGCGTTGGTACTGCCTTTGTACTGCCCCTTGGACTTGCATCCGCACCGGAACTCCGCCGATAGTCGCTCATTGCGTGCGGCTCGTCGTGGCAGTCGGAGCCGGATACATGTCAACTGTGGTCCACCGATTCTGTGATTGCCGGCGAGACAGTGAAGTGTACGCTGTTGCGGCCTGATGTTGCCTGATTGTCTGTCGCTGTCGGACCGCGAAGTGACCGACAGACGGCGGTAGGCGACTGATTTCGACTGTCGGCGGGTGTTGCCGCCAATTCCTCACGTTTTATGATGCAATTTTTGAGCATGCGTTTTGCACGTACAATCACGAGCTACTTTCTATACGGTGTGATTACAATTGTGGCCGACGATGGTGGCGTGAGCTGTGGGGTGCTCCTTTGGTGATACATTTGTGCCGGCTGGCGTAGGTTTGTTCCAGCGAATGACGTAGTGGTTCCTGTTGCTCTGGCCCAGCCGCTTGTGATGCCAGGCTGTTAAATGTCCGTGCATTTAATACATATCTGCCATTTGACACCTGTTTGTTTATCCTCATTAAGGAGCCACCGGTGCGGAATGAGCTCGACACATGATGGAATCGTGGACTCGCGGCGGATGGATGAGGCGGGGACAATAGTTGTCGACCGCCGTCGAAGTATTCGGTTCTGTGTCGAACTGTCACGCTCGGTTCCGTCTCACTTTCCTCAGAGGCACGGGGAGGGTTTGCGGTGGGCGGTGGGGTTGGTGGGTGAAGAGGCCCCATCATTGTATGGGATGTAGCCTCGCCACAGGGTGAGACAAGGGGTATTGTGGAGTGGGCTGATTGGCCTGGCCAGTGTGGTTTATGTAGTCTCTTCATGTGGGAGAAAGGGGTGATGAGGACTTGTCATGGTGTGAGTCCCGTCATGGTGTTGGTGAAGTCCCGTCATGGTATTGTAAGGAAGCTTACATTTTTTCGGCCTGCGATTTTCAACATTTTTCCCATCCGACCAAGCCGCCAGACGCCCGGCCAGATCTCGGCCACCTTTCCCTCCCCTCTCATAATGCCTTCAAACACCGCCGGACCGATCCTCGGTACGTGTCTTCTTCAAAGGCGACATGACATAAACAAAGCCATCAGCCTCCCGTATGGACGAAAACAACCGAAGGGTTCCCGGCCAGCTGTGAGCCAGTCCCGGTGAAAACCTCCCCAGGCGGCTTCGCCACGCACACTGCCTAAGGGGACGAAAAAAAAGCACTCCCACCAATCAAGAGGCAGACCCCAATCTGGAGCCCTGGGAGTGGCTGAAAATTAGAAAAGGCGGAGCAAAGGAATTGAGGAAAATTTGGCAGTCAGAAAGAAGGGCACAGAAGGAGGAGGAGAGGGATCTCTCTCGGATCTCGCTCTCGGACGGTCTCTCTCGCTCAAGATCTTTCTATCACTCTCACGGACTTTCACACTCACTTAAATGGAGGCAGACGTAAATTGAAGTGCCGGGAGGCGCAGAGTGACGACGGCTGGAGGGCGACGACCATCGGGCATGTGAGTGTCATACATCTGACATGTCTTCCTCTTTTCCAAACCTTTCCGAACCAACCTAATTTCTATCATCCAGCTTCTATCTCCTTCACGTCATTCATTTACTGAAAGGGGCGACCTGTTTTATGGGAGGGACCAAATAGGATAAATTCAGGGTGGGGAGGGAGTGTGTCGCGGAGGGAGTTTGTCACGGAGGGAGAGTGAGTCGCGGAGGGAGTGTGACGCGGAGGAAGTCTGTCTCGGAGGAAGTGTGTCGCGGATGGAGTGTGTCACGGAGGGAGTGTGTCGCGGAGGAAGTGTGTCGCGGATGGAGTGTGTCGCGGAGGGAGTGTGTCGCGGAGGAAGTGTGTCGCGGATGGAGTGTGTCACGGAGGGAGTGTGTCTCGGAGGGAGTGTGTCGCGGAGGGAGTGTGTCACGGAGGGAGAGTGAGTCGCGGAGGGAGTGTGACGCGGAGGAAGTCTGTCTCGGAGGAAGTGTGTCGCGGATGGAGTGTGTCACGGAGGGAGTGTGTCGCGGAGGAAGTGTGTCGCGGATGGAGTGTGTCGCGGAGGGAGTGTGTCGCGGAGGAAGTATGTCGCGGATGGAGTGTGTCACGGAGGGAGTGTGTCTCGGAGGGAGTGTGACGCGGAGGAAGTGTGTCGCGGAGGAAGTGTGTCGCGGATGGAGTGTGTCACGGAGGGAGTGTGTCTCGGAGGGAGTGTGACGCGGAGGAAGTGTGTCACGGAGGGAGTGTGTCACGGAGGGAGTGTGTCGCGGAGGGAGTGTGTCACGGAGGGAGTGTGTCGCGGAGGGAGGATTGAGATGGCGAGTAGTGTGTGTGTGTGTAAGAAACTTTAAATATACTAGATTAACGATATAAATTATGTGGCAGCAGTCGGCAGTGATGGACGAGAACAGCGGCGGAGCAGGAACAATAATGCCATATAAAGTACATCCCAATATAAGCGAGGAGTCGACCTGCCAGCCGTCCTCTCATGGACTAAACGTTCCCGGGTAAGGGTAATGAGTGTGAAAGCCAGTTGTTAACTTGACTAGAATATTAATGTTGTTTATATAAATATATATGATCTGCGTTTGGATGATGTCCAATTGCGATAAGGGGTGCGATGACCGTATACTTTGGGGGCATTAAGCACATGCTCTGGTTCTTTGACTGCAGAAGCCCGCTGGCGTCTGTGAACCAGGCGTGCAGCTGGGGGCGGGCACAGTATGCAAGGTCGGATGGGCTGTCGAGCCCCACCTTGCGTCCGTCGAGTTTGGCGCCAAACACTAGGTTAAAGCAAAACACTGCAAGGTCTTGAGTCCGCCCCCCGTTCGCTATACGTTTCGGCACGGAACCGTGTAGCTTTCGGGGCGGGGGGAAGGTCGGACGGATTTGGCGTGCCATAAGCCCCGAGGCTGAAAGGGTAGGGCAGGCTAGGTTATAAAGACGGCCAGGGACGTGCCCAACGTGGTAGGGATCCGTGCCCGCTCGTGAGCACGTTCACCTGGTCGCACAGTATCAGTATACGGCGGATAAGGCCCGGCGCGGCACCGACCTTTCATTAAAAGCTAGGGTATGTCAGTCAAAGATACCAGAGCACTTGTATAAGCCCTCGGAGCCAGTTCGATGAGCCCCCTTCTTGGCAGTTAAGCCTTCATCCAGGCGAGGAACACTGTCAACAATGGCGAGGCCAGCTATGATGGCAGTGGAAGATTTACATATTCGGCCAGCCTACCTTAAAAAATAGAGCAATGATCCGTCGATATATGTGTTTGTGTACCGCTGAGAGGGGAGGGGGGGGGGGGCAAAATTTGGGGACCAAGTATTTCATTAATTAATAAGGATATAATGAATGAGACGAGCGAATGTGAAGTGAATGAGGAGAATGAATGTGCTTTAGGTAGCTTTAAGGACCAGCGGAAGCCACTTGGGGCTCAATCACAGGCACCTATTTCGTGCGGTACATTGTACAAAATTATACTACTATTAGCATCCAAAAGTCCCATCTAGGAACATTTCATTGTAACCAAGGGCAAATTGCCTTATCATTACTTTTCTAAATACAACGTAATCTTTCTAATTTGGCTAGACGCACTCATTTACCTATATGGTGTTCCCAAAACTTTGACTCGCACACATATAAATTCGTGTTAGGGACGGTAGCTCAAACATCATCAAGCCGGCTGGGGTTTGGGGAATGTGTGGTGGAGGTGGCGGGGAAACACAGCACAACACACCCCTGACATATGTATAATCAGCAATGGAGTCAGTTAGCTCAGTTTTAATTAGCCCTGTATAAGTCAAGAGTCAGCTCATGCTCAGCCTTGCTAAAGTGTTCTCAGTAAAGATAGAGCCCAAATTGCCACGCAGCCTCCCCAGTCACACACCCCATCACACCCCACACACCGAAACACCCGCCACACCCGCCCAGCCACCGAAACCATCACCCCCACACCCCACCGACGGCAGAGCCGCCACCCCTACAGTATGGGTGATGAGGCCTTGCGGTGGTGTGAGTGAAGTCCTGGTACGTGAGTGGAACCTTATGGCAGGGTTTATTTGGCCGTTCCCTTGTGTCTGCACGAAACCGAATTGCCTACTCCAGCCAACGCTTGAGTAACTACCATAAAATGCGTTTGGCGGTGGCAATTACCTCAGCCACCCAACATTTTGTCACTTTTGCGTTAACACTACGTCAGTTATTTCGAGACGCTTCTTCCGCATAGTTCAGTCTGCAGACGAATGCCGTGAATGGTACGGCTGACGACTCGGCGGCCCCGAGCGACACTGCACCGTGGTGAACTTACCGGGTCGACATCACTTCACCGCGGTGAACTGACCAGGTCAACATCACTTCACCGCGGTGAACTGACCGGATCGACATCACTTCACCGCGGTGAACTGACCGGGTCGACACTTCACCGCGGTGAACTGACCGGGTCTGATCTGGTCCCAGACCGGGTCTGGGAGCTGACAAGGTCGATATCACTTCACCACGTGATGAGGTGAGCCGAGCTCAGTAGCTATCACCGCCAGACAAGGACGTGGCAATCTGGCGTGATTGCTAATGGATTCTGTGCAGCGCAAGAGCCTGCGACAGGAGCGGTTGCGCCCCGTGTGCAATTGATACCCTCGGACCGAGCGTGCAATAGATCGCCGAACACACGAGCACTGTGTGTTCTTTTCTGCGAAGCAAAGTAACGCCACGCAGCAAAAGAAGAAGACTGAAACGCCAAGGACGTAACCTACTAACATGCTAGTTTCCAATCGTCAAATTATCGGCGTTCGCTCATAAAAACCTCCACTGAAGCATATACCTGCATGGCGAAAGAGCTGACCCGAAAAGACGAAGCAAAACCATGGTGAGTCGCCAAGCTGGAAGGTTCGCGATGAGGTGCGATAATCCACACAATAGCCAACGATTGGTAGATAAATACGTCAGCAGCCAGCACCCAGAATTATCAGCAGTGCCGACAGTCAAAAACGTCGGAGCAGGCGGCCGGCCGCAGCATCACTCGGTCAGCTTGTCGTCCACTCGGAGAGCCGTGCCAGGCTCGTCGAACCGGCGGATCCTGCTGGCGAGAGACACGGTCGGGTCCGTGATGAAGCGCCACAGCACGCCTGGCCACGAGCTGTAGCTGGGCAGCTGGTCGTACACGTCGGCGGCCATCTCGTGCAGCTCGGGCAGCCGCTTGTTGGGCACGTTGGGAAAGTCGTGGTGCTCGTTGTGGTAGCCCTCGTTCCACATCAGCTGGTTCATCCAGCCGTAGTAGCTGTAGGTCTCGTGGCCGGGCGTCATCTGCACGTGGTCGGCGACGAAGTGGGCGGCCAACGGGTGCAGGCCCATCGACAGGAAGAAGCCGCCGAGCAGGTACACCATCGGCTTCCAGCCCCAGTGCGAGACCAGCCAGTAGTCGAACGTCAGCTGCAGCGCCACGTTGACCAGCTCGAGCGACGTCGGCGGCAGCGGGTTGACGACCAGCGGCCGCAGGTAGTAGAAGAGCGGCTGCACCAGCACGAACAGCAGCTTGCCGGGCGCGGAGGTGCCGAATAGGCGCGCCTCGAACTCGGTCGGCACGTCGGCGTCCAGCCGGGCGTTGCCCTGGTAGCGGTGGTGCAGCATGTGGTAGCGCTTGAAGGTGACCGCGTGCGGGAAGCCGATCGGCAGGTTGGCCACCATGGCGAGCAGCTGGTTGGCCAGCGGCCGGCTGTAGCCGAACGCCTGGTTGTGGCTGCACTCGTGGATCACCGACCACAGACCGTGCTGCAGGAAGCCGCCGAACAGGTACGAGACGGCCACCACGGCCGGCCAGCTGAGCGCGCGTGAGTAGTAGGCGGCCGACAGCTGTACGCCCACCAGACACAGCGCCTGCCACTTGAGCTCCGGGTTGCCGCCGAACAGGGAGCGCACCTGCGGGTGCGCCCGCAGGATGCGGCGGCGGCGCGACGCGTGCGGCTCGGCCAGCGTGGTGTCGTCGAACCAGGGCGCGGCCGAGCGGGAGGCCATGTCCGGGAGATGCGCGCCGGCTGGCGACGCGGTCCGCGGCGGTAGGCTGTGTTGACGCCGAGACGGACCCGCCGACTGTGCGACACTGTAATCACCGCCGGCGGCGAGTGCCACTTAATGGGGACAGTCAGCCAGCTGTCCACTGGTGTGCAGTCGCGCAATTTGTCAGGTGTCAAGCACGCACATGTGGGCGGATGCTCCTAATAAGGTGCTCGATGGCGTTTTCAATCTGTTGGCTGGTTGGCTGTTTATTGTTTTTTCTCTCCTGGTGCTGCGATTTCTCATCAGCCTTGAGCATGCTGTCAATGTCATCGAGTACTGGGAAAGGAGCAAGAAAAAAACACCGACGAAAAACTATTTTTTCAATAAACTGCCAACATTGAAGTGAAAAATGTGGATTTCAAGAGCAGTCGCAGCTTTGGTGATAGCAGACCCGTCTGTTACCACCACGCCAGCATGTATTTCCTTGAAGTATTAATATCACTGAAAGAGATCTGAGAGCGTGTAGCTTAGGCATCAGTTCTTCCAGACTACATGACTGAATAAAGTATCTGAAGCCGTGCAAAATAATAGTTTTGCTGTCAACTCACTCGGCCTAACCTGACGTCTGTTGCTGGTCACCCAACGAGGACTTTATAGGAGCTCTCACATCAATATCCATGACAGAAATACATTGCCTCGCAGCTTTCATCTCATGACTTTTCGAAGCCAGTTGCGATCAAAACACGATTCAGATCGAGAGTAACTATCCCGGAAAGAATGATCAAGAGCAGGGAACTGAGTGCGCTTCTATTGAGCCCAAACGCATCAATGCTTCTTTCGATTGCCAATTATCTTCGCAAGGTCAACAACTCCACAACTTTGGGGGGGGGAGGACTAATGGAACCATATCCCTCCCCCGCCTCTCTCGCGAAACGAGACCATCCTCAGGCCGACAGTGGTCTCGATTGAACTGCTCGATGGAATTCACAGAGCTTTCGAGGACCGGCTGTGAACCAGGGAGAGCTGTAAGTTCGGAGAGGTCCTTTGAAGACCAAGGGACCCCTCACGCTGAAACGGCGACGAGAGGCTAGGGGACCCCCTGAGCATTGAGCGCAGTCGTAGTGCTGGTTGCACAAGTTGCAATTCCAGCGCATAACTCGTGAGTTATGTTGTGAGCTTGTTTACACCAAACAAGCTTCCGGGCATTAGAAATAACAGGCCGACAAGCAAAGAACTTTTGTATTTCGTTAGTTATTTTGGCTTTAGGGCGCATCGACTACTGAGGTCATTTTGCGCTTCGATTGACTTTCAATGTCTTCCGCCGTGATGCTTCGGTTTCTCTTAACCCTCACCTAGCTCTTACCATCAATGTCTCGGCGGTGGGATAGCGGTGTGAAATATATCTTTACTCCTGCAAGAATCAGCCTTCAACTGAGTGCTTTGAATAAACTAAACCCAGTTTGCTGCATCGGACGGTCACTTCATAATCCTTGTTGGTCGGTGTATATTCAGGAATGCGAGCACGAATCGCACAAGCATTGGCTTTCATTGGCTTTCCTCCAATATGTTCCCAGTGGTCACATGACCCTGGGGTAACTAAAAACGCCACTGTTGGACATACCAGCACAGAACGCGAACATATTTGTTAACATACAACAGTCGAAAACAACGACTAAAAAACAGCATAGTACAAGAATCGGAATCACCAAGATATACAGGAGCACGCGCCGTCACCGGACAATCCCGGTCGGTGGGGTCGGGACACGTGGAGCCGCGGCCGCCGGCCCTCACGTGGAGACTGCAGACTCGACAGAAACGTGCGGTGGCTACCACGCCCGGAGGCCCCAATGCAGACACCTCGATGTGGCTGACCAGTCGACTCTCGGCGCAGGCCTCGCTGAAGGCACCCGCCGACCGTGTTGGTTCGACGGTGACCGTCGGACACAGCGTACGACGGGATTCAGAGTAGACGTGCTTCGTGTACAGAGACGGACCGGATCCAGAGCACACGCACCGCCATTGCAGGCCAGCTCGTAATGGAACTGCGATCGGTGGCGTAGGAATGTCGCATTCAATAAGAGCACGACGCTTGTGCAACAATAAATCCGAGCTATGCGCACGGGTGTGGCCCATAATGCACGGAGAAACTATAAGTGTATAACGCACACCACACAAAACAAGCACGATGCATCTGGGCACACGGAAGGCTTCGAATATTCAATTGAGGTACGCATGCACTGTACATGGTGCACATAAACCAGTGGTGGCTGTGCAGCACTTGGCACTGAGATTAGCTGGAGTCGTTCTTACGTAACTGGAAGGAAACGCACTACGTAACACCCTGTATCTGTCGCACGCGATACAACAGCGTAGAAAACATCCTATCGCGCAAACACTCTAAACCTAATACATTTGGCAAGCTCGAAATGGCAGATTTAAGGCACACACAGCTTTTTCAGACGGCGAACCCGGCAAACGCATCAAAAGAGATTCCGTATTGCATAGGAATGAGATAAAGGGCGGTTTCTCTGTACCGTAAACTAAATGTCTGAACAGCTGAGAAAACGACGATCGCAGAAAATGTAACGAATTCAACTAAAGATTCGGCACGCCGTGTCGGACGTAGCTGCCGTCATGCCCACACAGCAGCACCAAGGAAGACATCAGAGGGCACAAAGCTGTAAGTATAATGAGGCCAGTAGAACCTTCCACCAATGCGTGGAACTCATCCGACAAAGGTGCAGTTGACGAGTCGCCGGAGCATGGCGTCCAGACAGTCCGCACCCCACCAGAGCACTCTGGGCTTCACCTGGGCCGTCCTGGCTTCAGATGGGCTAGCTGGGACGTCGCACGGGCTGCGAATTGGCCAGGCATGGACACCCATCCGGCAGAGGGCGTCCGGCAGTCAGTACCCCCTGCCGTAGTTCTTCAGCTTGACGAACAGGCAGCAGGAGATGATGACGCCGAAGATCTGCACCACCGACACGCCCACTCCCACGGCGCCCACCACCACCAGGTGATCTTGGATGACGAAGTCCAACTGATGCACGCAGCCCTGCAGGTCAGGTCAGATCAAGTCAGATTGATGGTTGGCTAGGCTGTTAGGTGCACATCGGGAAATCCCATTTCCATCCCATCATTGGTGCTGTCAGCAACAAGATGCATATATTTGGAGAAAAATCGAATGTAGAAATAAGCAGTACCCACAGGAACTGCGGGAAATCCGGTCACCTTGCACCCACAAATACACATGCCCATATTGCTCGGCTCTGTGCCGATTGATAGCGAATTTAAATTGTCGACCGGGGTGGCGAGCCCACCAGTGGCCCTCACAGCGCCACCTACCGCCCGGTTGATGTTGGACGAGTGGTCTCGCTGTCCACACAGTGCCACCTACCGCCCAGCTGATGTTGGACCAGTGATAAATTATTCGTCAAATAGGGTGGAATATACCACTTTCTGGACTCTGAATTGACATCCCTTCCAACGAAGTATCGACATCCCGCTTCATGAGTCCTTATGAAGTCTTCATATATAATTTCCAACAGCATCTTGTTGACAAGTATCATGCTGATACTCACTATTGCAGATTGTGATGCACACACATCTCTTAGCACAATTACAGGTACAAGGATTACCTATGGTGTGGTCTGTTAAACAATATCAGTTGATACGGCTAGGTATTTTGTATTGCTATTACTAAAATAGTTACCTCTAAATTAGGTATCTCAAAACAACAAAGGGAAAAGGTACATATATGAGTACGTGGTTGGATCGGAGTTGTGTTCAAAGTATTTGTAATTTCTGCTACATGACATGGTTTTCATGACGAAATTCGACATCCTACTGTAATTGTTTCGACATCTCACACCTAACGAAAAACCATTATTTTACCACTGCGTTGGACGGGTGGTCTCGCCGCCCTCACAGTGCCACTTACCGCCAGGCTGATGTTGGACGGGTGGTCTCGCCGCCCTCACAGTACCACTTACCGCCAGGCTGATGTTGGGCGGGTGGTCTCGCCGCCCGCAGTGCCACCTACCGCCCGGCTGATGTTGGACGGGTGGTCTCGCCGCCCGCAGTGCCACCTACCGCCCGGTTTATGTTGGACGGGTGGTCTCGCTGTCCGCACAGTTCCACCATCGTTTTGCAGCAGCTGTCCGGCACCTTCCTGTCGTCCTTGTTGGCGGCCGAGCTGCGCCACAGACTGTGCTTCCAGTCCGTGTAGTAGGTGGCGCCGCAGCAGCCAAACTGAAAACACCTCGCTATCAGCGGCCGCACTATCAGTTTCTGGCTCTGGCTGGGAGCTGCTAGGTCGCACCTGCGCTGGGCCGTGTCGTTTCTGGGTAAGGCTACACTATATGGACACAACCAAGTCATCCTTGTGTGGGGCTAGTTCGAGTCTAGGTAAGCTATTTGGATTAAAGGCGCATCGACTGCTAAGGTCAGTTCAAGTCTTAGGGAGGTCTGATCTGGTCGAGACATAACCAGGGCAGCTCACGCGAAGCCTGGTGGTAGCGGCGGGCTGAAACCTACAGGAGCTGAGTTCCGTCAAGTGCGAAGAGATGTGCGTGAAAAAAGTGTACACAGCTAGAGCATCCATTGTCTCCACTCACGACACTTACTTCATTTACATTGCCTTTACTCAGCTCAACATTCTGCGTATGGATATGCCGGGTGCCGGGTATTCCATGATTGAGTATATGCTGGGTATTCCAGCAGCGCAGTACCCCATGTGGTGGGGGTACCTGAGCGGCTCAGTACGCCATGTGGTGGGGGTACCTGAGCGGCTCAGTACGCCATGTGGTGGGGGTACCTGAGCGGCTCAGTACGCCATGTGGTGGGGGTACCTGAGCGGCTCAGTACGCCATGTGGTGGGGGTACCTGAGCGGCTCAGTACGCCATGCAGTGGGGGGTACCTGGGTGGTTCAGTACGCCATATGGTGGGGGTACCTGAGCGGCTCAGTACGCCATGTGGTGGGGGTACCTGGGCGGCTCAGTACGCCATGTGGTGGGGGTGGGTACCTGAGCGGCTCAGTATGCCTTGTGGTGGGGGTACCTGAGCGGCACAGTACGCCATGTGGTGTGGGTACCTGAGCGGCTCAGTATGCCTTGTGGTGCGGGTACCTGAGCGGCACAGTACGCCATGTGGTGGGGGTACCTGAGCGGCTCAGTACGCCATGTGGTGGGTACCTGAGCGGCTCAGTACGCCATGTGGTGTGGGTACCTGAGCGGCTCAGTATCCCTTGTGGTGCGGGTACCTGAGCGGCTCAGTATCCCTTGTGGTGCGGGTACCTGAGCGGCGCAGTACGCCATGTGGTGGGTACCTGAGCGGCTCAGTATCCCTTGTGGTGCGGGTACCTCAGCGGCTCAGTACGCCATGTGGTGGGGGTACCTGGGCGGCGCGGCGGGCTGTACTCACGTCACGCTGCATGGCGTCGATGGCGGCCGTGTACTCTGGCTCGGCGCCGTACTGCCGGCTCATGGTGCCGTTCAGGTGGTGGGACAGCTCGCGCTGCAGCTGCACCTGGTACACGTACGCCAGCACGCCGGCCATCGACTCCAGCAGGAAGATCAGCAGCAGCACGAACGTGTACTGAAGCCCGCCACGAGTTACCACACGTGAGCCGACGCCACGTAGCGGGGCCTGTCGGTGCCCGGGTGTACCCAAGCCGGCCACGAGTTACCACACCGCGTTGACAGGGCAGACTCTCCAGCAGGGGCCTCAGACAGATGCATGATGGTCACCACACACCACCAACGAACACGGCGGACTCCCATGCAGGTGGACTCCCACAGACATGTGACGGACACCTCTCATCATCAGCAGACACGGCAGACTCCCGCGCAGGTGGACTCTCACAGACATGTGACGGACACCTCTCACCATCAGCAGACACGGCAGACTCCCGCGCAGGTGGACTCTCACAGACATGTGACGGACACCTCTCACCATCAGCAGACAGGGCAGACTCCCCGCGCAGGTGGACTCTCACAGACATGTGACGGACACCTCTCACCATCAGCAGACACGGCAGACTCCCGCGCAGGTGGACTCTCACAGACATGTGACGGACACCTCTCACCATCAGCAGACAGGGCAGACTCCCGCGCAGGTGGACTCTCACAGACATGTGACGGACACCTC